>JBBMOL010000125.1:1353507-1953507 GCA_037954665.1 Laguncularia racemosa
GTTTGTAATTCTCATTTAGGACCGGCCACCCTAAAAGTGGCATAGTTGTAATTTTGTGTACTTTTTAACCCTAAAGGAAGCTAGTATAAATACTTGCTTAAGAAGGGTTTTTGGGAAGCCATATTTTTTCAGAATAGATATATTTTTCAGAATAAACATACACATTTTCGTGGGAATTAGGGTTCTTCCTAATTGTCATTAGACTCTTATCAATTTCAATCCTAAGAGTTGAAATTATGACGAATGCAACACTTGAAATTGTGAGTCATATCAATTTCATTTTGTTGTGATTTCTTTTCTTCTCTAGTGTGTAATATCTAGGGTTGAATTGAGATATTTCTTGGTCAGATTTGATTATTCAAATTTTTTGTGCTTAATTGAGTTACTCTTACATTTTGAATTCGGTTTATCTATTGTGTATGTTTGTTGAGCTGTGAAAGTATTGGTTATGGAAAGGGGGATCACAGTTATTTTCTTGTGGATTATTAGTAGTAATCATGTGGGATTTGGAGTATAATTTGTGATTAACATTGAGGATTATACTATTGTGTTGGTTTATTTCATGTAATTCATCATTCGGTCTATATATTGCAATTAGGGTTACGCTATAATTGCTTCACCTTAAACGGAATTGCGCTAGTGCTTTAGAGATTATTATTTAGTTCATTTGCATGTGCTTAATCCCCTTTTGGGCACATCATTAATCCTACAGGAACTATAATTACTAGTATTAACCTTTTCTCCTATTATCTAACTGTAAATTGAATGATAAAATTAGCAAGTAAATTAAGAAAATAAGCATATCCAACTATTGAATCTCCCTAGAATTAATAATGCAATTAACTAATAATTATTTAATTCCATTATTGTATACTTGAACCTTAGGAATTCCTAAATTAAACTAATATCTCTCTTGAGTCTACTAACTCTCAATTCTAGGTTGGTTAGTTGGAATCTCTTCCTAATTAAACCCCATAAAATCGCATTACTCTTAATCTATCAATTATACCATTAGGTTTGCTCATGATGCAAAAGATTTACATCATCCTATCTCTAGAATTGCATGAAACTCCTTCCAATCATGCTAGATCTATTCAAATATATGATCTTTCGATCTCTACATATGGAATTAAACTTTAAACTAATACGCCACAATATTAATTTGAAAATAATAAAGCACACATAATTAGATCACAAAAATATCAATAACTTCATTGAATAATAAGCTAGCACTTATATGTTCAATTTAGGGTCATCATACCAAAGTATAGAAGAAAATTAAGCTAGCATCATATTGAAATTAAAAGTAAAACTAAAAAAATAATGCATAAAGAAAAGCATAAAAAAAATACAAGAGTAATAGTACAATAAAATTCTATGACTACTTTAATTCTAACTCTAAAATTCTATATAATTCTATCACTATCTAACTAGACTCTACACATCTTTATATAATAATCTAATGTGTCTTGAAAAGGAAAGTTGTATTTCAAGGAATGAAAAGTTGAATCTTCATAAAATAGGAAAGTTGTCTTCAATAGGTAGAAAACCACATCTTCAATGTTGTTTATTAATTGGGAAAGTAATCTTTAACAGCCATGATTGAATAGGAAAGTGACATTTATACATGACATGGTCTTGTAAATGCCCATGTAACTCTTGGTAATAAATATTCTCAAAAAATTGCAAATTTGCTTCGACAAGGTCTCCAATGCAGGCATTTCCATGCCTGTATACTTTTGCATGGCTTGTAGCATAATCATGTACTAGGTCTTGCAACTTTTCTTTCTCTATAAGCTTGACATGGCCATGTTGGTTAGCGTGTTGACCATTCCACTTTCGTAACTTGTTCATTTTAATTCTAATTTGCATGAAACTTGCACAAATTTGTTTCTTTTTGTCCAAAGTTGCTTTTAAGGTACTATAATCAAAATATAAGCTAATTAAGTGTAATGTCTAATCAAATGTACTTATAAAATAGACTGAAACTAGATAAAAACTAATCAATTATAAGTGTTTTTTAATACATATCAACCACAAACATCTGCTCTTCACAACTTTTTAGACAAGCTTCAAAAATCCTACAAAGAGATAGAAACACACAACAATAGTTGTTTAATAACCCTATAGGGGGCTTAGTAGAATTTCCTAAAAGTTATCATATCATGTGTGTACCCGTAATATGAAAACTGCCTTGTAAGTCAGAGGTTGCAAGACTCTAATTTAGTAATCATTTCTCACCATAGTTGATAGTACATATAATTAGTTATTATGAAATTAACTATAGAAACCAATTATTACAGTTCTCTAGAATCACAAAGAATCAATATCCCCTACAAAATAGTAAAACTAGGTGATCTCAACATTTAGGAACATCAGTTGAAAAATTATTGGAAAATGGAAAAGTTTCAAAAATAAATAGCTTTACAAATTCTTATTCATTTATCCTAGACTTTCAACTTTCCTCTAATTCTTCAGCTATCCATCAGGCTTGAGTTTAGAACACTCTACACTTTGATCTTAGCCCATTTCCGAACTTTAGAATACCCTGCAAGATAAACTATTGGGGAGTGAGCAAACTATGGCTCAGTGAATTCACCCATCACTACTACTATTCAAGCAAGTTATCAAGCATTAATTAGCACATCATGAAATCTATCTACATATTATATGAATGCATGTGTGATAAATACAAGCAACACTTTTAGGGGTGTCCAGAACTATGAAATGATATGAACCACGCCCACGTGTGACAAAACCCTATACCAATACATATGGAATTGCAACCTAAGATGTCAAAACAATCAAAGTGGGGCCGCGACCCATTGCTTATAGGTGAGGCAAGAACCTTAGTATATTCTATTGACGCCACAATTGGGATGAAAGACCGATTGATAAGTTAGGTTTGAACGCCACGGAAGGGATCCGATAAGTTCAAGAGAAGTTCTTTGGAGAACCAAGAGAGGAATTCTCTCAAATTGTGATATTCAATGTTGTATGTATGTTCTATGTTGTGTTTTCCAACCTTAGTAGCTATTATTAGGGTTTACAGCTCGTAAGGAAAAAGCCCAAAATGACATAACATAATAAAGTTGCGGGAAAATAACAAACAGACAATGTACGCCGGGTATATACGCCAATAGCGTAGTAGCCGGCATAGGATGTACGCCGGGTATATACGTCAGCGGCGTAGTGGATGGCATAGTCCCTCTGTCACGCTCTAATTGCAACGCCAGTTCAAGGCCGGCAGCGTTTAAGCCAGCGTTGTCAAGGCCGGTAGCTTTGACCTCCTATGCTTTGATCTCCTTGAATGACTTGTAAAAATGCAAGTTCATTCCCATGGTTGCTCCAATCTTTCCCGCCTTCTTGGATATCCTTTATCAGCCCGTTAAGTGCTTCCTTGAATCGTTTCGCTCGAGTTCTTGTGATCGGTCCAGGTGGCACTTCAAGAGGATCCACATTCCACCTTCTAGCTGGACTCCCATCATGGCTTTCATCATTCCCCTCCTCTTGAAAAGGATTTGTCCTCAAATCATCGCCTACATCACAAGGACTCAGATCAGTAACGTTAAAAGTAGCACTTACTTGATACTCACCTGGAAAATCTAACTTATAGGCATTATCGTTGATGCGCTCAAGAATTTGAAATGGTCCATCGCCTCTAGGAAGTAATTTAGGTTGACGCTGCACAGGAAACCGCTCTTTGCGCATGTGAACCCAAACCCAGTCTTCAGGTTCAAAGACAGCTTGTCGATGACCCTTGTTGGCTTATTTCACATACTGTTCTATCCTCTGCTCAATGTTGAGCCTTGCCTTCTCATGGAGCTGTTTAACAAATTCCGCTTTCTTTTGACCATCTAGATTAACATACTCAGAAATAGGAAGAGGTGATAAATCCAAAGGAGTTAGTGGATTAAAACCATAAACAATTTCAAAAGGTGTAAACTTAGTTGCAGAATGCATTGTGCGATTATAAGCAAATTCAACATGAGGCAAACAATCCTCCCAACTTTTAATGTTCTTTTTAATGACAGCCCTCAACAAAGTAGATAAAGTTCGATTTACTACCTTAGTTTGACCATCAGTCTGTGGATGACAAGTAGTAGAGAACAATAACTTAGTTCCTAACTTAGCCCATAGGGTCTTCTAGAAGTAGCTCAAGAACTTAGTATCTCAATCCGATACGATTGTTCTAGGCATACCATGCAATCTCACAACTTCCCTAAAGAACAAACTAGCAATATGGCAAGCATCATCTGTTTGTGGTAAGGAATGAAATGTGCCATCTTAGAAAACCTATCCACGACTACAAAAATAGAGTCTCTACCATACCTAGACCTGGGTAATCCTAATACAAAGTCCATGGAAATCTCTACCCAAAGCTCATGAGGAATTGGAAGTGGGGTATAAAGTCCATGAGGTTGGATCCTAGATTTTGCTTGCTTACAAGTGACACATCGCTCACAAATCCTCTCAATGTCTCGTTTCATGTGAGGCCAATAAAAGTGTTCCTGCAAAACCCCTAAGGTTTTAGCTACTCCAAAATGCCCCATTAATCCTCCTCCATGAGACTCCCTCACTAATAACTCTCTTAAAGAACAATTGGGAATGCAAAGTTTATTCTCTCTAAACAAGAATCCCTCATGCTTATAAAATTTACCATGACCACTCTTTTCACAACGAACATACTCTTCACAAAATTCTTGGTCAGCAGCATACAATTCTTTAATATGCTCAAAACCAAGCAGTCTAGAACTAAGAGTAGAGATAAGAGCATACCTTCTAGAAAGTACATCAGCAACATCATTCTCTTTACCTTGCTTGTAGTGGATGACATAGGGAATTTTTTTGATGAACTCCACCCAATGAGCATGCCTTTTATTTAGCTTATGTTGTCCCTTCAAGTACTTCAAGGATTTATGATTAGTGTGGATCACGAACTCTTTTGGCCAAAGATAGTGTTGCTAAGTCTCCAGAGCTCGAACCAATGCATATAACTCCTTGTCATAAGTAGGGTAGTTTAAGGTTGCCCCACTTAGCTTCTCACTAAAGAATGCAATTGGTCTCCTCTCCTGCATGAGAACTACTCCAATACCTATTCCTGAAGCATCACACTCAATTTCAAAAGTTTTAGAGAAATTAGGTAAAGCAAGTAGTGGCGCATGAGTCAACTTATTTTTAAGCGTCTGAAAGGCTTTCTCTTGTTGCTCTCCCCAACTGAACCCCACATTCTTCTTGATTACTTCAGTAAGTGATGCTGCAGTGGTACTGAAATCATTCACAAACCTCCTATAAGAGCTCGCTAGTCCATGGAAACTCCGAACATTACTTACATTAGTTGGACTAGGCCATTCTTGGATCGCACGAATCTTCTCTTCATCAACTCGTATTCCCTGTGCACTAACAATAAAACCAAGAAACACAAGTTTGTCTGTGCAAAAAGTGCACTTTTTGAGGTTAGCATATAATTGCTCTTTTCGAAGCACTTCCAAAACATCCCTTAAGTGAGATATATGGTCTTCCACACTCTTGCTGTAAATGAGGATATCATCAAAATAGACGACCACAAATTTGCCAATAAAAGTCCTCAAAACATGGTTCATAAGTCTCATGAAAGTACTAGGTGCATTAGTTAAACCGAAAGGCATTACTAACCACTCATATAATCCATATTTTTGTCTTAAATGCGGTTTTCCATTCATCACCTTCTTTCATTCTAATTTGGTGATATCCGCTTTCCAAATCAATTTTAGAAAAGACACTAGACCCATGTAACTCATCTAACATGTCATCTAAGCGAGGAATGGGATGACGATACTTTACCGTGATGCTGTTGATGGTACGACAATCAACACACATTCTCCATGACCCATCCTTCTTAGGCACCAAAATCACAGGCACTACACATAGGCTCATGCTTTCTCTCACGTACCCCTTCTCCATTAAGTCATTGACCTACCTTTGAAGTTCCTTTGCCTCCTCTGGATTGCTCCTATAAGTTGGCTTGTTTGGAATAGATGCTTCAGGAATAAGGTCAATCTGGTGCTCAATACCATGAATAGGTAGTAACCCCTTTGGAATCTCCTTAGGGAAGACATCTTCAAAGTCCTGCACAATAGACACAACCACACTAGGCAAAGAGTTAAAAAGTTCGTTAGTATTCAAACAAGTCTCTTTAAAAACTAGCAACAACATGGGTTGCTTCATCACTAACGCTCTCCTCACTACACTCGCTCTTGCCACACAACTCTCCTTTTACAAGGCTGCACTCTCCTTTTCATTCACCACCAAAGTTGATCCCCCCTCAACTTGGCCTCTCACACTCTTTCCAGCCTTCCTCTCTTTTTCCTTTTGATATTGACTTTTGTGTTCCTTTTCTTTTTCTATGTCTTTTGCTCTCTCACTCTCCCTCTATTTTTCACTCACCTTATATTTTGCAAAAGATTGTTGTAGCTGCAACTGATCCTCATACACCTGTTTAGGTGTTAAGGGTTTAAGATTATAACTTTTGCCATGGTGAACAAGTGTATACTTGTTAGAAAAGCTATCATGAACAACCTTCCTGTCAAATTGCCATGGCCTCCCCAACAACACATGACAAGCCTGCATCGGCACTACATCGCATAACACCTCATCCTCATACCTACCGATGCAAAAAGCAATTAAGGCTTGCTTACTCACCTTAATCTCGCCACTATCATTCAGCCACTGTAATTTATATGGGTTAGGGTGTTTAGTGGTCTTGAGCCCCAACCTCTCAATAATGAAAGTACTCACTACATTAGTGCAACTCCCCTCATCGATGATCTAACTGCAAATATGGTCACCTAGATAACATCTAGTATGAAAGATATTTTCTCGTTGCACCTCCTCTTCTTCCTTCACCTGCACATTCAAAGCTCACTTCACTACTGCCACTAACTTCCCTACTGCAGGCTCCTCTCTATTCCTATCTCCTCTATCTTCCCAATCCCTAGTTCCTCTATTCCTACCACCATAACCTCTATAACTCCCGATAGAAGGCTCATCAAACTCATCATTAGAAATTTCATCTCCACCCCTTTGTCCTCTTTTAGAAAAACTCTCCCTCTTACGCCCTTGAAAGACGTTCTTAGATTGCTCTAGTTTCTACTCCACCATTTCATGAATTTGTTCCATCCCCTCCTGAAACATTCTCTTCATCTCACTTCTCAACGCCTCAATCACTAACCTAGCATTAAACCTCCCCCTCTCACCTTCAGGAGAATTTTGCCTCGGCATAGTTCCTGCACTAAAAGGTTAGTACTAACACAAATATATAGAATTAAGCCTCACGATTCACTCCCTCACGTGTTTCACTCAAGAAGGATATCCCACAATCACTCATGTATTCTCACAAACAGATATGACATCAACTCACTAATCCCTCTTCTCAATTCTCTTGAAACTAATCCAAACCACACCAAATTCTTCCGTAGGATTCAAGAACAAACTTTTCGGCTTGAATTTTTCCCTTTTTCGTTCTTTTTTTGTCTTTGTTTTTCATCCTTTTGTTTTCGTTCTTTTTTTCTTTTTTTTTCGTTCCTTTTTTTTTTTTTTGTAACAAGATTGCTAGAATGAAACTACACTACTCAAGAGACAATTAACACTATGAATTTGAGTATGAAGCGATGGTAATACGAAACTTGATATGAACGATTGGAGTTAGGGTTTTGATGTTACCTTTCTCAAACCAAACTGATGTTTAACAAACCTAGGCTCTGATACCAAACTGATACAAACCACGCCTACATGTGACGAAACCCTATACTAATACATTTGGAATTGCAACCCAAGATGCCAAAACAATCAAAGTGGAACTGCGACCCGTTGGCTATAAGTGAGGTAAGAACCATGGTATATTTTGTTGACACCACAATCGGGATGAAAGACTGATTGATAATTCAGGTTTGAACTCCACGGAAGGGATCCGATAAGTTCAAGAGAAGTTCTTTGGAGAACCAAGAGAGGAATTCTCTCAAATTGTAATATTCAATGTTGTATGTATGTTCTATGTTGTGTTTTCCAACCCTAGTAGCTATTATTAGTTTACAGCTTGTAAGGAAAAAGCCCAAAACGACATAACATAATAAAGTTGCGGAAAAATAACAAACAGGCAATGTATGCCGGGTATATACGCCGGCGGTGGAGTGGACGGCGTAGTCCCTTTATCACGCTCTAATTGCAACGCTGGTTCAAGGCCAGTAGCATTTAAGCCAACGTTGTCAAGGCCGGCAGCTTTGACCTCCAATGTTTTGATCTCCTTGAATGACTTGTACAAATGCAAGTTCATTCTCATGGTTGCTCTAATCTTTCCCAGCTTCTTAGATATCCTTTATTAGTCCGTTAAGTGCTTCCTTGAATCGTTTCACTTGAGTTCTTGTGATTGGTCCAGGTGGCACTTCAAGATGGTCCACATTCCACCTTCTAGCTTGACTCCCATCATGGCTTTCATCATGAAAGGTATAGATTTGCATCGTCTATACTTCGATTGACCTCCATGCTTACCTATATGGAGCATCTCACCTTACTCGGGAGGCTATCTAAGGGCATAATCCCCTAAACAAACTTGACACTTACTCGTCGCCGAGAACAAAAATGCCTCAAGGGCCAGTCTTGGTGATAGGAATCTAATTCCCACAAGACCAATCACTAGAGCCCGAGCCAAGGGTTTACAAAATCTAGCTATGAGGATTCTCCATGAACAACTAAACCCTGAGGATGTTAATTTAGTATCTACTTTTGTATTACATAATTACTGTGCATTCCAGTAGGTACATTTATCAGTTTTACAGGATGGCGAAAAAACATGCTAAGGATCGAATTGGGGACATTCTTGGACTCACATCTAATGGTCCACAATGTGTTCACTTGAATTGAAGAACCGGCCACTTGAAGACCATTTTTTGTATTTGTAATTTGTTCTTTGGAAAACTAGCCACTTAGTAGCATCTTTGTAATTTTTAGTACATTTCTACCCTAATTGGAGCAAGTATAAATACTTGCTAACTAGTGTTTTTAGGGGGCTTTTGATATTTTTGACAAAACATACACTTTGAGCCATGAGGGTCCTTCCTTGCAATCAAAGATCTCTTATCAATTTCTTTACGAAATTGTGGTGAGAATCAACAAGAGTAGATTGTGAGTCATATCAATCTTACTTTTGTTGTGTTACAAATTGTGTTTAGTGAGTAATATCTAGGTACAATTTGTGTTTACTTGTTCATTCACATGATTTAGGGTTGTAATTTTCATATTTGACTATTTCAATTTGAAATTGAATCGTAGTGCAATTGTGTTTCCTTCCATTGAAGAACACATACTTATTTATTCTTACATCCATTTGGTATTTGCTTATTTGGAATTAGGTTCATCACGCCATTTTGAGTACTAATTGTTTAGTTGATTATTCATTTGTATTGTGTGCTTGGGATTTGGAATTAAGGTTCATCATAATTTGGAATTAGAGCACGATTTTGAGAAGGGGAATTATGTGAACTTCATTTAACATTTTAGGGTTCTTGAATTTGATTTCTTGATCTGAATTGTTAAAGTGAATTTGTAGTAGTAGATTGTGGTTTTTGTTGCCTTATAATTGTTGTTGTTGAAGTGGACGTAGAGTACTTGTAGTAGCCTTTGTCTTCTTAAACTTGCCGTGAGGGAAGGAGGTGTGTTTTCCTTTGTGCTTGTTCGGAATTGAAGTTACATTCATTGCGACAAAGAAAAGTGAATTGCTTGTTTGTGTTTTCGAAAATTGAAGAGTGTCAATTGCAATTTTCAGATTTGCCTTGCGTGGAGATTAAGGAAATTATTTGAAATTCATACACATTCATTAAGTTTGAGGAAGTTATTGTGTAATACTAATTGAATGTTATTTGAAATTTGAATTGCTTCTTACCATTTGTGGAGAAGTTGCATTAAGAGTAGTATTTGAATTTGTTGGGCCGTGATTGTGTAGTGAAGTGAGTGTTTTGTGGTTTGAGGAAGTGTTGCACGTGAAGTGTAAGTGGAGTTGTGATTGAAACCTACACCGTGATTGAGGAAGTGTGTGTGTGACAGAGTGAGTTGTGTTGTAAAGGGTATTACAACGTGTTATGTTGTGTGTGTTGTGGTGAAAGGGTGTTGCATGAGGAAGTGGAAGTGTGTGTATGTGCCGTGATTAACAAGGGAGTTATAGTGGTTAAAATTTAAATTTCAAAAGCAAGCATTAAAGTGTGGGAGTTATTATGTATTGATGCTTGAACATTTGCTTAGTTGAATTCATTAACCTACTATTTGGAAAAGTGTTTAATTATTGCTTCAACTTGTTTTTGCCATAATTGAAGTGTGGGAGAGTGTGTTGCATTGGTTATTTGTTGCACCAAGGGTATGAAAGTGTGTGTTTTCATGGTGTATGTGGTAAAGTGTATTGTTAGTTTGTTGAAGTTAGTAAGCTACAATGTCAAGTAATTTGCATTTGTCTACTAATGTATCATGTTGAGCCTTGACTTCTTTTACAACTATTGATGATGAGCAAAGAGAAAACTTGTTTCACACTTCTTATAGGGTGCAAGGTAATTTGTGTGTCATTATTATTGATGGTGGTAGTTGTACTAATGTTATGGCTACCTCATTAGTATCGAAATTGAAACTTGTAACTACCCCGCATCTAAAACCCTACAAATTACATTGGTTAAGTGAGTAAGGGAGTCTCCATGTGACCTAGAGAGCTAAGGTACCTTTCAATATAGGGGATAAATATCATGACCAAATTAAATGTGATATTCTTCCTATGTGTGCATCCCATATATTTCTTGGTAGGCTTTAGTTGTATGACAGGAGGGTTTTACATGATGGCTTCAGAAATACCTACGTATTCCAAAAAGAGGGCAAACGTATCATCCTGAACCCAATGTCACCTTTAGAGGTCCAAGAGGTTTAGCAACAGATTAGTAGACCATCAAAGATCAAAGTGATTCTAATACAGGCTAAGAAATTTAGGAGGAAAAAGGTTTTATTGATGGGACCGAGTAAGTTGGAGGAGGCCATAACAGATGAGAGCCTACTATACTTATTGTAGATGAGATATGGAGGGGCATCAGAATCTACCCCCTGTAGTATCTCAAGTATTGGATGAGTACATTGACCTTTTTACTGATGATTTGCTAGAGGTTTTACCACCTTTGAGAGGTATAGAGCATGCCATCGACTTCTTGCTCGGGTCAGTTTTGCTAAATCGACCTGCGGATCGCATGAATCTCGAATAGGCTAAGGAATTAAAACGCTAGGTGGATGAGCTAATCGAATTGGGTTTTATCAGGGAGAGTGTCACTCCTTATGCTCTTCCAACCCTTCTTGTCCCTAAGAAGGATGGTAATTGGAGAATGTGCATTGATAGTCAGGCCATCAACAAAATTACCATCAAATACAAGTATCCTATTCCTACACTTAATGATATGTTAGATGAACTATCTGGTGCATAGGTGTTCTCTAAGGTGGATCTTAAAAGTGGATATCATCAAATTCGAATGAGAGAAGGAGACGAGTGGAAGACCACTTTTAAAACACACCATGGACTGTACGAATGGATGGTTATGCCATTTGGTTTGAGTAATGCTCCTAGCACATTTATGATGTTAGTGAATCATGTAATGAAGGAGTTTCTAGGTAAATTTGTTATTTTTTATTTTGATGATATTCTGATATACAGTAAAAGCTTAGAAAATCATGTAGAGCATCTTTAGGCGGTATTTTCAGTCTTGATGGCACAACAATTGTTTGCAAATCTCCAGAAGTGTTCCTTCTACTAAACTGAGGTAACATTTTTAGGATTTATTATATCTGGTTCTGGTGTCAGGGTTGATGAGGAGAAAGTGAGGGTTATTAAAGAATGGCTAACACCAAAATCAGTCGCGGAGGAAAGGAGTTTCCCAGGACTAGCTTCATTTTATAGGCGATTTGTCCATAATTTTAGTAGCATTGTCAGTCCATTAACTAAACTGACCAAGAAAAATTTTCCTTTCATTTAGGGTGAGAAGGCCCAAAAGAGTTTTGAAGAGGTAAAGAAAAAACTTACTAGTGCTCTAGTATTGGCTTTACTTGATTTTGATAAATTTTTTGAGTTAGAATGTGATGCTTCTGTGATAGGAATTGGTGCTGTGTTGATGCAGGATAAGAGGCTTATTGCCTACTTTAGTGAAAAGTTGAGTGGTGCAACTTTGAACTACTCTATATATGATAAGGAATTTTATTCCTTAGTGAGGGCTTTGATGATGTGGCAGTATTATCTCCTTCCAAGAGAATTTATCATCTACATAGATCATGGGTCATTGAAACATTGCAGGGGTCAGCAAAATCTATCTAAACGCCAAGCCAAATGGGTAAAGTTTCTAGAGAGTTTTGTAGATGTGATTAAGTACAAGAAGGGTAACTAGAATATGGTAGCTGATGCATTGTCACGCAGGTATGTACTTATCACTTCTCTTCAATTGAAACTGCTTGGTTTTGAATTGCTAAAGGAACAATATATGCATGATGATTATCTGAAAGCAACTATTGAGAAATGTTTTGAGGGAAAGATGTTTGAGAGGTATTACATGATTGAGGGAATTTTGTATTAAGTTGAAAAATTGTGTATACATTGTGGGTTTGTAAAGGAATTATTGGTGAGGGAAGCCCATGCAAGAGGATTGTCTGGTCATTTTGGTGAGAAGAGAACCTTAGCCATGTTAAAAGGGAATTTTTATTGGAAGGGTATGATAAGGGATGTTAATAGGGTGCTGGAAAGGTGTGGAGTTTGCAAAAGGGCAAAAGGAAAGAAAGGCGTTTAGGGTGAATATATGCCTTTGCCTATACCTACTAAACCCTGGATTGATATCAGTATAGATTTTGTTTTGGGTCTGCCTAGGACTTAAAGGGGAAAGGATTCTATCATAGTGTTTGTTGACAGATTCAGCAAAATGTCCCGTTTTTGGTCTTGTCACAAAATAGATGATGCCCTTTTTATAGCTAACCTTTTTGTGTAGGTGATTGTTAAATTGCATAGTGTTCCACACAGTATAGTGTTTGACAAAGACATTAAGTTTCTTAGCTTCTTTTGGAAGACACTATAGAGAAGACTTGGTACTAAACTTATGTGTAGTACCTCTTGCCATCCTTAGACTGATGGCTAGACCGAAGTTGATAATCGTACTCTTGGCACATTACTAAGAGCAACGATTGGCAAGAATCTTACTAATTGGGACTTGTGTCTTCCAATAGGTCTACTCATAGTTCAACCAGTAAGTCTCCCTTTGAAGTTATGTATGGCTATAATCCTACTATTCCATTAGATCTTATAGTAAGACCGGTAACAAAGGAAGAGAGCCTAAATGGGGTTGATTGAGCCAAAGAGATTCAGAAACATCATGAGAAGATAGTTGAACATCTTTAGAAAACATAGGAGCAACAGAAACTTCAAGGAAATAGGAACAGGAAAACCAGAATTTATAATCTAGGTGACCTAGTTTGGATTAATCTTAGTAAAGACGGGTTTCCTTATAAGAAGTAGTAGAAGCTATCACTTAGATCAAATGGACCTTTCAGAGTTATCAGGCACATCAACAACAACGCCTACATAATAGAGTTACTAGGGGAATATGGCATCTCTACTACCTTTAATGTTGCAGATTTGTCACCATATTTACCAGATGATATTCATGAAGACCTATTATATTTGAGGGAAAATCTTCTTAAAGCTCGAGGAGATGATAGGAATTTAATTCCCATAAGACTAATCACTAGAGCCCGAGCCAAGGGTTTACAAAATCTAGCTATGAGGATCCTCCATGAACAACTAAACCCTAAGGATGTTAATTTAGTATCTACTTTTGTATTACATAATTATTGTGCATTCTAGTAGGTACATTTATCGATTTTACAAGATGGTGAATAAAACATGCTAAGGATTGAATTGGGAACATTCTTGGACTCACATCTAACGGTCCATAATGTGTTCACTTGAATTGAAGAACTAGCCACTTGAAGACCATTTTTTGTATTTGTAATTTGTTCTTCGGAAAACCGGATACTTAGTGGCATCTTTGTAATTTTTAGTACATTTTTACCCTAATTAGAGCAAGTATAAATACTTGCTAATTAGGATTTTTAGGGGGCTTTGATATTTTTGACAAAACATACACTTTGAGTCGTAAGGGTCCTTCCTTGCAATCAAAGATCTCTTATCAATTTCTTTATGAAATTGTAGCGAGAATCAATAAGAGTAGATTGTGAGTCATATCAATCTTAATTTTGTTGTGTTAAAAATTGTGTTTAGTGAGTAGTATCTAGGTATAATTTGTGGTTACTTATTCATTCACGTGATTTAGGGTTGTAATTTTCATATTTGACTATTTCAATTTGAAATTGAATCCTAGTGCAATTACGTTTCCTTCCATTGAAGAACACATACTTATTTGTTCTTACATCCATTTGGTATTTGCTTATTTGGAATCAAGTTCATCATGTCATTTTGAGTACTAATTGTTTAGTTGATTATTCATTTGTATTGTGTGCTTATGAATTGGAATCAAGGCACATCACCTGGTAAATTCCATGCCGGGCCATTCACCATCAATTAAATACTCAATAATGCCTCCATGGCCAAATCAGGTGATCCCTCATCAGGGCATTAACCTATAATCAATCTGTTAACAATGCCTTATAGGCCTTAAACAAGAGTTATCTTAACTGCTTTGCCTCAATAAAATCAATTTTGATAAAATTACCATCGGTAACACCAAGGTTTTATAAATAGTGGCTTTTAAGAGCACATGCTAGATTTTTTATATAACCTTTATGAAAATGCTTTAAAAAGACTTGAAATTTTTCAAAAAGCTTCAACATGTTTCAATTTTTTTTTTTTTGGCAAAGGTTAAACACTCTTTATTTCATTCTATGTACTTGTTGAATCATAGACATGCGACGAGTAATCCAGTTATTTTAGCCAAGAATTTAAGTTTACTAATTAATAAGGTGACCACACGGATGAGAGTATGCAAGGCAATCAATCATTCCAAACAATCACTAGCAATCAACAAAACATCATGCAATTAGCAAGCAGTAAGTAGATAGTAGATCATCTGAACTCCCACACCTGGGCTTAAGGATTGTAATAATCCTCAAGTAGAGACTGGGGATCTTCTGAAAAACCTAAACAATTAGGTTTAAAAGAAAATATATATAAGAATAACTACCACTAAAATATACCATTCTAGTATCCCGATCTAAACCCCAAGTCTTATTAGAGTCTTTTAGGGTATTTTTTAATTATTTAGATTCTTAATAGTTCAAGTTCAAGGCCTCAAGTCCAAGTTTATAGTCTTTTGTTTATAAATCGATCCATTGTTAAGGTCTATGCTTAGGTCCTCATTATAGTAAATCTTATTCACAAATGATGCCATGATACAGCAAATGTCATGCCCCAAGGGTTACCCTAGTCATAACAGCCCGCTATGTACTATATTGAAATCTATGATTAGCCGGATTTCAGCACACATAAACTTCAACATGGTACATAAGGCATTATTACTCTAGAAACCACTATAAAGATAACAGTTCTACTAATATTAAAGTTAACATCTATTAATGTAAAACATAATGTTCTACATATATAATAGATAGAGAAATAAGTTTATATGGTTAATATTACATTCATCTAAAAGTCTACTCAAAATTAAAAATATCTATTCTAATTGTCTTCTTCCTTATTTACCTAGCTACCATCATCTTTGAAGATTCTCACTGCTGTCTAGATTCTACCAGGGTAAAACCAAAACAGTGCCTATAAAAAGGCTAAACTGTAAGGGGGTAAGCTATAAAGCTTAGTGAGATCCCAGCTCAAAACCACCTTTCATGTAAAATAAGCAAGTTAACATTTTTAATGCATGAATGCATGAACAATCATATGCCAATCATCACATGTAGTCAGGCGGAAACTATATGAGGTCTAAGGATATTTTGACTAACATACCCTTCCTTTGACCTTGGGTTGAGGATCATTTTAAAATTCCATCAGAGTTTGAGCTACTAATTTCATTACACTTTTATGCATCTTTGGCTACACAAATCAAAGCCATGCTCTATATATCAATAATTATGCTAGAAGATTGATCTTTTAAGTAAGGACTCGGGACAAACCAAAAGAAAATATGTTTTCCCTGCCCATACACCTCTAGATGCATGCAACCAAAATAGAATAATGAACACGAATTCATACCAATACACAACGATCCTCTAGTTATTTTTGTATTGTTAGAATAGGACACTCCTTCAGGACATCCTTTCATTATCTATGTAACTATGATGGAATATATGAAATTATGTAAGAAGATGCTATGCATGATTCATTGCAAAATAAGTATTTCGATATGCTTAACATAAGTTAGGAGGTGACCGAACAATTTACAGACACTCTATCAACTACAAAAATAGCTATGAATACAAGCAACTTTACTTTCTTTTCCTTTTAGGCCTTAACAATCAAATAATCAACCAAATCAAACATACACATGGGTTCATTAGTATTCAACATTAGGTGCTACTAAAATTACAAGCACAAATCAAGTGGCAATCATCATTGGTACTTACCTTGCAATTCCTTTTTAAGGATCGTAGTAATCTTCAGGTAAAACTTGGAAATCTTTTGAAAAACCTATAAACATGGAGAAATATTTATACGTATAAGAAATAACTACCTTTAAGATAAACTAATCTAGTATCCCATAACTAACCCCATATTTTATTAAATTCTTTTAATGTTAAGTCCTTCGTTTAGGGAATTGGTCCATTATCAAGTTCCGTGCTTAGGTCCTCGTTTAGGTAAAGTCCTATCCTTGCTATAATGATGTGCCTAAATGGGAATTAAGCACAAGAAAAATAATCCAACTAACAATCCTAAAAGATAAGGTCAATTTGGTTCAATTTGAAGCAATATTGTTGCGTGAACCCTAAATGCAATAGTTGATCCGAATGCTATAGTTCATGAAATGAATACCATAATGATATATTCCTCAATGAAGATCACTAATTAAATTTGAAAAGCCACGTGAATACTATACAAAATCAAATGGATCATTGACTGTGATCTACCTTCCACAACACTTGCTTTCGCGGTTCAAAAATGTGTGAAATGGAAGAATTGAATTCAAGGCTAAAAACCAATCAATTAGGCAATAATAATTTGATTACAAATGCAATCA
Organism: Laguncularia racemosa; assembly: GCA_037954665.1. Taxonomy (NCBI): domain Eukaryota; kingdom Viridiplantae; phylum Streptophyta; class Magnoliopsida; order Myrtales; family Combretaceae; genus Laguncularia; species Laguncularia racemosa. The sequence goes on from JBBMOL010000125.1 coordinate 1,370,742, forward strand.
AATCTGACTAAGAAAGCTTCAATCCAACCCTAGATATGACTCACCAGAGAAGAAAATAAACACAACAAATAGAAATTGATGCAACTTACAATTTCTCCTTATTGCACTCGCCACAATTCCAACTCTTGGGATTGAAATTGATAAGAGGGATTGATCTAAGGATGAACCCTAATTCTCTCATGAAAATGATGTCTCTATTCTAAAAATTGTGCCCTCAAAACCCTACTTAAGCAAGTATTTATACTTTCTCCCTTTAGGGTTAAAAAGTCCACAAAATTACAACTATGCCACTTTTAGGGTGGCCGATCCTAAATGAAAATTACAAACAAATGAAAGTGTCCCAAAAGAAAATTACAGCATAAAATGGTCCAATAACAATTACAAAGTACAAAAATAATATAAATCTTCAAAAGCCAATGCTTCGAAGTGAAATCAATTGCAGCGGGCCTTTGGATGCAAATCTAATGATGTCCCGTCTCCATCAACTAATGTAAGTCATTTGGCATCCCATAGAGAAATATTATTGTACCTATAAGATTATTACTCAAATATTTATTAGATAAAAGAAATAAAGTGAAATATGAGCGATTTAGATCATCATCCAAATCGAGTTTTGAGAGCATCTATGGTGCCGGAAAATTTTCCATCATATAATAAGGAAAATATGTGTCCAAGGCATATGTCAAGAGCAATTCCATGAATATATGTCCATAAAATATCAAAAATTTGTTAAGAATGTGTCCATAGATGTCCAATAGATCATAGATGGTCATAAGTCCTCATGATTTGAAGATAAGGCCTTAATATCTTTTCTTTGCACTTTTATGTTCATTAGGAGTTTGAAATATGACTAATTATTAGAAAAATAATCCAAATGAAAAGTAAATAAGATAATCTTACAAAGATGAAGTTTTTTTGATGTGGAATTGTGATTAGAATCTACAACTATTACAAATAAGTAGTATGATGAATATGCTATGGAAAATGATTAGGGTAAATTGTGATTACCTTACTTTGATGAGAATTCCTAAAGTAAAGTACCTAAAACATATAAAATAATTTAGGTTAGTAACTTCCTTAAGGGGGTCTAAAGATAGCTCAACCTTCTTAGAAGTTACTTACCTTAGATTTAGAAATTGGTGGTCTAAAACTATGATTGTCTTTGGCGATGCAAGTGGGGTTATTTTTTGGTGAAACTTTCTGACCTTGTTGGGGAATATGAGGTGTGTTTTGTGGAAATTTGGTGGGAAATTTTCAGAGGAAATGGGCAGCAAATGGCATGTGAAAAGTGGGGTTGCTTGTAGGGGTAAATTTGCTTTTTACCTCCCTTTTTATACTAGTTAAGTTTTATTGTTTTGCAATTTAATTTGGGTTTTGATTTGGAAAAACTAAGGGGACAAGATGAGGTAGGTTTTAGGGTTATAATTGGCCTAAGTTCTCATAGGATAAGTTAGGATAGTGATTGCATAAGATAAGATAAGGTTAAGGTGGCAAAATCACATGGAGTTGACATAGTCAATAGGGGGTGGAAGATTTTGGTAGCTTCTAAGTCGTTTCTTAGGCTGATATTTTATTTATTTTTATTTAACCTCCTTATCTTAGTCATGAAAAATTTTGGGTTAATTTTGATTAGGTTAGGATTAGGTAAGATGGTCTCAAACATGGGGTAAAACAAGGTTAAGTAACAAGGTGTTTTTGGGAGATAAGATTTATGTGTAATTTTCCTTTTATTTATAAGACTCTAAAATTCAAAATTTTCCATGATATCTCTAGGCCCTTTACCCATTTTAATCAATTTAATTTATGATATTTTAGATTGAATTAAATTAAGATAGCAAAGGGTGAATTGAATGATGTGAAGCTAGATGGGTTTTCATGGTGATGCTTCACGTGAAGAAAGGCTCCTAATTTATTTTTTTTTAGGGCTCATCTCTTCGAATTTTGCCAAGCCCTTTTACTGGGTAATCAAGGTATGTCTAAGTACAATAGGGTAAAATTTGGGTAGGATTTATTAACTATAGGATAGGATAGATTAAGATATGTAAACCTTAGCAAAAATTGGAAAAATCATATATTTAGTGCATTTTATTGGGATCCGATTTTCACATGTGCACTTTTAATTTATTTTATCTCTTTTTCTTAGGTTAGAGAAGATAAAATAGGTTAGGATTGAGATAAGATCAGGTGTAATAATTGTGATCTTGATAAGATAAGATAAGAGTTGAATTTTCAAAGCTTGGAGGAGAAGTTTGACTTCTCTTCGGTGGCGTCTTGGAGAAGGGGATGTAGCTGGTGGAGTTTTGTCTAGATTTTTTTATATTTTGTGTATTATTGAGTAATTAAAGATGTAATATTGAATTAGGAAAATTTTGGTTATAATAGATTAAGATTTGGGGGTGGTTTTAAGCTTAACCACTTAGAAGGCTTTTAAGCCATGGTTTAAGGAACTTTCGATTTTGATTTAGTTTTATAATTTGGTTTGTTATTAATTTGTATTTGTTTTTGCTGATCTATGTTGATGGAAATCAAATCATAGTTCTTACAAAGTCATTCAATGCAGGACGCAAAGCGCAAGAATAGGAGGTAGATGCCTTTAGGCCGGTGGTTTTTATCCTAGACCGGCCATTCAAGGCTAGTGGCTTAGCCTCTAAGGCCAACCTTCAAAGCCGGCGGCGTTGATTACTAAAGTCAGTAGCCTTAGAACTTAAGCCAGCCATCTAGGTCGACGACTTACCATGCAAGGCCGGTGGCTTATGTAGGTGATTCGGATGAAAATTTGTGACTTTTCGCATTTTGTTTTCCTTTGCTATATATTGGTTGTTTTGTAAGAATTTGGGGACTTTTGACATTTAAGAAAATCTATTGTGAAGTTTACTCTTCAACTTACTCTTATCAATCTATAGGATTGTGGCAAGTGACGGTATTGAATTCTTATGTGCCATATCGACAAATTTGTACTAGGATTACTCTCTTGTTGGTACGTCATATTGGTAGGGGTTTAGGGATTTTATTGTGTTCTTGTTCATTATCATTCGTTAATTGGATTTTTAGATTTGATTATCATTGATTACTGCCTAGGAATTGGAATCACTTTAATCTAATCATAGTTTTAGGCACATCATCTTTTGGTATCAGAGCTCAATTTGAGATTAGGGAATTGTGTCTATTGGAATTCCTTTGAGAGATTATGGTTATGATATTGTGGAATTGTGTTACGGTTTGGTTGTTATTGAATTGAGATTGTACGTAGACTATCAAATTGGATTGTGTTGTTACTGTGCAATTCAAATTGGGTTTGTTTGTGGAATTCATATCCAATTGAAATTAAGGTTCTTCATTATTGTTGTTGTGGGCTATGCGATTCTGTTGTCGTGGGTTGTGAATTTCATTGTTAGATTGATTATAGAGTCAGGGTTGTTGTTGTTGTTTTATATCCTGGTTGATTGTTGTTGCATTGGGATTTTGAATTGGAGATTGATCGGAGGTTGAAATTAGGGATTGTTATAGTTTATGATTGAATTTGGACTGGTTGTTGTTGTTTTGTATGTATTAAAGTTAGGGTTTAAGAATGGGGGATTTGAGAATGAGGCCAATAACCAGGTAGGAGGAGGAGTACAGGGTTGTCATGCTAAAGGTGGAAGAAGAACAGTAGAAGCGCAGTTGTAGGACTTGACTACCATTGTTGCTATTCTAGCAACACGGGTCAATTAGATGACCTTACCCCAATAGCCAATGGCAAATCTACAGGCACCCCCACATAGGGTAACACTTAATGCTGTGGGTAGAGAAGGAGCAGTAGGAGGAAACATGGGCAAACATGTTGGAAGACAGTACCATGCTTATAGATTGGAGAGGGATGACAATTTTAGGGATGAATTGTATCTTAACCATGAGTTCAGATTGCTTGGGGATCTAGAGTATGTAAAATTGCAAATGCCTTCATTTGTTAGAAGGGGGTCTGCAGAAGATTATCTTGACTGGGAAGATAAGGTGGAAGGGCTCTTTGAATGTTATGAAATTAATGACCATACTCGAGTCTGTCTTGCAGCAGTCGAGTTTACAGGGTGTGCCGCCTTATGGTGGAAGAACCTTGTGGCTAATAGGAGGAGAGATGGTGATGTTGAGATTCATACTTTGCAAGAAATGAAAAGGGTGTTGAGGAAGAGGTTTATACTAGAACACTATAGGCAAGAGTTATTCATGCATCTCCAAATATTGAGACAGGGGGGCAAAATAGTGGATGAATATGTCTGGGAGTTTAAGACATCGAGGATCCAATGTGGTACAGCTGAACCTCCTAAACAGACTATGGCGCGATTTGTGTCTGGTTTGAAATATAAGATAGCATGTATTGTCGAGTTGTAGAGCTATGACACTTTTGATGAGGCCATCCAGTTGGCTTTAAAAATTGAGTGGTAGAGGCGCTCTAATCTATACAAAGCATCGAGTAACAGGTATGGATCCACTACTCTGTTATATAGATTAGATAATCAGTAGGTTATAAAGGGGGAAATTGATAAGACTTTAGAATCAAATGCAACTATTACTGATAGGGAGAGGGATAATTCTGGAAAAATCAAAGTGGTTGCAAGGGCTGATATCCGACATACAGTATCGGGGTCATCAAGTGGAAAGATTCGTTAAACCCAATGCTTTAAATGCATAGGCTTTGGACACATGGCTGCTCAATGTCCCAACAAAAGGGTGATGACTGCTATGGAGGTGGAAAATGAGGGTGACAAGGAAGACGTACTTGAGCCTATAGATTTATCAGTAGTGCTAAAGGAATACTATGAGGATCTAGATGCTGAGGTACATGAGGACAAGGGCAATGATCAATATCTAGTTATTAATGTATTGCCTAAGGTAGTGACTACATCTCTAGATATTGAAGACGTGCAGAGGGAAAACTTATTCCATATTTCCTACAGGGTCCAAGGTAATCCGTGTACCCTTCTTGTTGATGGTGGTACTTGCACCAATGTTATAGCTACTACATTATTGAATAGATTGCAACTAGTCACTACATCTCATCCTAGGCCCTATGAATTACATTGGTAGAGTGTGCGAGACAGTTTGCATAGGAAAAAGTGCTAGGATGTAATTGAATGCGATGTTCTCCCTATGTGCGCATTATATATATTACTAGGTAGACCTTGGTTATTTGACAAGAGAGTGCTACATGATGGGTTTAGAAACACCTATGTGTTTCAAAAGGATGGTAAATGGGTTATTTTAAATCCTATGTCACCAACTGAGGTACGTGAAGCCTAAGAGCATATCAATAAAGCCAATGACAGGAAGTCTTTGTTAGTAAAGAGGAAGGGACTAGGGGACAACCTGAATAGAGTGAATCGAATACAGGTAATTCAGAAGCTTTCAGGATAACCATGACTTCAGGATAACAAACACTTGCAAACTCAGATTTTCAGTCCAAGGGATTCTCAGAAGCGTGTAACAAAGATAGAGGAACCATCAGATTTAAGGAAAAATCTTTCATAGGTCCGAGGAGAAGATGGGAATCAAATCACGGTTCTTACAAAGTCATTTAACGTGGGACAAAAAGCATAAGAATTGGAGGTGGATGCCCTTAGGCTAGCTATAAAGGCCGACAACTTTCATCTTAGACTGACCATTCAAGGCTAGCGCTTATGTAGGTGATTTGGACAAAAATTTGTGACTTTTCGTTTTTTTTCCTTTGCTATATATTGGTTGTTTTGTAAGAATTTAGGGACTTTTGACATTTGAGAAAATCTATTATGAAGTTTATTCTTCAACTTACTCTTATCAATCCGTGGGATTATAGCTAGTGACAGTATTGGATTGTTGTGCATTATATCAACAAATCCATACGAGGACTACTCTCTTACTGGTGTGTCATATTCGGTAAGGGTTTAGGGATTTTATTGTGTTCTTGTTCGTTATCATTCGTTATTGCCTAGGAATTGGAATCACTTGATCTGATCATAGTTTTAGGCACATCAAATGTTCTAGGCTATTAATCCTCACAATTGGGATTAGATAGGATAGATTTGGAAATGATTAGACTCAAGTCAATGCAAGTCTTTTTGAGTTATCTAATTATTTATCAAAAGTTAACTCAAGTCAAATTGCAGTAGACTTTAGTCAACTGAGTTCGGGTTTTTAAATCTAATACTTAAGGAATGTTTGGGGCTAAGTATTGGTTTTATAAATGAAATTTGATAAAATTCAAATTTAGTTTACTAGGTGCAATATCGAGAATAAGATTGGACTCTCAAATAGGGAGTTTACTGGAAATTAGCACAATTGACGGTTTTTAACTAAACTTTTATTGAGTCAAATCCATTGGTTCTATTGGAAAAGGACATTGTGTGAATCATTGGTTTTTCATTTATCAAATCTTTTCTAAGTCAACCTGGGTCTTAGCTTTAAGGCTTTAAGTCTACTCAAGTCTTCCCGAGGGTATCGAATGGAAGACTTATGTTAATGGGCTGAAGTGAGTTAGTTGACTTTTATTGACCTTTGCTTTAATTAAGTTAACTTAGGTCAACTTATGATATATCGGGTTATCTCTAATTTCTAGCTTAATCTTAGGTTCTTTTGGAACTATAGCTTAAATGTATTTTCTTATTGTAACCTATTCAATAAAGTTTCTATTGAATGAAATTTTAGGGAGTTACAACAAATATATGTCCAAGGTATATGTCCATAAACATGTCCAAGAATATGTTCATAAATTTCCAAGAATATGTCCATGAATGTCCAAAAATATGTTCAAAGATGTTTAATAGGTCAAAAATAGTTATAGATGATCATAAGTCTTCAAGATTCAAAATTAAGGTCTTAACATCCTTTCTTTGAACTTTTGTATTTATTAAAGGTTTATATCAAAGAACTTAATGCCTTAATAGAGTTCATTAATAGATCCTCGATAGATGTTCCACTAAATAATTAAGGAAAAGATGGTGGAAAGATCTTACGTTTTCAAGGATGATGAATCTTGGAGTTGAATGATCTACAAGATCCTACAACTTTTGAAAATATGAAGTATTAGTATATTATCGAAAGGCTATATTACGAAGATGATTAAGGCAAATCGGATTACCTTTCTTGGTTGGAAATCCTTTGGAAGCCTATAATAAAGGTCCTATAATATAAGAAATAGCTAGACTTGACATCTACTTCCAAAAATTCACTAGAAGTATCACCAACCTTCTAGGAAGTTTCTTACTTGTGTTTTTAAGAGAGATAATCCTCATAATTCCCTATGATAAGGATCCTATAACATAAATATTTTCTATAATTAGTAAGAAACTTCTAGAAATTAACTAGAAGCCTTACAAATGTCAAAGAACTTGAAGTTTCTTACCTAAAGGTATGGAGTTGGTGGTTCTAAAACTCTTGTTGGTTTTAAAGATGCAAATGAAGTTAACTATGGATGAAAATTTCTAAATTCTTAGAGGAATATTAGATGTTTTTGATGGAGATTTGGATGAGGGAAAATTAGAGAGTAGGGCCCTCAAAGTGGCATGAGAAATGGAGGGTTTTACTTAAGTAGGTTAGCCTTCATACATCCCCTTTTATAGTAGTTAAGTTTTATTGCTTTGTAATTAATTTTTTGTGCTAATTTTCCACACCTAAGAGGACAATATTGGGCAGGTTTTAGGGTCATAATTTTCCTAATAGCTTATAGGATAAGTTAGCGTATTAATGATATAGGATAAGTGATAAGTCGCAAAATACCCTTATCTAGAGTAATGAAATTGTGCTTTATTGTTGAATTTTTAGATGATTTGTTGAAGAAAAGGATGCTTAATGGAATGAATGTTAATTTCAGGATCCTCTAAAGTATTTTGGAGCTAAGGGAAGGAGTTTTGAAGAGTCGGAGCAAGTTTGGAAGGAATTGGATACATTACATGTGAAGAGAAAGAATTCTGGAAAGTACACAAGCGAGATACACGCCTATGCACTTTGCTGTTTTACTTGTATATACTGAAGCGGATTTCTGGAAAGTACATGAGCAAAGTACACGCCCATGTACTTTGCTTGTGTATCTAAGTTTTGCTTCTGTTCGATGATGTTTCAAATATACGACCAATGTACACTCCCATGTACTTGCTCGTGTATATTCACATAAGGACACTTAGAAGCAAGCATGAGATACACTAGTTGTGTATTCGCTCGTGTATATATCCAATCGGGGTACATGTATAAATAGACCGTCAGTTTGCCCTAGAAAAGGAGGTTACGGATTTTTCATTTTCTCTCACTCTCATAACAGCAAGGGAAAGAAGATTCCGTCGATTCCAAGGGAGATTGAAGACCCACAAAGAAGAAGATTCTATCTTTAAGGGTTGTGACCATGAATTTTATCTATTCTTCTAGTAATTGCATTTCTTTTGTCCAATTTATGGAGGAGTAGACCCTAGATCTAGATTTTATTTGAAACTTCTCTGTCATGTGATGAAGATTTGGTCATTAATGCGAAGTTGTTGACTTTCTTATGATTAATTGCATGCTCTTCAATTGTTTCTTAGATTCATAGCTCTGGAATATGAATTTATGCATGATATCATATTAGTTAATTGAGAAATTGCTCATATGATTAGATCTAATGCAATTAATGAGATTTGATTGTTCTTCTAGAGATAGGAAACAAGAGTCTTCTGTTTACATCAATTATTTTGATGCAAATTCATGTGCTTTATGCAATTCTAGGTTACTATTAACTAAGGAGAGATCCTACTTGATAAACCTAGGATTAGATAGGTTAATATACTTGAGAAAGTAGTTAACTTGACTAGAGAATTCGACAGTATAAGAAGTCAATTATGACAATCTTCAAAAAGCTAATGAATTGCATGATAGAGAAGGAGTAGAATAAGATCTAGGTTACTTTTGTTAATTGATAAATCTTTAGAACCATTGTTGTTAGTGAGTTATTAGTTTTAAGATTAGAGTAATTAAGTTTCAACCAACATTATTAAGGGGCGGTTAGATAATAGGAACGGAGTTAGTACTAGTAGTTAGTGTGTCTCTGAGGGACGACCTTGTGCTTACTCGCTATATTACGCTATGATAGGTGCACTTGCCTATTGCTTCGTAGTAGGATTAAGAACAAGAATTCAATTTATTAAAACTATGATTTGGCAACGATCAAGTTTTTGGCACCGTTGCCGGGGATACGCCAATATTAGAAACACTTTTTACTTATTAATTTAACCAATTTATTTCTTTCTTATCTTTTTTCCCTTTTCTTCCTGAGAATTTGGAGCTCATAATTGATTTGTATTACGTTTACAGTGCATGACCAGAAGTCGCTCCAAGGAACTTGCTATTTTTAATCCTGAGCCAGAGAAAATTATTCGTCGTTATCAGAAAAAGCAACACTCGACTGAGTCAACATCATTTGGTATTCAAGGAGAATCACTGAAGGAAGAAATAGCTGATCAAGTCAATAATCGTGCTCAAGAGCTGAATCAAGGAAATGTTGTTGTGGATCCCCCGAATCATCAATTGGTTGATAATAGAGATGGCCGAGTTAATGAGCTACCTAGAACCAATTCTGATTTTGCCTGGCCAAACTTGATAGGCGTTAGCTCTAGCATAGTCCGTCTTCGAGTGGAGGCAAATAATTTTGAACTTAAGCCTGCCGTGATTCAGATGGTGCAGCAATATACTCAATTTGATGGTTTACAGGATGAAGATCCAAATGCGCATATCCAACTCTTTCTGGAGATAGGCGATACCTTCAAATTTAATGGAGTTAGTGATGATGCAATCCGCCTCAAGCTCTTCCCATTCTCTTTGAAAGGTAAGGCTAAGTAGTGGCTAAATTCTTTACCGAGGAACTCCATTACTACATGGCAAGGTCTGATTAAGAAGTTTATGGACAAATTCTTCCCTCCTTCAAAGACCGCTAAACTTCGAGCTGAGATTCAATCTTATCATCAATATGACATGGAGACGTTGTATGAGACCTGGGAGAGATTCAAGGACTCAATGCGGAAATGCCCACTCCATGGGATCCTAGAGTGGCTTCAAGTTCAAATATTTTATAATGGGTTGAACTATCAAACGAGACAAACAGTAGATGCCGCAGCTGGTGGCACCTTGAACCATAAAACTCCTGAAGAAAGTTTGACTCTTTTTGAAGACATGGCCGTCAATAATTATGAATGGTCACATGGTAGGGGCAGAGAAAAGAAGGTGGCAGGCATTCTTGAAGTGGATGTGGCTACTTCTATCATGTCTAAAGTTGAGGCTTTATCTAGAAAGATCGACGGGTTGGCTGTCTTATAACATCAGCTGGCTATTGTGGAACCCTCAAGTGGTGAGGAAGGGCAAACAGAGCAAGTGGATTATTTGGGAAACCCAATTCGGCCCCAAAACAATCCATACAACAATACTTATAACCCAGGATGGAGAAATCACCCAAATTTTTCTTGGACTAACAATAGTAATATTCAGAAGGGCAATCTGAATCCTCCACCAGGTTATCAGAGGCCACTAGTCCAGAGTTCCAAACTGCCACTTGAAGATCTCCTCACAAAATTCATCAAGGATTCAGAAGACAGACAGAAGTCCTTAGATTTGATTCTGAAAAATCAAGACTCGGCTCTAAGGAATCATGAGGCATCAATACATAATCTTGAAAACCAAGTCGGTCAGATAGCTAAGCTTCTGTTAGAGAGATCTCAAGGTTCACTACCGGGAAACACAGAAACCAACCCTAGAGAACATGTTAAGGCTGTCACATTACGAAGTGGTAAGGAACTACAACCAAAGGTTCGAGAAGAAGAGAGTCGAATGACTGAACCAGCAAAAGAACAAGTAGTTCTCAAAGAAGGGGGAAAGCATTCAGAAAAATCACCTAAAGAGAAATCATCACCTCCATTAATCCCAGAATACAAGCCCAATGTTCCTTACCCAGCACGACTCAAGAAGGATAGAATAGATGAGCACTATGGCAGATTTTTAGAGATATTCAAGCAATTGCATATCAACCTTCCACTAGTTAAGGCATTATCACAAATGCCACGATATGCAAAATTTTTGAAAGAGTTGCTATCGAACAAAAGGAAGCTTGAAGAGTTCTCCACTGTAACTTTAGGAGGCGAATGCTGTGCGGTAATTCAGAACAAACTCCCAAAGATGTTAAAAGATCCTGGGAGCTTTACCATCCCTTGCCTGATAGGGAATTTATTTGAAGAACGGGCATTGGCTGATTTGGGAGCTAGCATTAATTTGATGCCATACAAGATGTTCCAGAAATTGGGTATTGGAGAGCCGAAACCGACCAAAATGAGTCTTCAGTTAGCCGATTGATCAGTCAAATTCCCAAGAGGAGTAGTTGAAGATGTATTAGTGAAGGTGCATGACTTCATCTTCCCGGCGGATTTCGTCATCCTTGACATGGAAGCAGATGTGGAGGTCCCTCTTATATTGGGGAGGCCATTTTTGGCTACTGTTAGAGCCATAATTGATGTTAGGGATGGGAAGTTAGTGTTGAGAATGGGAAATAAAGAGGTTATAGTGAAAATGCTTGAGGTCCTTAGACAAAGCCTGCACCATGATGATATATGCTATGCAAGACCTGTTGATTGGTGATGCATTGGAATTGTGTTTGATGAATGGGAAGAAAGAGCAACCTGAAAATATGGCGATTAGAGCAGTTGTCAATCAGCTCAATAACAATCCTGAGTTGAGAGAAGAAAGAAGCTTTAAAGATATGAATAGATCCACCATTCAGAGATTGAAACCTTCAATTGAGGAACCACCTGAGCTAGAATTGAAACATTTGCCTGACTACCTTCAATATGCATTTTTTGAAGAAGATTCTAAACTTCCAGTCATAATTGCATCAAATCTGGATCGAGATTAGCAGAAAAGGTTATTGCATGTCCTGGGGCAACATAAGAAAGCAATTACATGGAAAATTGCAGATATAAAGGGGATTAGCCCATCGTTTTGTACACACAAAATTCTGATGGAAGATTGTGTCAAGCCAGTGGTACAACCGCAGCACCGACTTAATCCAAATATGAGAGATGTTGTAAAAAAGGAAGTCATCAAATTGCTTGATGCAAGAATGATCTACCCGATTTCTGATAGCTCATGGGTGAGCCCCATTCAAGTAGTTCCGAAGAAAGGCGGTATGACAGTGGTACCGAATGAAAAAAATGAACTCATCCCGATGAGAACTGTCACTAGATAGAGAGTTTGTATAGATTACCGCAAGCTAAATGATGCAACTCGAAAGGATCATTTTCCTCTTCCATTTGTGGACCAAATGCTTGAAAGGTTAGCTGGTCATGCATATTACTGTTTCCTCATTGGGATGTCAGGATATTTTCAGATTCCTATTGTACCCGAAGACCAGGAAAAGAGGACATTCACATGCCCTTTTGGGACCTTTGCTTATCGATGCATGCCTTTCGGATTATGCAATGCTCCAGCCACCTTTCAGCGATGCATGATGGCTATTTTTGAGGGTATGGTAGGGACAAGATGGAAGTATACATGGATGATTTTTTTTATTTTCGGGAATTCTTTTGATGATTGTCTACACCATCTTGAGTTAGTGTTGCAACGTTGTGAAGATACTAACCTGGTCCTAAATTTGGAGAAGTGTCATTTTATGGCAAAAGAAGGTATTGTTTTGGGTTATAAAATCTCCAAGAAAGGCATTTTCAAGGTGAATGGCCAAAGGCTTAAGCATTACTTTGGGGACAAAACAGTTTTGGAAGAAAAGGAGGAGCTGAACCTCATTCTCATCTCCATTTGAGCTCCACTGGTTCATTACGTCGAGCTAACGACGTTAAACAATAGCGCTTCTTGGGAGGCAACCCATGTTGCTTAGGTAAGTTTTTTTTTTTTCATCCGTTGTTTTGGAGTAACTTTTGCAAGACAGCAAGCTACAGAGGGGCTAACCAAGTTTGGATTCTATGAAAGTCACCTTAATAGAGCTTCTTTTAAGCTCTAAGTGTGGGGAAATTCCGGATGGGAGACCTTTTCAAGGGAATGCAAGATGAAGTGATGACAGGTATGTACTTTGATCTGCACAACCGGGTACACTAGTGGTGTATCCGGTTTCTCACACATGCTAGAGGGTATCTAAATTGAATTTGCAATACAAAAGGGGAATACGTCATGGTGTGCCCTCCCGTACACTTCAAAATATGCTTATTGTGTACATATCAGAGATACACGAATAAGGTACACGCTCGTGTACCTAGTTGATACGAACCACGCCAACCCGTGACGAAACCCAATACCAATACGTTCGGAAATTCGTTACCTAAGACGCCCAAACACCTAAAGTGGAAACCGCGACCCGTTGTCTATAAGTGAGACAAGAACCTTGGTATAATGTGAAGACACCACAATCGGGATGAAAGACCGATTGATAAGTCGGGATGAACGCCACGGAAATCAATCCGATAAGTTCTAGTTAGTTCTTGAAGAACAAAGAGAGGTGCCTCTCAAAAGTGTTTAATGTTCAAAGATGTAAATTCTATGTTATTCTAAACCCTAGGAGCTTTTATACTAGGGTTACAATTCGTGAAAAACAAGTCCAAAACGACGTAGCTTAGATAAGTTGCGTAAAAACACGAAAATAGAACAAACTGGCTGGCAAGGGATACACGGCCGTGTACACGATCGTGTACTTTGGCCATGTACTTTTCTGTGCACATTCCGATTACATACACGACTGTGTACTTCTGGTCGTGTATCTTTCTATGGATTTGCTTGACTCCATACACGGCCGTGCCTTTTAGCCGTGTATGATTCTGTGCAATCTTGGAATTCCTACACGGCCGTACCTTGAAAATACACGCCCTCTTCATCTCGTGTCCGGTGTGGCTTGTATAAAAGCAAGGGTCTTCCCATGGTTGTTCCAATCCGTTCCAACTTCATGATTGCTCCAATCCTTTCCGGCTTCATAAACAACCTTTATCAACCCGTTAAGTGCTTCCTTAAGTCGTTTCGCTCGATTTCTTGTGATCGGTCCAGGCGGCACTTCAAGAGGATCCACATTTCTTCTTCCGGCTTGGCTCTCATCGTGGATCTCATCACTAGTCGTGTATCTGACCCACAGAAGGCACAATTTGATACACGAACAAGGTACACGCTCGTGTACCTAGTCGTGTAACTGACCCACAGAATGCTCTCCCATGATACACGAACAAGGTACACGCTTGTGTACCTGGTCGTGTATCTGACCCACAGAATGCTCTCCCATGATACACGAACAAGGTACATGCTCATGTACCTGATCGTGTGTCTAACCCACAGATTGCTCTTCCACAATACACGAACAAGGTACACGCTCGTGTATCTAACCCACAGAAAGGAATCCAAAGTACACGACCGTGTACTTGGTCGTGTATCTATTTTTTCTGCTCGTACTATAAAAGGACTCCTCACTTCACTCTGCCATTTACACGACCCATTCTCCATTCGTGTATTTGACCCACTCACTCCCACTCTACTCCTCCACACCGTGTTTGTTTTTTCCACACCATAAATTTCTTCTGTTTCAAGGACTCATGGTAAGTAAGTTTTCTCTTCTTCTTCTTCAATACTTATTGCAATACGGTTGTTGCTCGGTTTTCTTTTATGACTACCATACATGCTTGCATCTATGATGATGGTATGATGAGTGATTTCACAGTTTGGAAGTCGATTGTTGATAGATCGGTAGGCATTTTGAACTCATGTGAATGCATGTATGATTGATGTCATGAGTGCCTGCCAAACAAGTGAATCGACAATTAGGGTTTGAACATAATATTTGGGACTTTGATTTTGTAGGTTTCTTGAATAATGTTGTTGTGTTTCTTTCCTGATCTTCTTCTTAGAAACTAAGTTATGAGGCCATTTTTTTTAATGATCACTAAACTATCGCACCTAGCTTCTTAGAATCAAGATTCGAACTTTATCATTTAAGGATGCTTTTGGTATGTTGTAGTTACATTTTTGGCCTTTAGGAAGGTAGATTGATAATATACTAAAGCCACAAGACCTGATTTTGAGCATTCCGATGGTAATTTGTGCATGTATGAGATGGGTAGTTACACAATCGTGCACTTTGGTTGTACATCTCAACTGTGCTATCTTCCTCCTTATTTCGGAAACCCAATGCAAGTCCTATCATTTTCTTTATGTAATTGATGACCCTAACTTATTTTGAGACCATTGTATTCTTGAATGATAAAGACATTGGGGACAATGTCTCAATCTAAGTGTAGGGAAGGGGATACTGATGGGTGTCGAATCCAACAAAAATAAAACCTACTCCTAGACAATTATATGATTTGCATATAGTGGTGAGTAGGGTCGAATCCACGGAGATTGGTTAAACTTATTTCTATTTAAGGAGAATAAAAGGGAAAAGAAAAATGGGGGGGGGGGGGGGGGTTGTTTGTGAATCAAAATAAAGTAAAACAAGGTCAGAAAATCGGATATTAATAAAAGCCTAGCCAAAGGAATCAAGATAGTTTAATTCTAGGAATTGATCATCGATGCAAATATTCTCTATTCTTGTTCCTAGATAAACTGGTTATGGTTATTAACAAGCTCTAACAACCTATCTCTCCTTACTTCCTCGATAACCTCAGACAAGCGCTTCGAATTATTTCTCTTATTGATTAAACAACCCTAGACAAGCGCTTAGGATTTAATCTATCAATAGCATTAAGATCTAGAGAGACCACCAATTCATGCCAGTAGATTATAAGATAACCTATTTAAACATGATCACAGACCTCCATAACATGAATTCGGTCATCTCTTTTATAACCAAACATGTTATTGCGTCACTAAGACTAGAACAATCAAACAATTACGGATTTAACGTGCTAGTTGACAATATATTAACTTGCTAATTGAGTAGAAGAGCTCTATTCGTACCAATCAACAAAGATAATAATGACAAAACGATCAGAAGATATATGAATACCCGGAAGCAAAGAATAGAATAAATACAAGTCAATTAGACCTCACAATTCGTGGAGAATTAAACATCTATGACCCTTTGGCTAAAAAAGTAGCTTAGCTACTCATGTTCATCAACAAAACGAAAAATAAAAATAAAAACATAATGAACCCGGTTGCCTGCTCTGCCTCCGCATTTCCTTCTTGTCTCCAAGGTGATTCCAGATTCAAAGATTCAAAAGTTGTCCTAACCCTCTAGGGTTGGTTCTATTTATATTGTTAGGGAGATGGCATGTGATCTTTTGCTAGCAAGATACGAAAATATCTTTCCTTTTCCGAGTAGATTTCGAGAAGTGAAGATTCGTCTGCCTGGCACGCCCCATCACACGGCCGTGGGTCAAGCCGTGCCATCCTCTGTGTATATTCTTCAAGTCATCATCCGCGCCCAGTGTGTACCACGGTTACACACACCGCCAGAGTTCAAGCCGTGCCTTAATCTGTGCATAATCTACAAGTCTTCATCCATGTCCAGTGTGTACCACGGTTACACCCACGGCTAGATTTCGAGCCGTGCCTTCATCTGGTTGATGTTCCACACTTTCTTCTCCTTGGCACACCTAGCTTCCACCACGGCTTCAAGCACGGTTTCTCCTACGGGTTCCACCACGGCCGTGCCTTAAGCCGTGTCTCTCTCTGTTGAAAGTCCTCATTTTCGCCTTCTTATCCAGTGTGTAACACGGTTTGAACCTTGGTCGTGCCTCAAACCGTGCTTCCTTCGGTGGTGTGATTCCTTGTCTTGATCCAAGTTGTAGATGACTTCTCTAAAATACTTGAATTAGCATCCTTGACTCCATTTAACCTGATTTATCACGTTGATAGAATTAAAGTACCATTTCCTTATGATTTCTATAAAATCAATAATAATTTAACACAATTTATACTATAAAGATTGAGTATAAAATGGCTCTATCAAATTCCCCCACACTTAAACTCTTGCTTGTCCTCAAGCAATTGCATCAAATCAATTGAGAAATCTGTCATAGATTATACAAACTTTCTTTTCATCATTCCAAGCATCTATTCATTTGTAATTCATGACTTGTAATTTAATGTCTACTACTTCAAACAAACTGGTTTCCTGTGATCAAATTACTATGGACAAAATTCAATAGCTAATCTAAACAAAACAAACTTTAATCCTCATGTTTAGCAAAAGAATTTTTATTCCAAAAGTAAATACTTAATCCACTAAGGAAAAACACCCAATTAAACTTCATTGGATATTATCAAGCATATAATCCTTGCAGTATAAAGTAAAAGCATATGGTATAAGCTCTTTGCTAGATATTCTCCCTTTTATACATCTTTGTTTTATTCAATGAATGTTCACATTCATGTTCTTTTGATTTATTCAAGCATCTATTTTGACGGGTTTTTGCCCGCTTCTTTTCATGAACTTTTGCCTTTTTCGCCCTTATCGTTACAGTGAGTTCATTGAGTCGGCAACATCCCGAGCTCATCACTCAAGTGACCGGGTTTTGAGATACCCCTACGGACTCTTCCTCACTCTAACATTCAAGTTTGAATACTCTTAACTCAATTAGTTGAATCATTGGAGTAATGGCTATGCTTGATTCTTTTTTTTTTTTAAGTGTTATGATTGCTTTACAAACAACTTCAAAGAGTATACAGTAGCTAATATAACCTAGAAGTAAACTTGTTTATTTTTCACTTAGGGACTCGACTTACTCTTAGACTTCCAATTCTAAAGCTAAATACAAGGTAAATTTGTTTCTTAAAGATTTCACTACTTAATTTTAACCATGTATTCTAATCACAGCAGTGGGTGAGTAAAGCATTTGAACAAGTCAATTTCACATTTTGTAGATGCTTATTATAACATTTAGTACAATCTCTAGATTTCATGATAATTTTGAAAAACTTTGGCTTAAAATTGCTTAAGGACAAACATTCAGAGTATAAGTTAGTTGTCTATTCTCTATATTTTATTATCCTCTCCCCCACACTTAGCTTGAATAGTGTCCTCACTGTTCCTAATTCAGCACAATTGAAGAGGAATTAACAACACAAAGGACATTAGAGAATAAGAGAAATGAAATATTGGTACTTCCCTGGTATTGGAGTGCTCCCTTTAAGCTCTGGAAAGTGTCATCTAATGATATGTATCCTTGCTGCAGCCGATCCAAAGAGCTCAAAACTACACTAAAATCAAAACAAACTAAACTAAAACAAAACAAAACTAATGCAAAACAAAACTTTTTTTTTTTTTTACATGGGTTACCTCCCATGAAGCGCCTTTCTTTAACGTCTTTGGCTAGATGTTCCTGGCTAAATATTCGGATAAGGATTTTGATTCCAGCCTTGGTGCCTGTGGTGATGGCTTAATAGCATCCGTAACAAAAACAGGAGAGATATCGTTAGGATGTTTCATGGCATCATAAATGTTAAATTTAATCACTTCACCATCAAATTCCATAGTGAGGGTGCCATCATTTACATCGATTTTCGTTTTAGAAGTCTTAAGGAATGGTCGCCCTAATAATATCAGTGATGAAGTATGAGAATCACTATCGTCCATGTCAAGCACATAAAAATCAGCAGGAAAAACCAACCCATTGACTTGAAATAAAACATCCTCTAGAACTCCCTTAGGATAAACATTGGACCTATCAGCAAGTTGAACAATAATACCCGTTTCCTTTAAAGGACCAACATTTAAACGTTGATAAACTGACAAAGGCATGACATTGATAGAAGCTCTTAGATCACACATGGCTTTAGCGATTCCAAGACTACCTATTTTGCAAGGAATGGCGAACATACCTGTGTCCTTACATTTAGGAGGAAGCTTCTTCTGAATAATAGCTGAAACATTTTCACTCACACTAATCTTTTCATTGCCTTTCAGCTTCCTTTTGTTAGTGCACAAGTCCTTGAGGAATCTAGCATAGCGCGGTATTTGCTTAATTGCATCAAGTAAAGGAATATTTACCTCGACTTTACGAAACGTTTCCAGAATCTCTTTTTCTTCCGCTTCCTTCTTGGATTTTGCTAATCTGGAGGGGAAAGGAGGTGGTATCAATGTGACCTTCGATGGCTCATCTAGAGACTTGCTAATCTGGTCGCCCTGCTGGCTCGGAGTCGAAGTCTCTTTCTTGGTCTCTTCCTCAAGATTAGACGGATTTACTTTCTTATTTGATCCCTGCAATTCTGTTCCACTTCTCAAGGTAATTGCATTAACGCTTTGCTTCGGGTTTGTAATATTTTGAGAAGGTAACTTACCTTGAGTTTCTAACCTGTTTACGACTGAAGCAAGTTGGCTTACCTGATTCTCCAAGTTTTGAATGCTTTGCTTTGTTTCCTCCTGAAATTGTTTGGTATTCACAGCTAGAGACTTAATAATATCCTCAAGGGGCATACCTGAAGTGGAAGGAGCTTGGGGTACGTGGTGTGATGGCTTAGGCTGGAATTGTTGGAAACTTTGTAGGTTATTGCCATATCGGAAGTTAGGATGATCCCTCCATCCAGGATTGTAAGTATTCGAGTAGGGGTCATACTTCCTTTGCGGTTGTCCTGGAAATCCGCCTACAGCATTGGCGTGTTCATGATTGTCATCTTGCAATGTGGGGCACATGTCGGTTGGATGATTAGGAGCAGCGCAAATTCCACAAGCCTTCACCTGCTGCGTTTTTCCAAGAGCTAGCTGCTGCACAAGGGAGGTAAGATTAGAAATTTGATGTTCAAGGTTAGACACATTTACCTCATTTACCTTCCTTGAAGACGTATCATGCCTATACCCAAATTGTTGCGAATTGGCAGCCATAATGGAGATCAATTCCCTAGCTTGACCAGGGGTTTTGTTTACTATGGTGCCTCCACTTGCAGCATCCATCATCTTCCTCTCCATCGGAAGTAGGCCCTCGTAGAAGTATTGGATAAGGAGTTGTTTAGATATCCCATGTTGTGGGCAACTTGCACACAATTGCTTGAACCTCTCCCAATACTCATGAAGTGTCTCGGTGTCCCTCTGTTTTATACCACAAATTTCTCTTCTTATACCAGCGGCTCTGGAGGCGGGGAAGAATTTGTCCAAGAAGAGTCTCACCATATCTGTCCAAGTGGTGATAGAACCTGGAGGCAAATAAAACAACCAATCTTTAGCTTTAGTACTTAAAGAAAATGGAAAAGCATGTAGCTTGATTTGATCGTCGGTTATTCCTTGCGGCCTCATACTAGAACACACTATATGGAACTCTTTCAAATGCTTATGAGGATCTTCATTCTCAAGACCATGAAAGGTGGGTAGCAGATGTATCAACCCAGATTTCAACTCAAATTCCATAGCTAGTTCGGGGTAGTGAATATAAAGTGGTTGTTGATTCACATCCGGTGCAACTAACTCCCTTAATGTTCTCCCGAGATTTGCCATGTCGTCCTCTTTTTCAGAATCAAGGGATGAATCAGACAAGTCCGATACTAAATTCGGTTTGGTGGATGATCTAGCTTCTTGTCGCAGCCTCTTTAGAGTCTTCTCAATCTCCGGATTATAAGTTAGTTCACCTGTCTGAGAAGAACGAGTCATACGAGAATAGAAATAAATTTGACACCAAGCCCCGGCAACGGCGCCAAAATTTGATGGGTGTCGAATCCAACAAAAATAAAACCTACTCCTAGACAATTATATGATTTGCATATAGTGGTGAGTAGGGTCGAATCCACAGAGATTGGTTAAACTTATTTCTATTTAAGGAGAATAAAAGGGAAAAGAAAAATGGGGGGGGGGGGGGGGTTGTTTGTGAATCAAAATAAAGTAAAACAAGGTCAGAAAATCGGATATTAATAAAAGCCTAGCCAAAGGAATCAAGATAGTTTAATTCTAGGAATTGATCATCGATGCAAATATTCTCTATTCTTGTTCCTAGATAAACTGGTTATGGTTATTAACAAGCTCTAACAACCTATCTCTCCTTACTTCCTCGATAACCTCAGACAAGCGCTTCGAATTATTTCTCTTATTGATTAAACAACCCTAGACAAGCGCTTAGGATTTAATCTATCAATAGCATTAAGATCTAGAGAGACCACCAATTCATGCCAGTAGATTATAAGATAACCTATTTAAACATGATCACAGACCTCCATAACATGAATTCGGTCATCTCTTTTATAACCAAACATGTTATTGCGTCACTAAGACTAGAACAATCAAACAATTACGGATTTAACGTGCTAGTTGACAATATATTAACTTGCTAATTGAGTAGAAGAGCTCTATTCGTACCAATCAACAAAGATAATAATGACAAAACGATCAGAAGATATATGAATACCCGGAAGCAAAGAATAGAATAAATACAAGTCAATTAGACCTCACAATTCGTGGAGAATTAAACATCTATGACCCTTTGGCTAAAAAAGTAGCTTAGCTACTCATGTTCATCAACAAAACGAAAAATAAAAATAAAAACATAATGAACCCGGTTGCCTGCTCTGCCTCCGCATTTCCTTCTTGTCTCCAAGGTGATTCCAGATTCAAAGATTCAAAAGTTGTCCTAACCCTCTAGGGTTGGTTCTATTTATATTGTTAGGGAGATGGCATGTGATCTTTTGCTAGCAAGATACGAAAATATCTTTCCTTTTCCGAGTAGATTTCGAGAAGTGAAGATTCGTCTGCCTGGCACGCCCCATCACACGGCCGTGGGTCAAGCCGTGCCATCCTCTGTGTATATTCTTCAAGTCATCATCCGCGCCCAGTGTGTACCACGGTTACACACACCGCCAGAGTTCAAGCCGTGCCTTAATCTGTGCATAATCTACAAGTCTTCATCCATGTCCAGTGTGTACCACGGTTACACCCACGGCTAGATTTCGAGCCGTGCCTTCATCTGGTTGATGTTCCACACTTTCTTCTCCTTGGCACACCTAGCTTCCACCACGGCTTCAAGCACGGTTTCTCCCACGGGTTCCACCACGGTCGTGCCTTAAGCCGTGCCTTGGCCGTGCCTCAAACCATGCTTCCTTCGGTGGTGTGATTCCTTGTCTTGATCCAAGTTGTAGATGACTTCTCTAAAATACTTGAATTAGCATCCTTGACTCCATTTAACCTGATTTATCACGTTGATAGAATTAAAGTACCATTTCCTTATGATTTCTATAAAATCAATAATAATTTAACACAATTTATACTATAAAGATTGAGTATAAAATGGCTCTATCAGATACTAAAGAAATTTGATAAGGGTTGTGCTGAATTGTATGAGTCATTCAAAATTTTCCCCTATTTCTTTTTCTTTTTGCTTGATAATCAAATTTTGAAATCATGATTGCAAATTACGTAGTATTTTAGCATTTAGTGAATGAATTCCTCTAAAATTGTGTTGTGCATGTCACCTTTGTCTTCTTTGGAACATTGATACTTAGTCAAAGTTATGGGATAAAATCGCTGTGAAACTCAAAGATCTTGAGAGCCATTTAATCTTTCATGAAAGGGCAAATGAAATGATTCTCTTGGTGATCCTTCTTAGAAGATCTCTTTAAAGTAATAATTTAATGAAAGCATGTTATACTTGAAAAATAAAGGATTGGTTAGTATGGGCAGGCTTTGGTCCCTCAGAAGAGCGAAGTTTGACTCCGCTACTAACTAGTCAAAATAATAAGTTAAGGTAATAGAGGTTCGATGGGGTTCCTTTAAAACCTGGTCACCTAAGGTCGTCTGGCTTGGGATCGGCCAACCAAGGAAATTACCGTAACAAAATGAAATACCATAAAGGCAAAAGTTGAGAGGGTCCTATAACTCGAGTAATTAAGCCCATAGGAACGCCCTCAATTGAGGGGATAACGTTCGTTAACTTGGGTGACAAGCCTAGGATTATCGACTGAAAACTCGTTACATGGGTTGCAAGATCCTAAACAGCTGAACCAAAAAAAAAAAAAGGGATGAAAATAGTGAACTATTACAAAAAATAAAATCTTTGAAGAGATCAACTAAAAAGGAGGAGGAATCTAGGGGAAACATAAATGCAACGTACTTTCATTATTGATTGTTTTATTTAGAGAGATAATTGAGAAGATTATAGACTTTTTAATGGTGGTTAAAATGTATCACATTTCCTTTTGCTCTAACGTTTCCTTTTGCTCTAATTGATCTTGTGTCTAATTTTGATCATGAAGGCCGCTGTTAAATGATGAGGGTAAAGCTTGGTTTACTCCGATTAATCCTAGAAATTTGACTAAAGTATCTTTGTTACAATACTTTGATGATAAGGTGAGAAGCACACTCATTAGATTGAGGGATTGCATTGATCTTTAAAGATTAAAATTCATAAATGCTAATGTCTGAGTAGTATTATTTGGTAACGATAATCATGATTAATGAGAAGTTTGATTAATGTTTTAATTTGCTTGAGGACAAGCAAAGATTTAAGTGTGGGGAAGTTTGATAAGTCGCAAAATACCCTTATCTAGAGTAATGAAATTGTGCTTTATTGTTGAATTTTTAGATGATTTGTTTAAGAAAAAGGATGCTTAATGGAATGAATGTTAATTTCAGGATCCTCTAAAGTATTTTGGAGCTAAGGGAAGGATTTTTGAAGAGTCGGAGCAAGTTTGGAAGGAATTGGATACATTACATGTAAAGAGAAAGAATTTTGGAAAGTACACCAGTGAGATACACGCCCATGCACTTTGCTGTTTTACTTATGTATACTGAAGCGGATATTTGGAAAGTACATGAGCAAAGTACACGCCCATGTACTTTGCTTGTGTATCAAAGTTTTGCTTCTGTTCGTTGATGTTTCAAATACATGACCAATGTACACTCCCATGTACTTGCTCGTGTATATTCACATAAGGACACTTGGAAGCAAGCATGAGATACACTAGTTGTGTATCCGCTCGTGTATATATCCAATCGGGGTACATGTATAAATAGACCGTCAGTTTGCCCTAGAAATGGAGGTTACGGATTTTTCATTTTCTCTCACTCTCATAACAGCAAGGGAAAGAAGATTCTGTCGATTCCAAGGGAGATTGAAGACCCACGAAGAAGAAGCTTCTATCTTTAAGGGTTGTGACCATGAATTTTATCTATTCTTCTAGTAATTGCATTTCTTTTGTCCAATTTATGGAGGAGTAGACCCTAGATCTAGATTTTATTTGAAACTTCTCTGTGATGTGATGAAGATTTGGTCATTAATGCGAAGTTGTTGACTTTCTTATGATTAATTGCATGCTCTTCAATTGTTTCTTAGATTCATAGATCCGGAATATGAATTTATGCATGATATCATATTAGTTAATTGAGAAATTGCTCATATGATTAGATTTAATGCAATTAATGAGATTTGATTGTTCTTTTAGAGATAGGAAACAAGAGTCTTCTGTTTACATCAATTATTTTGATGCGAATTCATGTGCTTTATGCAATTTTAGGTTGCTATTAACTAAGGAGAGATCCTATTTGATAAACCTAGGATTAGATAGGTTAATATACTTGAAAAAGTAGTTAACTTGACTAGAGAATTCGACAATATAAGAAGTCAATTACGACAATCTTCAAAAATCTATTGAATTGCATGATAGAGAAGGAGTAGAATAAGATCTAGGTTGCTTTTGTTAATTGATAAATCTTTAGAACCATTGTTGTTAGTGAGTTATTAGTTTTAAGATTAGAGTAATTAAGTTTCAACCAACATTATTAAGGGGCAGTTATATAATAGGAACGGAGTTAGTACTAGTAGTTGGTGTATCTCTGAGGGACGACCTTGTGCTTACTCGCTATATTACACTACGATAGGTGCACTTGCCTATTGCTTCGTAGTAGGATTAAGAACAAGAATTCAATTTATTAAAACTACGATTGCCAACGATCAATAAGATAAGGTAGATGATGTCATATGGATAAGATCACATGGTGTGGACATGGTCAAAAGAGGAGGGCAGCCTTTGGTAGCTTCTAGGTAGTTTCTTGGGCTAATTTTTTATTTATTTTCATTTAACCTCCTTAGCTTAGTCGTGAAAAATTTTGGGCTAATTTTGATTAGGTTAAGATTAGGTAAATGGCTTTAAACATGGGGTGAAACAAGGTTAAGTAACAAGGTGTTTTTAGAGATGAGATTTATATGTAATTTTTCTCTTGTTTATAAGACTGTAAAATCATAATTTTCCATGATATTTCTAGGTCTTTATCCCAATTTAATCATGGTAATTTAGGTTATTTTAGATAAAATTAAATTAAGACAAGAAAGGGTGAATTGCATGGTAACAACTAGATGGATTTACATGGTAGTGTTTCACGTGAAGTAGGGATTTCTAATATATTTTTGGGGTATCATCACTTCGAATTTTTCTATGATATTTTACTGAGTGATTAAGGTATATTTAAGTTACAATAGGGTAAAATTTAGGTAAGATTTAATAAGTATAGGTTAAGATAGATTAAGGTAAGTAAACCTTGGCAAAAACTGGAAAAATCACATGTTTAGTGCATCTAATTTGGATCCGATTTTCATATGCATATTTTTAAATTATTTCATGACCTTTTCTTAGATTAGACAAGATAAAATAGGGTAGGATTGAGATAAGATCTGGTGGAATGAGTTTTTTCATGATGAGATAAGATAAGATTTGAATTTTCAAAGCTTGAAGGAGAAGCTTGACTCCTCTTGGTGGCATCTTAGAGAAGGGACATAGCTGGTGGTGTTTTGCTTAGATTTTTTGATATTTTGTGTGTTATTGGGTAATTAAAGATGTAATTTGAATTCAAAAAATTTTGGTTGAAATAGATTATTATTTGGGGGTGGTTTCAAGCTTAACCACTTAGAAAGCTTTAAGACAAGGTTTAAGGTACTTCCGATTTTAATTTGGTTTATTATTAAGTTGTGTTTGTTTTTCTAATTTATGTTCTAGGCTATTATTCCTCATGATTAAGATTATATAGGATAGATTTGGGAATAGATTAGACTCAAGTCAATGCAAGTCTTCATGAGTTGTCTAATTGTTTATCGAAGGTTAACTTAAGTCAACTAGAAATAGACTTGAGTCAATTGAGTTTGGGTTTTTATATCTAATACTCAAGCAATGTTTGGGGCTAATTATTGGTCCTACATATGAAATTTGAAAAAATTCAAATTTAATCTACCAGGTGAAATATTGAGAATAAGATTGAACTCTCAAGTAGGGAGTTTAGTGGAAATTAGTACAGTTGATGGTTTTCAACTGAACTTTTACTAAGCTAAATTCATTAATTCCATCAGAAAAGGGTATCATATGAATCCTTGGTGTCTTATTTACCAAATCTTCCCTAAGTCAAATTGATCTTATTCTGGTTCATTTGCAGCTAAATTGATGGGAATCAAACCTCTGGATCCAAGAGTAGGGAAGCCAATTTGAACTAATGATTCCATATATCCACATGTTATCTTTACTCATTTCATAATAATTTATCTCTACATTATAGTAGGTAAATTTTTCGAGTTTTACAAGACGACATGCAAAATTCACTAAGGCTCAATTGTGGGTCATCATGGACTTACATCAATCAAAGAAGAATTGGTCTAATATTGTTCCACGGAGGTTCAAGAAACCAATTACTTATGAGGGTTTACTTGTAATTTCCTTTAGTGCAAAAACCAACCACACTTGTTGTTTTCACTTGTAATTTTCTTTGTTAAATTTGCAAAGTAAGGTTAGAAGGGGACTTTTTGAAGAATATACACTTGAAATTTGTTGCCGTGGGAGTGCTCTCTTCATGTCACCTTACTTTTATCAATTTCACTTATGAAATTATGGCGAGTTGGCTTAAGGAATTCTTGTGAGTCATATCATGATTTCTTAAGTTGCATCCAATTATTACTATTGAGTAATATCTAGTTTATAATTGATTGAGTTTGTTTATTCCTTTCACACCAAATTAAGGTTCTTGTATTGCTAGGTTTTTACACCAATTGTAAGGATTGGAATTGAATTGTTCCTTTGTATTTGATTGGTATTGGAATCCAATTGTGTTGCATCTTAATTTGGTCCACACCATTTAGGGTTCTTGGTGCTTGTTTCACGCCATTTAAGGGTTATATCTTCTATCTTGTTCATGCCATTTTTAATTGGAATTGAATCAATTATGTGTGTGTTCTTGTTAATTGGTATTGAGATCCCTTGAGCGCATCATAATTTGGTATCAAAGTAAGGGTTTTGAGAAGGGATTTGCGTGAACTTCAATTTGGGAATTAGGGTTCTTATTCTTCCATTTCTTAATTAAAGTTTTTTGAAGTGTTATTGAAGTAATTGTATGTAATTGTGTTGTGATATACCTTGTTGTTGTAGAATTGGAAGTGGAATTTCAGAATTAACCTTTTGTAATATTCATCTTGCCGTAAGTTGATTGTTGAGGAAGAAGGGGAAGTGCATGTTCTTGAGGATTTTGGATTTAGAGTGTATTTTCATTTCCATATTTGCTCTTCTTGTGTAGAGGATTAGGAAACATTTTAAATTTCAAAATCAATCACTAAGTGAGGGAGTTATTGTGTATTGATCATCATAACACACTTTGACTAGTTGGAATTATTTGCTTACCATTTGGAGAAGTGTTTATAATTGTTTCCATTTTATTTTTTTCCATGATTGGAAGTGGAACCGTGGAGTGTATGTTGTACTGTGAGTATGTGTATGTGGCGTAGAGTGTTGTGGTTGGAAGGTTACTACACCGTGAGTGTGTATGTGTACCATGGAGTGATTGTTGTGTGTAGTGCATTTAACATGAAGTATATTGTAGTTGTCTTGAATTGTTTTTGTGTTTCAAGAAATCAATTCATCAACCATGTCGAATGATAGTGTGAATGGGGGAATTAGCAATGAGACCAATAGTTAAGTTGGTGGCAGTTAGGGTTATTGAGCTACAGGTAGAAGAACATTGGAGGAGCAGTTGCAGGGTCTCACTACCATTGTTGCTACATTAGCAACAAGGATAGATCGAATGACGATGCCATAACTACTGGTGGCAAATCCTCAAGCACCTCCACCTATAGTAGTCCCTTAGAATGTTCATAGAGAAGGAGCTGTTAGAGGTAACAGGGGCAAGAGAATGGAGGGAGATTATCATGCTCTTAGAGAGGAAAGAGATGATAATTTTGAGAATGAACCTTACCCAAACAGGGAGTTTAGAACACCTTAGGGATTAGAGTATGTGAAATTGTAGATGCCTTCATTCAATGGCAGGGGTTTTGCAGATGATTGTTTGGATTGGGAGGATAAGGTTAAGGTTTGTTTAAGTGCTATGAGACTGATGATAACACTCGGGTTCATCTTGCAGCTGTGGAATTCATAGGCTATGTCACCTTACGATGGAAAAATCTTATGGTTAGCAGACGAAGAGAAGGAAAGGCTGATATACATACCTGGTGGGACATGAAACGAGTATTGAGGAAAAGGTTTATACCTGAGCATTACAGGCATGAACTGTTTATGCGTCTCCAAACACTGAGATAGGAAGGCAAAATAGTTGATGATTATATACAGGAGTTTAAGACACTAATGACCAGATGTGGGTTAGTTGAGCCTCTTGAGCAAACCCTAGCACAATTTGTGTCTGGGTTAAAGTATGAAATTACTTGTATTGTAGAGCTATAGAGGTATAATACACTTGTTGAGGCTATCTAGTTAGCCTTGAAAGTGGAGAGACAGAGGTGATCTAACCCTTTCCGAGCAGCTAGTAACAGGTATGGAACTTCTACTAAACCTCTTGGGTCAGATGGTTAGATAGGAGGACAAAAAGGAATAGGGGAACATGCTATGATTCTGGACAAGAATACCTCTTAGGGAGACAAATATTTATGGGAAAGGAAAAGAGGTTATTGGAGCTGATTTCAGGTAGACAACGTCAGGGTCAACCTGTGGGAAAATGCACCAAATTAAGTGTTTCAAATGCATGGGTTTTAGACACATGGCTGCGCAGTGTCCCAATAAAAGGGTGATGACTGTTATGGAAGGAAACAATGAAGATGGTCAAGAAGAAGTTGTCAAGCCTACAGATTTTTCCTTAGCACTACAAGACTATTATGATGATCATGACGCTGAGACACATTAGGATAAGGGAGATGATAAATATTTGCCTATTAATATGTTACGCAGGGTCATGATGATATCTCCAAATGTTAAGGACATATAGAAGGAGAACCTATTCCACACACCTTGTCGGATTCAAGGTAATTTGTGTGTTCTTTTCATCAATGGTGGTAGTTGCACTAATATCGTATCTGCTGCATTAATAAATAATTTACGACTAGTCACTAGTCCACATCCACACCCTTATAAATTACATTGGCTGGATGAACGGGGTAGTTTGCATGTTACATAGAGAGCAAAGGTGCCATTCAGTATAGGAGATAGATATAGTGATGAAGTTATTTGTGATGTTCTTCCTATGTGCGCCTTTCATATACTGTTGGGTAGGCCTTGGTTGTTTGATAGGAAGGTGCTATATGGTGGGTTTAGAAACACTTATATGTTTCAGAAAGATGGTGCACGGGTTATATTGACTCCTATGTCCCCTTCCAAAGTTCGCACATTCTAAGAATAGATCAGTAAAAATAATGGCTACTTAGGACTTCAAGCCAACAAGCACACACTAACATAGGATGTTAGTCCAAGAGAAGAATCCTTAGATTTGAGAACAAATCTTTCAGAGGCTCGAGGAGATGATGGGAATGAAACCTTTGGATCCAGCAGTGGGGAATCCAATTTAAACTAATGATTCGAGACATCCACATGTTATCTTTATTCATTTCATAATAATTTGTCTTTACATTGTAGTAGGTAAATTTATCGGGTTTTACAAGACAACAGGTAAAATTCACTAAGGCTCAATTATGAGTCATTTATGGACTTACATCAATAAAAGAAGAACCAATTTAAAATTATTCCATGGAGGTGCAAGAAACCGACTACTTATGAGGGTTTACTTGTAATTTTCTTTAGTGCAAAAACTGGCCACACTTGTTGCTTTTCACTCGTAATTTGCTTTGCTAAATTTGCCCTATTTAGAGCAAGTATAAAAACTTGCAAAGTAAGGTTAGAAGGGGATTTTTTGAAGAATATACACTTGAAATTTGTTATCGTGGGAGTGCTCACTTCACGCCACCTTACTCTTATCAATTTCACTTGTGAAATTGTAGCGAGTTGGCTTAAGGAATTCTTGTGAGTCATATCAAGATTTCTTAAGTTACATCTTATTATTGCTAGTGAGTAATATCTAGTTTATAATTGGTTGAGTTTGTTTGTTCCTTTCACACCAAATTAGGGTACTTGTATTGCTAGGTTTTCACGCTTATTATAGGGATTGGAATTGAATTGTTCCTTTGTATTTGATTGGTATTGGAATCCAATTGTGGTGCATCTTAATTTTGTCCATGCCATTTAGGGTTCTTAATGCTTGTTTCACGCCATTTGGGGGTTATATCTTCTATCTTGTTCACGCCATTTTTAATTGGAATTGAATCAATTACGTATGTGTTCTTGTTAATTGGTAGTGAGATCCCTTGAGCACATCATAAATTCTAGGTGTATTTACTTATGTAATAGGATTTCTAAAAATCCTACCTACGAAAATCCTTAAGAATTATAGATGACATTTAGGCTAGAATATTTGATCTTTTATTTTGATTTCTAAGCTAAATCTATCAAGTATTCATACTTTTTTTTGTTTTCCATGAGATATTCTAGTTCAGATAATGATCTTGCTATCATCTAATAGCTCAGTTTAGGATTGAATGGAAGTGTAGGGAGTTGGTACTAACTGGTAGAAGTTTTGGTTTTCTTTGACAAACTTT
This sequence comes from Laguncularia racemosa, assembly GCA_037954665.1. Classification (NCBI taxonomy): domain Eukaryota; kingdom Viridiplantae; phylum Streptophyta; class Magnoliopsida; order Myrtales; family Combretaceae; genus Laguncularia; species Laguncularia racemosa. The sequence goes on from JBBMOL010000125.1 coordinate 1,401,503, forward strand.
ATCATCAAGTTTACAAGATGACTTCCATGAGAAGCTATACTTCTTAGCTAAGTTTCTTTTGATGTCTTACATGAGAAGTTGATCAACTAAGCTTCCTTAAGAAGTTAGTGAAATATCCATCTCTAAGAAGTTAACTTTATGGTGGCTTTCTTAAGAAGTCAGTTAGAAAAGCATCTTAGACAAGCTAATTGTTTAGAAAGAAGAAAAATTGTATTTAGATATTTAATGGAATCTTAAATTAACTAAAAGAAATTCTTGTTACATAAAGTTTAAAGACTAACTTTACGTAGCTAATAATATTTGAGGCTTAATTGTAAAATATAGATAAGAATCATAATTATTTGAAAGTCTAAAAAAATTTTTGGGTACTATTTTCTACTCTTTTTTTTTTTTTGAGATCTAAAACAATTATCATAATTAATTTTATCTTTAGAAATGGCTTACTTTTCTAGGGTTTCATAAGCCGTCTAATAATCTCTCTAGTAAGAAGAATCAAACTTTCCTTAAAATTTCACCCAAAATGCATAAGCACACTCAAAATTCTAATCTTTCCAAAGAATAGGAAGTAAAGTTTGCAAGTTTTTCAACAATGAAACTAAAAAAAAATGGTAAATGAAATCACTAACAAGCATGCGGATGCAAGAACAAACATAAAAACTACATTACACTATTCTAAGCTTAGTCCTAGCAATTATCAAGAATCTAATATTAGTTTAGAAACCTTTCTCCTAGCTTTGCTTTTCCTTGTTTCCCTAGCAACTATGTTAGAAAACTTAATACTCACCTCGAATTCCACAAGTCATGCACTAATTAAACATTTAGCTTCCTTTTTAATGTGAAAATAATGCACACAATTGACTAGGTTTGCAATAAATAAAAATAGTGGAGTTGGCAAAAATACGGCAAGCATATTGGTCAATTAGTAGTGTTAGGTAAGTAAACCAAGGTTACATTATTATTATTATTATTATTATTATTTTCACATGGAAATAGAAAAAGAGAAGAGAAGTGAAAGGCAAACTAAGTACTAAATTATGATGATACTAATCTAAGTTAAGGAACATAAAAAAAGATTTTTTAGGCATAAGATAAAAGATTAAAGTAAAGAGAATTAACAATTCAACTAAATGCAAATCCTAGCAATCTCTCATCTATAGGGTTGGATTATACTAATATCCAAATATAAGGGGTTATGTTTCAATTCAATGAAATCAATATTATTATGCTTCATGGATATTTATATTAGTATAAACATGAATTTAGCTTCACTTAGAAGACTCACAATCGAATTTCACGTGGTGGTGTTAACATGTAGTAGGAGTATTGTATTAGTAATCCTTCATCTATACTTTATGTGTAATTAACTAAATCTCATAACTACTTTGCTAACCTAGTTAGAATATGAATCCAATTATAACCACTTAAAGTTCAACATGAGTACTAGAACTATGGTGTCCTAATCTTCAAATCTTATATTGTAAGAATTAGAAGCCTTGGGTTCTATTCAAGGTTTTCGCATCCTATTACGTTAGCTAAACCCATAAGGTAAACCGGGGATAATGCCTACATGTAGAGAGTTATGGTTCTCCTCGTGATAACATATTTCTCTACATTCAAGTTACACATTTTTTCCCTAAAACTAGCTAAAATTCCATGTTCACATAGCACAATGTCAATAAATCAATCATAACACCAACTTCATCAAATTTTCACACAACCCCTATTCTCAGTCAAACTCTAAACATCATATTCAAGGAAAATAATACAATAAGCAAAAATATACAAGAATATGACATAAATATTACATTAAACATGAAAATAGGGAGTAGAAATTACAAAACCAAAGTCCAAGTGCTAGTAATGGTGAGACCCATGAATGAAAACCCCTAATCTCCATGGAAATGCAATTGATTGAGTCTAAAGGTCAATGGTAGAGAATTTGATAGTTTAAATGAGTAAGATACCTTATTTTGATGGACCCAACATTGCTTATTGGAAATACAGGATAGAAACTTTCATCAAAGCTTCAGACTAAGAAACGTGGGAAATAATCGCAATAAGAGATAGAACAATCATGGGAGATGTCAACAATCCATATGATAAAAAGAAGGTAGAGATAAATTCGAAAGCAAAAAAAAATTGTTACTCATGACTATTGCTTCTTTTGAGTTCATGTTATCTCATCATGTAAGACCACTAAAGAAATTTAGGATGCATTATGTGAAAGACATGAAGGAACTTTTTGGCAAAATCAATACTCTTATGTAGCAATATAAATTTTTTATAATGCTACTAAGAGAAGATATCAAAGACACCCTTGGAAGTCTTACAACAATCACGAATGAATTTTCATCCTTAAATAAGAAAATCACATAACAAGATCTAGTTTAGAAAGATCTAAGGATTTTAGCAAAAGCATATAATCCTAAGAAAATAGCAATTGAGGAAGCTTGTTATTTGACTACACTTACACGTAGTTAACTTAGAAGAAAATTAATGGCATATGAAACAATTGTACTCAAATAAGAAAATAGTCAAAATAAGAGCAAGACAATTGCACTTAAGGAAAAAGAAGCAGAAAAAATGATTTTGATGATGAATCAATTGGTGAGGATGAAGAAGTGAAAATGCTAACACAAAGATTGAACATATTTCTTAGGAAGAAAGGTAAGAAACTAAAGAAATAAGAAAACTAACAAAAATGTTAGGAAAAGTAGTAGTGAAGAAAAGAAGGACCTCTTATGTTATGAATATAAAAGCTTAGACATATCAAGTACGAATGCTCAGTTCTCACAAAAAAAAAAAAAGATAGAGAAATACAAAAAGAAGAAAAAAAGTCATTCGTAGCTACTTGGAGTGATCTTGAAGAATCTGAAAATGAAATAAAGGAATCATAAAAGGAAGAAAAATGAGAAGTGATGGAGATCAAATTAGAAGGATTGTTCCAAGGAGTGCGGATCCACTTGGAGTGCCAGTTAGACTATTAACACGAGCTAAAGCTAAAAGACTTAAAGAAGCACTTAATGGGTTAGTCAAAGTAGTACAAGAAGAGGAGAATCACACACGTTTGAGTCAAGAGGAATTAAGGATTGTGAACCTACTTGAAGTGCAGATTGCAGATGTGGAAGTCAAGGAAGTGACTTAAGGCCATTAGCCTTAAAACCAATGAAGGTCGTCGGCTTTAGTAGTATAAGCCGCTGGCCTAAATGGCAGATGTGGAAAAGAAGGCCATCAACCTAAGTGGCTAGTGTTAAACAAAGAGAAGGCCAGCTTGAGGAGTTTCCAAAGCTGCCGGATTTGGTGCTAGCTTGGTGCAAATTATAAGCTGGCTTTATAATATTTTATGCCTCCGACTTTGCTTGTTTTTCCTTTATTCGAGTTAAAGTTTTGTATGTTGTTTTGTCTTTTGCATTTTCATAGGACTATAAATAGTTACGTATACTCATTATGAAAGGGCTAGAAAGTTTATTCATATTTTGAGAGAGAATTTCTCTTTGGTTCTCAAATAAACTATCAAACTAATCAAAATTTGAATCCTTGGCGTTCACCTTCAACTTATCAATCGATCCTTTTATAATCGATTATGGCGTTAACATCAATACCAAGCTTTTTGTCTCTCATATAGACAACGGGTCGCAGTTCCATTGTTCTTGATAGATTCATCGATTGTGAGATTGTCAATTTTAGGTTTCGAGTTTTGTCACCAGTTGGCAGGGTTCGCATTAGTTTGGTATCAGAGCAATAAGGTTTATCAAGATCACCTATCTTTTTATTTCAATTACTTATTCTTAGATTTAGGGTTTGGATAAAAAAAATTGTTCCTTTGAATTCAATTTGCAAGTTAGAGTTCATATCAATTCAATTGCTAATAGTGTTTGAAAGGAATCATACAAACTTCATTTCTCAAGAATAAAAAAAAAAAAAGAGAAGAAGAAAAAGAAAAGAAATTCATATATATATATATATATAAAAGGTCTCACGAAATTGTTGATTTAGAGTTTGTGGTGATCCTTCATAAATTTATAAGCTTGTCATTGAATCTTGTCAAAACGTGCTACGAAATTGCTATTAAAGAGTTTTTGATAGATTTTCTGTAGGAATAACTCCAATTGGATTTTTAGTTCCAAAAGAACCGAAAGAGGAATTATTGAGTGGGTTAAGAAATTGGTGACAATAGTTGAGTGATTTAAGAGAAACACGTAAGTGAGTGAATTTAGAGGTTTCTTATTTTATTACTCCTAATATTGTTTTGTGTAGCATATGTCTAACAAAAATTCTCCTAAAAGTGTGATGGGGGGAATTGACATCAAATTGATCATGGAAACTCTAACTAATGAGATGAAAAGAATGTTTAGAGCGGAGATGGATCAATTTCATGAGCAGATAGAGCAAAATTTTAAGCAATCGTGGATTACTTCAACTGGACTTAGGAGGGATAAAATGCCAAGGAGGGTAGTGTGAATGGAGGAAAATGAATGGGCTAGGGAAGAATTTGTGAATGAATCTGATCAGGATTCATTTGTGGGTTATAGGAGGAATTTAGGGAAGAATAGAGGAGTTAGGAATGAGGAAGATAACAACTTAAGGAGCATAAAGATGAAAATCCCTTCTTTCTAAGGGAAGAATGACCCCGAGTTGTATTTAAAGTGGGAGAAGAAGGTGGAGTTGATTTTTGAGTGCCATAATTACTCTAAAGCTAAGAAGGTAAAACTTGCTGCTGTTGAGTTCTTAGATTATGCCATTGTTTGGTAGGATCAGTTGTTGTTAAATAGAAGGAGAAATAGGGAACCATTAGTAGGGACATAGGAGGAGATGAAGAGGATCATGAGGAAATAGTTTATGCCTACATACTACTATAGGGAATTGTACAACAAATTACAAACCCTTAAGCAAAGCAATTGTAGCGTAGAGGAATATCATAGAGAGATGGAGCTTATCATGATTCGGGCTAATATTGAGGAAGACAAAGAGGTAACTATGACAAGGTTTTTAGTTGGATTGAATAGGGAGATTCAAAATGTGGTGGAGTTGCAACATTATGTAGAACTAGAGGACATGGTGCATATGGTTGTTAAAGTTGAGAAGCAACTCAAGTGGAAGGGTACTAGTACTACACGTACTATATCCAGGTCATCCACTTAGAAACAACTTCGGGGAAGAAGGAGGTGAAGCAGTTTAAGCCAACTCCTAAAAAGAAGTTAGAATTTGCTAATACTAGACATCAGTGTAAATTCGATCCTTCTACTTCTAGGAATCGTAATATTAAATGCTTTAAATGTCAAGGTAGAGGTCATTTAGCTAGTTAATGTCCTAATAGATGAGTTATGGTGATGAGCGATGATGGGGAGATTGAGACTGATAGTGAATTTGACTGTGATTCTATGCCTCCTTTGGAGGATGTTGATGGTGAGGAGTATGCTTTTTAGGGGGAGTTGTTGGTAGCTAGGAGAGCTTTGAGTGTATAGGTTAGAGAAGAGGAAGAGGTGTAGAGGGAGAATATTTTTCATACTAGATGCTTAATTTAAGATAAGGTCTGTAGTGTGATTATAGATGGTGGGGCTTGTACAAATGTGGCAAGTACAACTATGGTTGAGAAATTAAGACTTTCCATTAGTAAGCATCCTTGACCTTACAAATTGCAGTGGTTGGACGATAGTGGTGAAGTGAGGGTAAACAAGCAGGTGCTATTTACTTTTCGCATTTGGAGGTATGAAGATGATGTTTTATGTGATGTAGGCTACTCACTTGTTGCTTGGTCGACCATGGCAGTTTGATAGGAGGGTTAAGCACGATGACTTTACCAATAAGTATTCTTTTGAGCACAATCAAAAGCTAGTCACTCTTGTGCCTTTAACACCTAAGCAAGTTTATGAGGATTAGGTGAAATTACAAAAAGAGAGTGGTCAAAAGAAAGAGTGTGATAAAAAGTTAGTGAGTGATAGTACAAAAGGAAAAGAGAGGGAAGATGAGACTTGTGAGAAAATAAAGAGAAAAGCTAAGAGAAAACTAGAGAGAAAAGAAAATTTCTATATGAGGGCAAGCGAGGTTAAGAGAGCGATGATTTTACAAAAGCCGATGATTGTACTTTTGTACAAAGAGGCTCTTTTTAATGCTGACCAACTTGGCACTTCGTTGCCAAGTGTTATTGTTTCTCTTTTGTAGGGCTTTGAAGATGTCTTTTCAGAGGAAATCCTAAAGGGTTTACCACCCATCAAAGGGATTGAGCATCAAATAGATTTTGTACCAGTGTGACTATTCTAAATTGACCAACTTATAGGAGTAATCTTGAGGAGACTAAAGAACTCCATAAATAGATTGATGAGCTGATGGAGAAGGGGTATGTGAGGGAAAGTATGAGTCCATGTGTAGTTCTAATGATTTTAGTGCCTAAGAAGGATGTGCCATGGAGAATGTGTGTTGATTATCGAGCTATCAACAACATTATGGTAAAGTATCGACATCCTATTCCATGCTTAGATGACATGTTAGATGAATTGCATGGGTTTTGCATATTTTTAAAAATTGATTTGAAAAGTGGGTATCATCAAATTAGGATAAAAGAAGGGGATGAATGGAAAACTACATTTAAAACAAAATATGGTTTATATGAGTGGTTAGTTATGCCTTTTGGGTTGACTAATGCACCTAGCACTTTATGAGACTAATGAATCATATTTTACGTGGTTTTATTGGAAAATTTATGCATGTTTATTTTGATGATAGTCTTATTTATAGCAAGAATTTGGATGAGCACTTGATGCATTTAAAGGATGTTTTAGAAGTGCTTAGAAAAGAAAGGTTATTTGCTAACCTTATAAAGTGCACTTTTTGCATAGAAAAGCTTGTATTTATTAGTTTTGTGGTGAGTGCATAAGGCATATAAGTTGATGAAGAGAAAATTCGTGCTATTTGAGATTGGCCAAGTCCAACTAATGTGAGTCAATTGCGAAGTTTTCATGGGCTTGCGAGCTTCTATAGGTGATTTGTGAAGGATTTTAGTAGCATCGACGTGCCAATCACTGAAATCATTAAAAAGAATGTTGGGTTCAAGTGGGAAGAAGAACAAGAAAGGGCATTCTAAGTGCTGAAAGGGAAGTTAACTGATGCTCCTTTACTTACATTACCTAATTTTGCAAAGACTTTTGAAATTGAATGTGATGCTTCTAGTGTAGGTATTGTTGCCATTCTCATGCAAGAAGGAAGACCCATTGTATATTTCAGTGAGAAGTTAAGCGGGATAGCACTGAAGTACCCTACTTATGACAAGGAGATGTATGCATTGGTTCAAGTGATGAAGATGTGGAAACATTATCTTTGGCCTAAGGAATTTGTGATCTACACCGATCATGAACCACTGAAGCATTTGAAGGGCAACATAAGCTGAATAAGAGACATGCATAGTGGATGGAGTTCATTGAGACGTTTCCATATGTCATACATTATAAGCAAGGTAAAGAAAACATCGTAGCAGATGCACTTTCGAGAAGGTACATGTTATTTTCAACTCTTATACTAAGTTAATTGGTTTTGAACAATTAAAGAGTTGTATGCTAATTGTGAAAAGGGAGCTTGTGATTATTATGCTAATTGTGAAAAGGGATCCTATGATAAGTTCTTTAGGCATGATGGTTTTCTATTTAGGGAGAATAAATTGCGTATTCCTAATTGTTCCATTCGTGATTTATTGGTATGGGAATCACATGGTAGAGAATTGATGGGACATTTTGGAGTAGCCAAAGCTTTAGGGATTTTGCAAGAACATATTTATTGGCTACATATGAAACGTGATGTTGAAAGAATCTGTGGTAGATGTGTTACTTGTAGGCAAGCTAAGTCTAAAATGCAACCCCATGGCTTGTACACACCATTACCAATTCCTAGTGAACCTTAGGTAGATATTTCTATGGACTTTGTATTAGGTTTGCCTAAGACTAAAACTGGTAGGGACTCTATATTTGTAGTTGTAGATAGGTTTTTAAAGATGGCACATTTTATTCCATGCCACAAAACTAATGATGCTTCTTGTATTGCTGATTTATTCTTTAGAGAAATTGTACGTTTACATGGTATGCCTAAAACAATTGTTTCTTATTATGATGCTAAGTTCTTAAGTTACTTTTGGAAGACCTTGAGGTGCAAGTTAGGAACAAAGTTATTGTTTTCAACTACTTGTCACCCACAAACTAATGATCAAACTGAGGTAGTGAATAGGACTTTGTCTACATTGTTAAGGGCTATCATTCAAAAGAATATTAAAACATAGGAAGAATGTTTACCACATGTTGAATTTGCTTACAATCGTACTATACTAAATTGTTTGAGATTATATATGGTTTTAATCCCTTAACTCCATTAGATTTATCACCTTTACCTGTAACTAAGTTTATGAATTTAGATGGCAAAAGGAAGGTTGAATTTGTTAAGCAGATTCATGAGAAAGCAAAGATCAACATCGAGAGACGAATGGAGCAGTATGCAAAACAAGCCAACAAGGGGCAAAGTCAAATTGTTTTTTAACCAAGAGATTGAGTCTGGTTGCACATGTGTAAAGAGAGATTTCCTAAGCAAAGACATTCAAAGTTGCTTCCAAGAGGCGACAGTCCATTCCATGTCCTCGAGCGCATCAATGACAATGCTTACTGATAAGAGTAAATTAACCCTGGTAAATCATGGGCATTAATGATGTATTTGTATAATCTTTTGAATAAAATCAATACGGATTCGGTATTTAACAGATAAATATATGTTTCAGGGTATAATACCAAAGAGAAGGAGAAAGATCACAAAAGGAGCATAATTAAAGCTAAAAAGATCAAGTTAAAGTTACTCATAGACAACACGTGGAAGGCCACGGCCGTGTCATGAACCATGGGCGCACCTGAAGATGAAAGCATCACTTGGAAAGGAAGCACGGCTTGTGATATGGGTGTGTTTGAAGCCGTGGCATACGCTGTGAAGACGTGGAAAACTCCAGAACTTGGCACGGGTTATAGTCTAGCCGTGCTTCTAGCCGTGTTGCTACCAGTGCTGCTAGCCGTGTTCCTAGCTGTGTTCCTAGCCGTGCCAAACACTGAGCAAAATTGAGGAGTTACATATTTTCGACTAGAGGGAGACACGGTTTGAAATCTGGCCGTGCCTTTAGGCGTGCCAGGCGACTATTATTCACTTGACGAGATTCACTTGGAAAAGGAAAGATAGAATCGTATCTTTCCAGTTGAAGATGCTCGGCCATGCCTCAAGAAGTATAAATAGAACAACCCTAATGAGAAAGAAAGGGAGGCGGCACGAGAGAAACCCTAGAGAAGAGAAGCTGCTGCCAGGAGCTGTTGCCAGAATAGTTTCGGATTGGAAGCCAAGATATTTCGTGTTCGAATTTTCTTTATGGACTCAATTATTTTATGTTTTGCTCTTCTTATTAGATTCATGAGTGGCTAATTGTTTCATACCCGTTCCCTTGAGAAACCCCTGAGTATCATGTGACAGAATTGTTGATGTTCAATAATTTAATTCTATTCTTTGAGTTTGTTCATGTTGCAATTATAGTTTATTCATCTTGATATGTGCGCAATATTAGGATGGAATTATATCTCTGTTATTAAGATTGAGAAATCGGTAATAGAGTAGATCTTGCATGAATAAAAAGACCCCTTGTAATCCTAGAGATAGGTTATAGGAGGTCTTCTGTATTGAACGAGGTCATTGCGGTCTAGTTCAATTGAGAGTCCTAGAATTCTATTGCAATCTTGATTATGTTAATTGAAGAGAGATCTTAATTGGCTTAATTAGGATTAGGGATTATTGATCTTGAGAAAGACTCTAATCTAGTGTAAGAAACTCCGCAGATCAAAGTTTGGATATTAATCATTGGATAGTGTGGAATTGAGTAAAAGCTACATGAGAATTAGGGGTGGATCTTGGGCAGGGTATGTTTAGATCATTGAATTAATTAAGGGAGTGTTTGATTACATTTACTTTGTTCATTTTATTTGTTTCTTTCAGGTTTAGGCAATAATTAGGATAGTTGAGATCATCAATAGTGAGAAGTTAGATAGTAGGAGAATCGTTAGTACTAGTACTTATAAGTCTTCGTGGGATCGATACCTGTACTCCTATGCTATACTGCTAGTCAATAGGTACACTTGCCTGAGAACTGATCGTAAGCTAGGATTGAGTAAAGGTTTAAACTTGTTAGAATGGTCAGATCATCCCATCACTTACAAACTGGAATTACTAGGTGAGTATCAAGTAAGTGCTAATTCTAATGTTACTAATTTAAGTCCTTATGATGTAGGTGACAATTTGAGTACAAATCCTTTCCAAGAGGAGGGGAATGATGGAGATCAAACTAGAAGAATTGTTCTAAGGAGTGTGGATCTACTTGAAGTGCCGGTTGGGCCATTGACATGTGCTAAAGCTAAAAGACTTAAAGAAGCACTCAATGGATTAGTCAAAGTAGTACAAGAAGAGGAGAATCATGCATGTTGAGTCAAGAGGAATTAGGGATTGTGAATCTACTTGAAGTGCGGATCGCAGAAGTGGAAGTCAAGGAAGAGACTTAAGGCCGCTAGCCTTAAAACCAATGAAGGTCGTTGGCCTAAATGACCGATGTGGAAAAGAAGGCCACTGACCTAAGTAGCTAGCATTAAAAAAAGAGAAGGCTGGCTTGAGGAGTTTTCAAAGCCACCGGCTTTAGTGCTGGCTTAGTGCAAATTATAGGCTAGCTTTGTAATTTTTTAGACTGCTGGCTTTGCTTGTTTTACCTTTATTCGAGTTAGAGTTTTGTATGTTGTTTTATCTTTTCATTTTCATGGGACTATAAATAGTAACATATACTCATTGTAAAGGGGCTAGAAAGTTTATTCATATTTTAAGAGAAAATTTCTCTTTGGTTCTCAAATGAACTATCGAACCTGTTGGGTTTTGAATCCGTAGCGTTCACCTTCAACTTATCAATCGATCCTTTCATAATCGATTGTGGCGTTAACATTGATACCAAGCTTCTTGTCTCCTATATAGACAACGGGTCGCAGTTCCATCGTTCTTGATAGATTCATCAATTGTGTGATTGTCAAATTTAGGTTTCAGGTTTCGTCATGGGTTGGCGGTGTAATAGCCTTATAAGGGGCCTAGTAAAATTTCCTGAAAGTTATCATATCACGTGTGCACTAGCAATATGAAAACCGCCTTGCAAGTTAGAGATTGCAAGACTTTAATTTAATAATCACTTCTCACCATAATTGATAGTACATATAATTAGTTATTATGAAAATAACTATGGAAATCGATTATTACAATTCTCCAGAATCACAGAGAATCGGTATCCCCTATCAAATGGTAAAACTAGGTAATTTTAACATTTATGAACATTAGTTTGAACAAGTGTTGGAAAATGACAAAGTTTCAAAAATAAATAGCTTTACAAATTCTTATTCACTCATCCTAGTCTTTTAACTATCTTCTAATTCTTCAACTATCCATCAGGCTCGAGTCTAGAACACTCATCACTTTGATCCTAGCCTATTTCCTAGGTTTAGAATGCCCTGTAAGATAAACTATTGGGGGGTGAGCAAACTATGGCTCAGTGAGTTCGTCCATCACTAATACCATTTAAGCAAGTTATCAAGCATTAATTAGCACATCATAAAATCTATCTACATATGAAATGAATGCATGCGTGATGAATGCAAGCAACGCTTTCTTAGGAGTTTGGAACCACGAAAGGTATAAATTTACGTTGTCTATACTTCGATTGACCTCCATACTTAGCCACATAGAGCACCTTACCTTACTCAGGAGGCTATCTAATGTGCTTATAAGTGAATCCAAGCACATGAACACTACCAAATTGAAGAATCAATCTCAAATGCTCAATGGAACATAAAATGGCGTGATGCTTAGAATCACACGAACCCTAATTGGCATGATCCAAAGTGGATGAATTACAAAATATTCCAATACCAATCAAAATTACTTATAACATGCAATTCCAATCTTATAAAATTGAAGCAATATGAACCCTAATTGGCATGAACAACAAATGATGAAAAACAACCTATTATCACTAGATATTACACATTAGTAATAAAAAGGAAGCAACTTAGAAGTTCTTGATACTACTCATAAGAAATTCTAAGCCTCACTTGCCACAATTTACTAGAAATTGATAAGAGTGTGTATATTAGCAAGAGGACTCACTCACTCACTCTTACGGCAACAATATGTTCTTGTTTAAAATGTCAAAAAAGCTCCCTAAAAACCTTAGTTAGCAAGTATTTATACTTGCTCCAATTAGGGTAAAAACAACATGAAAATTACAAATAAGCTACTTAGGTGGCTGGTTCCAAGAAAATAAATTACAATTGCTGAATGAAATGGTCGGTCCTCAAAACAACAATTACAAGTACAATGTTCTTCAAGTGGCCGGTTCTTTAATTTAAGTGAACAATTTTTTGGACCAGTTCTTCTTTGGTTTATGTCGATCCATGAATAACCCATAAGCTGAGCTTTAACAAGTTTATCCATCGCCCTATAAAAACCCATAAGTATACCTGTTGGAATGCACAATAAATAAGTAAGAGAAAAGAAGTTAGTATACAAATAGTTTCGAGGTCGGTTTGTTCAAAGAGGACCCTCATCGCCAAATTTTGTAACCTTTTAGCTCTTGCCCTAGTGATAGTTCCTATAAGATTTTGATTCCTATCACTATCTGAGGACACGGTCCCCTAATCAAACTCGACACTTACCCATCGCCGAGAACAAAAATGCCCCAAAAGCAAGTATCGGTGAATTCTACACTGGGCCATTCACCCTCAATCAAAAGAATAATGCCTCCACGGCTAAATAAGGTGATCCCTCATAAGGGCATTAGCCTGCAATCAAATTGATAACAATGCCTCATAGGCTATAAACAAGAGTTGTCTCAACTGCTTTGCCTTCAACAAAATTAGTTTTGATAAAATTACCATTGGCAACACCGAGGTTTTATAAATAGTAGCCTCTAAGAGCACATGCTGGATTTTTGATATAACCTTTATGGAAATACTTTAGAAAGGCTTGAAATTTAAAAAAAAAAAAAGACTTAAATTTTTAAAAAGAAAAAAAAAAAACTTTAACATGCTTTAAAATTTTTTGGCAAAGGTTGAACACTCTTCGTTCCTTTTTGTATACTTGTTGAATCACAGACATGCGACAAGTAATCTGATTATTTTGGCCAAGACTTTAAATTTACTGGTTAATAAGGTGACCACACGGATGAGAGCATGCAAGGCAATCAATCATTCCAAACAATCAATAGCAACCAACAAAACATCACACAATTAGTAAGCAACAAGCAAATAGTAGATCATTTGAACTCCCTCACCTAGGCTCGACTTGAGGATTGTAATAATCCTCAAGTAGAGACTGGAGATCTTCTAAAAAACCTAAACAATTAGACATAAGAGAAAATACATAAGATAACTACAACTAAAATATACTATTCTAGTATCCAGATATGAATCCCAAGTCTTATTAGAAAGTCTTTTAGGGTATCTTTTAATTATTTAGGTTCTTAATAGTTCAAGTTCAAAACCTTAAGTCCAAGTTCATAGTCTTTCATTTATAAATAGGTCCATTGTCAAGGTCTACACTTAGGTCCTCGCCATAGTAAGTTCTATTCTCAAATGATGCCATGATACGACAAATATATGTCAAAGGTTTGTGTCCATGAGTATGTCCATAATATGTCCAAAATATGTCAATGAATGTCCAAAAATATGTCCATAGATGTCCAATAGGTCAAAAATAGTTATAGATGATCATAAGTCTTTAAGATTCAAAATTAAGTCTTTGACATCCTTTCTTTGAAATTTTGTATTTGTTAGGGGTTTGAAATATATCTAAACACTAAAAAATACTCTAAATAAAAGAGAAATAGAGTAGTCTTTCGAGGATAAGGTTTGATTGATGTGGAATTACAATTGGAACCTACAACTTCCATAAATAGGTGATATTGGTGTATGTAGATGAAGACTATGCTATGAAAGTAACTTAGGTTAATCAAGGATTACCTTAATCTGGTAAACACCCCTTGAATACCTAAATTAAAGGTCCTATAATATAGAAAATAGGTAAGATTAGTAGCTTCCTTAAGAAAGTTAAAGATAACTCAATCTCCTCAGAAGTTCTTACCTTAATCTATGGCATTGGTGGTTCTAAAACTCTTGTCGGTTTTGGAGATGTAAATGGAACAAATTACGGATGAAAATTTCTAAATTTTTAGAGGAATATTAAATGTGTTTGGTGGAGACTTAGATGAGTAGAAATCAGAGAATAGGGGGCTCAAAGTTGTGTGAGAAATGGAGGACTTTACTTAGGTAGGTTAGCTTCCATACATCCCCTTTTATAGTCGTTAAGTTTTGTTGCTTTGTAATTAATTTTTGGTGTTGATTCACCACACCTAAGGGGACAAGATTGGGCAGGTTTTAGGGTCATAATTTGCCTAATAGCTTATAGGATAAGTTAAGGTATTAATGATATAGGATAAGATAAGGTAGATGATGTCATGTAGATAAGATCACATGGTCAAAAGAGGAGGACATCCTTTGGTAGCTTCTAGGTAGTTTCTTGGGCTAATTTTTTATTTATTTTTAGTTAACCTCTTTAGCTCAATCGTGAAAAATTTTGGGCTAACTTTGATTAAGTTAAGATTAGCTAAGATCTCTTCAAACATGGGGTAAAACAAGGTTAAGTAACAAGGTGTTTTTGGAGATGAGATTTAGATGTAATTTTCCTCTTGTTTACAAGACTCTAAAATCATAATTTTGCCATGATATTTATAGGTCTTCATCACAATTTAATCATGGTAATTTAGGTTATTTTGGATTAAGTTAAATTAAGATAGGAAAGGGTGAATTGCATGGTAACAAGCTAGATGGATTTACATGGTAGTGTTTCACATGAAGGAATTTCTAATATATTTTTTGGGGGCTCATCTCTTCGAAGTTTTCCATGATATTTTACTGAGTGATTAAGGTATATTTAAGGTAAAATAAGGTAAAAATTGGGTAAGATTTAATAAGTATAAGATAAGATAGATTAAGATAAGCAAACCTTGGCAAAAATTGGAAAAATCACATATTTAGTGCATCTAATTTGGATCCGATTTTTATATGCATATTTTTAAATTATTTATGTCTTTTTCTTAGGTTAGACAAGATAATATAGGGTAGGATTGATATAATATCAGGTGTAATAAATGGTGATCTTGATAAGATAAGATAAGATAAGATAAGGTAAGAGGAGAAGTTTGACTTCTCTTTGGTGGCATCTTGGAGAAGAAGTGTAGCTGGTGGAGTTTTGCCTAAATTTTCTAATGTTTTGTGTATTATTGGGTAATTAAAGATGTAATATTGAATTAGGAAAATTTTGGTTCAGATAAATTAATATTTGGGGATGGTTTCAAGCTTAACCGCTTAGAAAGCTTTAAGACAAGGTTTAAAAGACTTTCATTTTCAATTTAGTTTTTCAATTGGGTTTGTAATTAGTTTATGTTAATTTTTTTGTGGATCTATGTTTTAGGGTATTAATCCTCATGATTAGGATTAGATAGGATATACTTGGGAAAAGATTAGACTCAAGTCAATGCAAGTCTTCTTGAGTTATCTAATTACTTATTAAAGGTTGACTTAAGTCAAATGGGAGTAAACTTTAGTCAATCGAGTTTGGGTTTTTAGATCTAATTTGCATGAAACAACACACTCTAAAAAGGATGATGTGCTTAAATGACCAAAGCACATACACACAATAAATTGAAGCAATGTCAATCAAGAACCAAGTTCACAAATGGCGTGAACCCTAATCCCTTACGAATCTGAATTTGTAAAACAAGTTGCTCAAAGATCTAATTACAAGTAGACAATTGCAATTGAGAATTCATTTACACAATACACAATCAAAAGGGTATGAAATCAAAATTGAATTATAACCCTAAAAATTGCGTGAATGAGATAATAAGAAGGATAAACTAATTCCTCACCAGATATTACTCACTAGTTGGGAATTAGGATGGATTTAACATTGTTGATATTACACACGACAAGGATGAAATCCCACTCACCACACTGCAATCAAGAAATGATAAGAGTTCACATGAAAATAGAGGAGACCCTTACAGTTTTCAATTCTGAAAAATAATGTTCAAAAAGCTCCTTGCAAACCTTACTTAGCAAGTATTTATACTTACTTCAATTAAGGTTAAAATGTCTAAAGATTTACGTCATATGCCACTAATGTGGCCGGTTTTAATTCAACTAAAGTATAAGCAAATAAAAAATTCCCAAAAATGATTACAAAGTGATCGGTTCAAAAATAAAATAACAAATACAAAGATGGTCCTCAAAGAGCCGATTCTTCAAGTCAATTGAGTTCATCGTGGGCTATTGGATGTGAGTCCGATGATGCTCCTAATTAGATTAATAGTGTAGGTTATTTGGCATCCTATAGAACTGATAAGTTTACTTATCGGAATTTATAACAATTATATGATACAAAAGTAGATATCAAGTTAACATCCTCAGGGTTTAGTTATTCATGGAAGATTCTTATAGCTAGGTTTTGTAAGCTTTAGCTCGGGCTCTAGTGATTGGTCCTATAGGAATCTGATTCTTATCATCTCCTCGGGCCTCAAGAAGATTTGCTCTCAAATTTGATAGGTCTTCATGAACATCATCTGGTAAATATGGTGACAGATCTGCAACATTAAAGGTTGCTGATATACCATACTCTCCTGGTAACTCTTTCTTATAAGTGTTGTTGTTAATGCACCTGACAACTTGGAATGGTCCATCTGGATTATAAATGCTGGTTTTCCTATGCCTGTTTCCTTGATGTTTCTATTACTCTTGAGTCTTTTGAAGGCGTTCAGCTATTTTCTCATGAAGCTGCTAGATCTCCTTGGCTCGTTCCACTCCATTAAGGCTCTCTTTCTTTGTTGCTGGTCCTATTGTAAGATCCAATGGAACAGTAGGATTATAGCCATACATAACTTCAAAGGGAGACTTACTGGTTGAACTAGGAGTAGACCTATTGTAAGCGAACTCAACAATAGGAAGACACAAGTCCCAATTAGTAAGATTCTTGCCAACCATTTCTCTTAGTAAGTTGCTAAGAGTATGGGTAATAACCTCAGTCTAGCCGTCGGTCTGTGGATGGCATGAGTTACTATACATAAGTTTAGTACCAAGTCTTCTTTATAGTGTCTTCCAAAAGAAACTAAGAACTTTAGTGTCTCTATCAAACATTATACTTTGTGGAACACAATGCAATTTGACAATTTCCTACACAAAAAGGTTAGCAATAAAAAGGGCATCATCTGTTTTGTGATAGGGCACAAAATGGGACATTTTGCTGAATCTGTCAACAACCACTATGATAGAATCCTTTCCCCTTTGCATCTTAGGTAGACCCAACACAAAATCTATATTGATATCAGTCTAGGGTTTGGCAGGTATAGGTAAAGGCATATATTCACTCTGTATGCTTTTCTTTCCTTTAGCCCTCTTGTAAACTCCACACCCTTCTAACACCCTATGAACATCCTTTATCATACCCCTCCAATAAAAATTCTCTTTCAAGATAGTTAGGGTTCACTTTTCGCCAAAATGACCAGACGATCCTCCTACATGTGCTTCCCTCACTAATAACTCCCTCACAGACCCATAAGGTATATACAATTTCCTAGCTTTATATAAAAACCCCTCAATCATGTAATACCCCTCGTACATCTTACCCTTAGAACATTTCTCAATAACTGCTCTAAATTCATCATCATGCATATATTGTTCCTTCAATAATTCAAAACCCAGCAGTTTCGATTAAAGAGAAGTGATAAATACATACTTGTGTGACAAAGCATCAGTAACCATATTTTGATTACCCTTCTTGTACTTTATCACATATGAAAAACTTTCCAGAAACTCCACTCACTTAGTTTGGCATTTAGATAGGTTTTGCTGACCCCTAAAGTGCTTCAGTGACTCATGATCTATATAGATGATGAATTCTCTCGAAAGAAGATAATGCTGCCATGTCATCAAAGCTCTCACTAAAGAATAAAATTCCTTATCATAAATGGAATAGTTTAAAGTAGCACCACTCAACTTTTCACTAAAGTAGGCTATAGGCCTCTTTTCCTGCATCAGTACAGCACCAATCCCTATCCCAAAAGCATCACATTTTAACTCAAAAACCTTTTCAAAATCAAGTAAAGCCAATACTGGAGCACAAGTAAGTTTTTCCTTTACCTCTTCAAAACACTTTTGGGTCTTCTCACCTCAAATGAAAGGAACATTTTTCTTAGTCAGTTTTGTTAGTGAACTGACAATGCTACTAAAATTATGGACAAAGCGCCTATAAAAGGATGCTAGTCCATGGAAACTCCTTGCCTCATGACTGAGGTTAGTGTTGGCCATTCTCTAACTGCCCTCACTTTCTCCTCATTAACCCTAACACCTGAACCAGATACAATAAAACCCAAAAATGTTACCTCAATTTGGTAAAAGGAACATTTTTAGAGATTTGCAAATAGCTGTTGTGCCCTCAAAACCAAAAACACCACCTAAAGATGCTCCACATGATTTTCTAGGCTTTTGCTGTATATTAGAATATCATCAAAATAAACAACAAATTTACTTAGAAACTACATTACATGATTCATCAATCTCATAAATGTACTAGGAGCATTACTGAAGCTAAATGGCATAACCATCCATACATACAGTCCATAGCATGTTTTAAAAGCGGTTTTCCATTTTTTTTCCCTCTCTCATCCGAATTTAGTGATATCCGCTTTTAAGATCTACCTTGCAGAATACCTGTGCACCATACAACTCATCCAACATATCATCAAGTCTAGGAATAGGATGCCAGTATTTGATGGTAATTTTGTTGATGGCCCTGCTATCAATGTACATTCTCCAAGTATCATCCTTCTTAGGAACAAGAAGGGCTGGAATAACAAAAGGACTGAGACTCTCTTTGACAAATCCTCGTTCGACTAGCTCATCCACCTGACTTTTCAATTCTTTTGCCTCTTTGGGATTCATGCGATATGTTGGTCGATTTGGTAAAACTAACCTTGGCAAGAGATCGATAGCATGCTCTATTCCTCTCAAAGGTGGTAAACCTGTTGGTAAATCATCAGTAAAAAGATCATTATGCTCATTTAATACCTAAGATATTGCAGAGGGTAGGTGTTGATGTCCCTCTATCCCTAGGGCATATCTAAACTGTAGCAAGTATATTGGAACCTCCTCTAACATAGCTTTCTCCAACTCACCTTATCCCATCAATAATACCTTCTTCTCTCTAGATTTATTGGCCTGTATGGGACCCCCTTTTATCTTTGATGGCCTACTGATCTATTGCTAAAACTCTTGGACCTTTAAAGGTGACATCAAATTCAGAATGATGCATTTACCCTCTTTCTAGAATACATATGTATTCTTGAAGCCATCATGTAAGACCCTCCTATCATATAACCATGGCCTACCAAGTAATATATGGGATGCACACATAGGAAGAATGTCACATTTAATCTCATCACAATATTTATCCCTATATTGAAAGGTCTCCTAGCTCTTTGGGTCACATGTAAACTTCCATGATCACTTAACTAATATAATTTATAGGGCTTGGGATATTGGTTGGTGACAAGTTTCAATTCCGATACTAATGATGCTACCACAACATTTGTACAACTACCACCATCAACAATAATGACACATAGGTTACCTTGTACCTTACAAGAAGTATGGAACAAAATTTCCCTTTGTTCATCATCCTTAGTTGTAAAAGAAGTCAACGCCCGACACAATACATTAGTTGACAAAAACATTTCACTTGACATGATTGTTTACTACTTTTCAATCCAATGTAACCCTATACTCCACGGTTCAATCAAGCAACCAATACAATAAATACTTCTTGTCACTTCAAGTATAGTAAAATAATTGAAGCACAAATAAATACTTTCGAGTAGTTAAGATATTAAATTTAACTAAGCAAGTGTTTAAGTAATGAGTCTCATTAACCTTTACACTTAAATGCTTGTTTTTTTTTTTTTTTGAATTCAAACTTCACTACTCAACTGCCCTTTCTTTGTTACGGTTTCACACTCACACTTAGTGCTAATGTGCGGCACCTTACACCACATACAATCCTTCAAAACCACACCACCACACACACGGTGCAACCACTATAGTCACCACTACACATACAACAATCTACACCACCACTTACATTACATACACACACAGTGCAACCTTTTAAACAACAACACAACACCTCAAAATATAACACTTCCTTGCCACAACACTTCACGTTGCAACTCACATCGCAATCCACATATAAAGGCAGCAAACAACAATTCAAATAGCTCCACTAAATGTAACCTTTTCCATAAAAGGTAAGACAATTCAAATTCAAACAACACTCCTTAATGCTACTCAATAACTACTTCAAGTTAATAGATGTTTGAATTCAAATAATTTCCTTTTCTCCACACACCACACAATGCAATTTGAAAATTGCAAGCACACTACTCAATTTCTAAAATCCTCTACACAATTCAAAATCACACTCTTCTAGGCTTCAAATTTCACTTCCCTTAAATGATCACAATGTTCACTTCCCCTTAATCACTCACGGCTAACTCAAGGAGACAAGGATTATTGTGAGTACTCTACGTCTACAACAACAAGCAACAAGTATAACACCTCAACAACACAATTAAATAATTCAATTTCCAATTCCACAATTCGGATCAAGGTACTAAAATCAAGAACCCTAATTTCTGAATTCACACTTACAAAAAGGTGATGTGCCAAAGCTCTGATACAAAAAAAGATGATGTGCCTTAAGTGTGAATCCAAGCACATAAAAACTAATTGAAAGACCAATTAAACCAATCTCCAAAATGGTGTGAAACAAATTGCCAAGTGACCCTAATTTGCATGAAATCACACACTCCAAAAAAGATGATGTGCTTAAATGACCAAAGCACATACACACAAATTGAAGCAATGTCAATCAAGAACCAAGTTTACAAATGGTGTGAACCCTAATCCTTTACGAATCTGAATTTGTAAAACAAGTTGCTCAAAGATCTAATTACAAGTACATAATTGCAATTGAGAATTCAATTACACAATACACAATCAAAAGGGTATGGAATCAAAATTGATTTATAACCGTAAAAAATTGCGTGAATGAGATAATAAGAAGGATAAACTAATTCCTCACCAGATATTACTTACTAGTTGGGAATTAGGATGGATTTGATGTTGTTGATATTATACAAAATAAGGATCAAATCCCACTCGCCACACTTCAATCAAGAAATGATAAGAGTTCACGTGAAAATAGAGGAGGCCCTTACGGTTTTCAAGTATGAAAAATAATGTTAAAAAAGCTCTTTACAAACCCTACTTAGCAAGTATTTATACTTGCTCCAATTAGGGTTAAAATGTCCAAAAATTTATGCCCTATGCCACTAATGTGGCCGGTACTAATTTAACTAAAATACAAGCAAATCAAAATGTCCGAAAAATGATTACAAAGTGACTGGTTCAAAAATAAAATAACAAATACAAAGATGTTCTTCAAAGATCCGATTCTTCAAGTCAATTGAGTTCATCGCGGGCCATTGGATGTGATTTCGATGATGTTCCCAATTAGATCAATAGTGTAGGTTATTTGGCATCCTGTAAAACCGATAAGTTTACCTATCGGAATGCACAACAATTATATGATACAAAAGTAGATATCAAGTTAACATCCTCAGGGTTTAGTTATTTATAAAGGATTCTCATAGCTAGGTTTTGTAAGCCCTTAGCTCGAGCTTTGGTGATTGGTCTTGTGGGAATCTGATTCCTATCATTTAGTGGAAATTAGTACAGTTGACGGTTTTCAATTGAACTTTTACTAAGCTAAACTCATTGATTCCAACGGAAAAGAGTATCATATGAATCCTTGGTGTCTTATTTACCAATTCTTCCCTACATTAACTTAGGTCTTAGTTCTAATGTCTTAAGTCTAGTCAAGTCTTTCCGGGGGTATTGAATGGAAGACTTAAGTAAGTGAGTTGGGTAGAGTCGGTTCACTCAAGTCGACTTTTATTTTGGCCAAGTTAACTTTAGTCAACTTATATAATATCAACTCCTCTCTAGCTCTTGGACTTTACTCAGGTTCATTTAGAGCTAAATTCCATGCTTAATTGCTTATTTAATGGGGTTTCTAAAAATCCTACCTACAAAAATCCTTAAGAATCATGGATGTCATTTGGGCTAGAATATTTGATCTTTGATTTCTAGGCCAAATCTATCGAGAATTCAAGCTTGTTTTTGTTTTTCCTAAGATACTCTAGTTTAGATAAAGATCTTTCTATCATCTAATAGCTAGGTTTAAGATTGAATAGAAGTGTAACGAATTAGTACTAACTGCTAGAAGTTTTAGTTTTCTTTGTCATCAAGTTTATCAAGATGACTTTCTTGAGAAGTTATACTTTGTGAATTTTTTTTTGATATCTCACTTGAGAAGTTAATCAAGTAAGCTTCCTTAAGAAGTTAGTGGAATATCCTTCTTTAAGAAGTTAACTTTAAGGTGACTTTCTTAGGAAGTTGGTTAGGATAGTTCCTTGGAGAGGCTAATTGTTTACATCTCTAAAAATAGAAAAATTGTATAGAGATTTTTAAAGGAATCTTAAATTGACTAAAAGAAATTCTTGTTACATAATGTTTGAATACGAACTTTATGTTGCTAATAATATTTGAGGCTCAATTGTAAAATATAGATAGGAATCATAACTATTTGAAAGTCTAATTTTTTGTTTTAGTTACTATTTTCTACTTCATTGAGATCTTAAACAATTATCCTAATTAATTTTATTATTAGAAATGACCTATTTTTTTGGGGTTTCACAGGTAGGGTTCGCATCAAGAAGCTAATCTCTGTTTGATGGTAAACTTTAAGGTAAACTCTGATTTAGATTTTAAATCTATTTATATTGAAATATTGGATGCTTTGTGAAAATCGAAAACTAAAATTGCAACTCTAGAGTCAGAAAAATAAGAACCTTATAAAGGATAAAGAGAAACTATCTAAGGAGTTGAGCAATTTAAAAATTGAAATTGAAATATCATAAGTAGATAAAGAAGCATATGCTAATGAAAATTTAGTTCTTATTGAGGAAATGGAAAATCTAAAGAATTAAGTTGAAGATTTGTCATAGACACTAAAAACAACATTTAATAAGTTTGATGAAAGTGATAAAAAGCTACAAATGTTTTTAGCAAGTTAACGAATTTGATCTTCTACATATGGATAAGGATATGAAAAAGGTAAATGTTTAAGTGCAGTAAAAAAGAAAATAATTGTTGAAGCTAAAGAAGTAGAAAAAACAAACCTTAAAGTATTTACAAAGGAAGACAAAGGAAAATCTGTTGCGGATAAGTATAGTTTTAAAGAATATAAAGGTATATACAATCCAAAAAATAATAGAAGATATTAGAGACCAAGAACATGGAATAGGTATCAAAATTATAACCTCTATGCTTGTTATTATTGTAATAAAATTAGTTATATTGAAAAATATTGTTTTTACAAGGGAAATAAGCTCAATGCTCATCAAGTTAATAGAATTAGGATTACAAGCTTGAACTTCAAAGGGTTTAAGCTAGTTTAGGTTCTTAAGTAAAGGTAATGTCTGTTAATGAATTCAAGAACTTGAAGAAAGAATTAAGGGAATGTGATAGCTAGATAGTGGATGCTCACCACACATAACGAGAGATGCTTTGTTATAGATAGCTCTAACAATGTAGGACAAAGTATATGTAACTTTTGGAGAGAAAAATAAGGAAAGATCATTGGCTATGATACTATTAGTTTAACTCCTCATACTATTAAAATGTTTATTTAGTTAAATGTTTAAATCATTATTTGTTAAGTATATGTAAATTGTGTAATAAAGGTTTTAAAATAAATTTTGACAATAAT
This sequence comes from Laguncularia racemosa, assembly GCA_037954665.1. Lineage (NCBI taxonomy): Eukaryota > Viridiplantae > Streptophyta > Magnoliopsida > Myrtales > Combretaceae > Laguncularia > Laguncularia racemosa. Next base: position 1,425,533 of record JBBMOL010000125.1, read on the forward strand.
AAATACATATCATTTGATAAAAATACTTTAATAAAACTGTTTGAAGGATTCAAAAAAGGAAACATTTATAAGATTAAACCTTCAGAAGTAAAGATAGAAAATTGTTTCTTAACAATAAAAGAAAATGTGCACCTATGGCATAAAAAATTAGAACATGCTAATTTTAATCTACTAGAAAATTTGGCAAAACATGATCTAGTAAAAGGTTTACCTAAAATAAACATCAAAGAAGATATCTATTGTTCAAATTGTACCAAGAACAAAATGATTTTAGTTTCTTATAAAAATAAAATATGCTTTCAACAAAAAGATATTTAGAAATTCTTTACATAAATATATTTAGGCCCACTCGAACACTTAGTCTTGGTAGAAGCAAATATGGCCTAGTTATAGTTGATAATTCTTTAAGGTGAACATAGATTTTGTTTTTATGTCATAAGAGTGATTGTTTTAAAACCTTTGAAAGTTTAGCAGAATGAATTCAAAATGAAAAAAAGATACTTTTATAGTCAATTTAAGAATTGATTATGGAAGAAAGTTTGAAAATCATAAGTTTACAACCTTTCGTGAAAAAAAAAATAACACTAATTACAAATTTGCCACATCATACATTTAGTAGAATGGAGTTGTTAAACAGAAAAATAGAACCATTCAGGAAATGACCTACACTTTGTTAAATTCTACTTGTATAACGAACTGTTTTTGAGGTGAAGTAGCCTCAATAGCTTATTATCTCATTAATAAAGTTTCTCTTAGGCCTTTTAAAAATAAAATGTGTTATAAAATTTTTAGAGGAAGGAAGTATACTCATGTGCTTTAAATCAACAACTACCAATTCATAATCTATCTAATGAATCACAACCTACTATAAATAAATTGCAATCTTTTATGATCTTTATAATTAGTATAATTGAAATAATGATGATATGTATGACCTTTCACTTGATATTACATACCAACAAGATCTACACTACACTCACCTCACTTGATATTACACATGAGCAAGATGAATGGTTTGTTTGCCATAATTCGATAGCATGAATTGATAGGAACACACATTTAGAGATAAACTCTTAAAGAAGTGTAATAGCATCTATATCATAATGTTACTAGAATTTTACAATGGTATTTGAACAAGAAGTTAAATAAGGAAACATGTAGTAACCAAAGGAATAGAGAAATAACGAAAATAGAATGCATCACTTGTGTCCGGAAGGTTCATGGCCATAATCACGATTGTGTACCTTACTATCTCTAGATTTCCTTCAATACACGGTTTAGGCTCACACTTGAGATTCATGCCCATTTTCTTAGAGTTCACGCTCATGTTTTGGGTCTTGCACTCCATTGTTTTCCACTTTCAACACACAATATTCATCTAGTGAGGATTACAATCGAACATATTTGTGTTTATGGCCATGTACCTTTTTGAGATACCAATTTTGCATCCTCTTGAGTCTAAACTTGCTTCACTTCTTTATTTATCTCTTGGTCACCCAAAATCCATACTACTTGGTCATCAAAGGCCCTATAAGAGGTTGCATACCCTTCAACAATTTCTTTCTTTTCATCTTTCAACTCTCCATCAACCACTTTTTATACTAGATTTTGAAATCCCCTAACTTTGGATCTTGTAATCGGTCTAATCAGTTCTTAAATCCCACCATCGCCCTAGAGATGTTAAAGATTTGCCCACAAATCTTGAAATTCTAAATCTTCATCATAAGCTACATATGAAGAAAGATTTGAAACATTAAATGTAGTTGATCTCTAGGCAATTCTAATTTATAAGCATTATCATTTATCTTCTCAATAATCTTAAATGATCCATTTGCACATAATGCGAACTTTTGAGTATGAGCATCTGGAAATCTCTCCTTCCTCAAATGAAGACACATTAAATCCTTAAGCTTGAATATCATTAGCTTTCTTCCCTTACTTCCCTATTCCTTCTGATTGGTAACCTTTTTCTGCAATTGTTCAAATACCTTCACTTGAAGCTTTTGGATTCGTTGCACTTTGTCAACTTTGCTAATGCTTTCCTTTTAGCTAGTGGGTATGGTCATATTATCCATTAGGATGTCTGGGTAAATCTATAGACCACTTCAAAGGGTGTCTTCCTTGTTGAACTACAAATTTAATGATTATTTGCAAATTTGACAATAGATGGGCACTAGTCCCAATCCTTTAAATTCTTTCCAATAGTAGCTTGTAGTAAAGCTTCAAGTGTCCTATTCACAACTTTGATCTGTCTATTTATTTGTCAATAGTAAGTAGTGCTGAACAAAAAATTCATATCAAGCCTCTTGTATATAATTTTCCTAAAGAAACTAAGGAACTTTACATCTCTATCAGACACAATACTTTTAGGAGTGCCATGGAGTTTGGCAATTTCCTACAAAAACAAATGAGTAATAAACACTGCATCATTATTTTTGTGATAGGGCATAAGATGTGCCATCTTACAAAAGCGGTCCACCACGACCATGATAGAATCCTTTTTGCATGCCATCTTAGGTAACCCATAGATGAAATCCATAGATATCTCCTCGTAAGGTGGTGAAGACACTAGTAATGGCCTATATAACCCATAGGCTTCATCCTCGTTCTTTGCTTTCCTATAAACGTTGCACTATTCAACGACTTTATGGACATCACTTTTTGATTTGGGCCAAAAGAAATGTTTTCTTAACAACCCTTTAATTCACTTTCCACTTAAATGACGCGACATCCCACTAGCATGTGCCTCCTTCACTAGCAATCCCTTATTAAACCTCTAGGTATACATAACATTCCTAACTTGAAGAGGAATTCATCCATCACATAATAACCACTCTTTGTTTTGTTGTTAGCACATTTAGCAAATATGATGAGATCCATGATGAGAGCCGAGCCGGAAGAAGAAATGTGGATCCTCTTGAAGTGCCACCTGGACCGATCACAGGAAGTCGAGCGAAACGACTTAAGGAAGCACTTAATGGGTTGATAAAGGATGCCCATGAAGCCGGAAAGGATTGGAGCAATCATGAAGTTGGAACGGATTGGAACAACCATGGGAAGACCCTTGCTCTTATACAAGTCACATCAGACACGGGTTGAAGAGGGCGTGTACTTTCAAGGCACGGCCGTGTAGGAATATCAAGATTGCACAGAATCATACACAGCCAGATACCCGGCTAAAAGGCACGGCCGTGTAAGGAGACAAGAATTGGCACAGAATTATACACAGCCAAAGTACACGGCCGTGTATCCCCTGCCGGCCAGCTTGTTCTGTTTCGTGTTTTTACGCAACTTATCTAAGCTACGTCGTTTTAGACTTGTTTTTCACGAATTGTAACCTTAGTATAAAAGCTCCTAGGGTTTAGAACAACATGGAATTTACATCTTTGAACATTAAACACTTTTGAGAGGCACCTCTCTTGGTTCTTCAAGAACTAAATCGAACTTATCGGATTAATTTCTGTAGCGTTCATCCCGACTTATCAATCGGTCTTCCATCCCCGATTGTGGCGTCTTCACATTATACCAAGGTTCTTGTCTCGTTTATAGACAACGAGTCGAGGTTTCCACTTTAGGTGTTTGGGCGTCTTAGGTAACGAATTTCCAAACGTATTGGTATTGGGTTTCGTCACGGGTTGGCGTGGTTCATATCAGTTTGGTATCAGAGCTTAGGTTTGTCAAAACATCAAGTTCGGTTGAGGAAGGTAATATCAAAAACCCTAACTCCAATCGTTCATATCAATTATCGTATTCAATTTCGTAGTATTGATTGTCTTTTGATAGTGTAATATCGACTAGGCGATTGTTAAAAAAAAAAAGAGTAAAAATCACGACAAAAAAAAAAGAAGACAAAAGAAAAGACAAGAAAAACGGGATCAAGAGCAACAACCAAGACAAAAAAAAAATTCGGATAGAAAAATAGAGGAAAATTTATGAACCCTAGAGTTGTTTTGAATTCTACGGAAGGAAATTGGTGTAGTTCGGGTTAGTTCCAAGAGAATTGAGAAGAGGAAATTGGCGAGTTGATATCATCATTATTTGTGAGAATACACGAGTGACTATGTGATATCATCATTTAAGCGAAACACATAAGGGAGTGTATCGTGAGGTTTAATTATATATATATATTTGTGTTAGTACTAATCTTTTCTGCAGGGACTATGTCGAGACAACATTCTCCAGAAGGTGAGAGGGGAAGGTTTGATGCTAGGTTAGTAATTGAGGCGTTGAGGGGTGAAATGAAGAGGATGTTCCAAGAGGGAATGGAACAAATTAATGAGACGGTAGAGCAAAGATTAGAGCAATCCACAAATGTATTCCAAGGGCGTAAGAAGGAGAGTCGTTCTAGGAGAGTATCGAGGGGTAGAGATGAAATGTCGGAAGATGAAGTTGATGAGCCTTCTGTCGAGAGTTATAGAGGTTATAGTGGTCGGAATAGAGGAACTAGGGATTGGGAAGATAGAGGAGATAGGAATAGAGAGGATGATCAATTAAGTAGCATAAAGATGAAGATTCCTCCTTTCCAAGGGAAGAATGATCCCGAGGCGTACTTAGAGTGGGAGAAAAAGGTGGAGATGGTGTTTGATTGTCACAACTATAGTGGAAGAAAGAAAGTAAAACTTGCTGCCATTGAGTTTTCGGATTATGCTATAGTGTGGTGGGATCAACTAATGTTGAATAGGAGAAGGAGTGGCGAGCCACCTATTGAGTCTTGGGAAGAGATGAAAAGAGTGATGAAGAAGCGGTTTGTGCCTGCGTATTACTATCGTGAATTGCACAACAAGTTGCAAACTCTTAGGCAGGGAAGCTGAAGTGTAGATGAGTATTTCAAGGAGATGGAAGTCACTATGATTGGGGCGAATGTAGAGGAGGATAGAGAGGCTACAATGGCTAGGTTTCTTGCGGGGTTGAATAGAGAAATCCAAAATATGGTTGAATTACAGCATTATGTAGAATTGGAGGATATGGTTCACATGACTATAAAGGTTGAGAACCAGCACAAGAGGAGAGGTAGTAGTAATGTACAGTTTCAACAGGGTAATGGTTCATCCACTCGGAAGACTAATCAATGGAAGAAGGAAGAAAAGCCTTTACCCACCAAACCAAAAGTGGAGCTGAGGTAAGCGGGTTCTACTCCTGGTAACTAAGGTAACCCTGATTCTTCTACTTCTAGAAATCGTGACATTAGATGTTTTAAATGTCAAGGTAGAGGCCATATTGCTAGTCAATGTCCAAATAGGCGTGTGATGATTTTGCGTGATGATGGAGAGTATGAGATTGAGGGGTATAGTGAAGAAGATGATATGCCTCCATTAGAGAATGCTAGTGATGATGAGGAGCCTACAATGGGAAGGCTAGTGGTAGTAGTGAAGCGAGCGTTGAATGTACAGGTGAAGGAAGAAGAGGAGGTGCAAAGAGAGAATATATTTCATACTAGATGCTATTTAGGAGATCACATTTGTAGTTTGATCATTGATGGAGGGAGTTGCACCAATGTAGTGAGTAACTTTATTGTTGAGAGGTTGGGGCTCAAAACTTTTAGACACCCTAGTCCATATAAATTGCAGTGGTTGAATGATAGTGGAGAGACTAAGGTGAGTAAGCAAGCATTGATTGGTTTCCGCATTGGTAGGTATGAGGATGAGGTGTTATGTGATGTAGTGCCAATGCAAGCATGTCATGTGTTGTTGGGGGAGGCCATGGCAATTTGATAGGAAGGTTGTTCATGATGGCTTTTCTAACAAGTATACGCTTGTTCACTAAGGGAAAAGCTTTAATCTTAAACCGTTAACACCTAAACAAGTGTATGAGCACCAGTTGCAGCTACAACAGTCGTTTGCAAAACATAAGGTGAGTGAGAAAGCAAAAGACAATGAGAAAGAAATGGAATATAAAAGTCAAGATCAAAAGGAAAAAGAGAGGAAGGCTGGAGAGTGTGAGAGGCCAAGTTGAAGGGGGATCAACTTTGGTGGTGAGTGAAAAGGAGAGGGCAGCCTTGCAAAAGGAGAGTTGTGTGGCAAGAGCGAGTGTAGTAAGGAGAGCGTTAGTGATGAGGCAACCTATGTTGTTGCTGGTTTTTAAAGAAACATGTTTGACTACTAACGAACTATCTAACTCTTTGCCTAGTGTGGTTGTGTCTCTTGTGCAGGACTTTGAAGATGTCTTCCCTGAGGAGATTCCAAAGGGATTACCACCTATTCGTGGTATTGAGCACCAGATTGACCTTGTACCCAGAGCATCGATTCCAAACAAGCCAGCTTATAGGAGCAATCCGAAGGAGACAAAGGAACTCCAAAGGCAGGTCGATGAACTAATGGAGAAGGGGTATGTGAGAGAGAGCATGAGTCCATGTGAAGTGCCTGTGATTTTGGTGCCTAAGAAGGATGGGACATGGAGAATGTGTGTTGACTGCCGCGCTATCAACAACATCACGGTAAAGTATTGTCATCCCATTCCTCGCTTAGATGACATATTAGATGAGTTACATGGGTCTAGTGTCTTTTCCAAAATTGATTTGAAAAGTGGATATCACCAAATTAGAATGAAAGAAGGTGATGAATGGAAAACTGCATTTAAGACAAAATATGGATTGTATGAGTGGTTAGTAATGCCTTTTAGTTTAACTAATGCATCTGGTACTTTTATGAGACTTATGAACCATGTTTTGAGGACTTTTATTGGAAAATTTTTGGTCATCTATTTTGATGATATTCTTATTTACAGCAAGAGTTTGGAAGATCATATGTCTCACTTGAGGGATGTTTTAGAAGTGCTTCGAAAGGAACAATTATATGCTAACCTCAAGAAGTGCAATTTTTGCACAGACAAACTTGTGTTTCTTGGTTTTGTTGTTAGTGCACAGGGAATACAGGTTGACGAAGAAAAGGTTCGTGCGATCCAAGAATGGCCTATTCCAACTAATGTAATTAATGTGCGGAGTTTCCATGGACTAACGAGTTTTTACAGGAGATTTGTGAAGGATTTCAGCACCATTGCAGCACCACTTATTGAGGTAATTAAGAAGAACGTGGGGTTCAGCTGGGGAGAGCAACAAGAGAAGGCCTTTCATCGAAACATTTTCATATGTCATCCACTACAAGCAAGGTAAAGAGAATGTCGTAGCTGATGCACTTTCTAGAAGGTATACTCTTATTTCTACTCTTAGTTCTAGATTGCTTGGTTTTGAGCACATTAAGGAATTATATGCTGCTGATCGAGATTTTTGTGAGGAATATGTGCAATGTGAGAAGAGTGGGCATGGAAAATTTTATAAACATGAAGGATTCTTGTTTAGGGAGAGTAAACTATGTATTCCACTTTGTTCTTTAAGAGAATTACTTGTGAGGGAGTCTCATGGAGGAGGTTTAATGGGACACTTTGGAGTAGCTAAAACCTTAGGGGTATTGCAAGAACACTTTTATTGGCCTCACATGAAAAGAGATGTTGAGAGAATTTGTGAGTGATGTGTCACATGTAAACAAGCGAAATCTAGAGTCCAACCTCAAGGGCTTTACACCCCACTTCCCATTCCTCATGAGCCTTGGGTAGATATTTCTATGGATTTTGTGTTAGGATTACCCAAGTCTAGACATGGTCGGGATTCTGTTTTTGTAGTTGTTGATAGGTTTTCTAAAATGGCACATTTCATTCCTTGTCGCAAAACGGATGATGCTTGTAATATTGCTAATTTATTCTTTAGGGAAGTTGTGCGATTGCATGGTATTCCTAGAACAATTGTATCAGATAGGGATGCTAAGTTCTTAAGCTACTTTTGGAAGACTTTGTGGGCTAAGTTAGGAACTAAGTTATTGTTTTCTACTACTTGTCATCCACAGACTGATGGTCAAACTGAGGTAGTGAATCAAACTTTATCTACTTTGTTGAGGGCTGTAATTAAAAAGAATATTAAAAGTTGGGAGGATTGTTTGCCGCATGTTGAATTTGCCTATAATCGTACAGTGCATTCTGCTATTAAATTTTCTCCTTTTGAAATTGCGTATGGTTTTAATCCACTAACTCCTTTGGATTTGTCACCTTTGCCTATTTCTGAGTATGTTAATTTAGATTGCAAGAAGAAGGCCAAATTTGTTCAACAGATCCATGAGAAGGCAAGGCTGAACATTGAACGACGAACAGAGCAGTATGTGAAACAAGCCAACAAGGGTCGTCGACAAGCTGTTTTTGAACCTGGAGATTGGGTTTGGGTTCACATGCGTAAAGAGCGGTTTCCCGTACAGCGTCGATCTAAACTACTTCCTAGAGGCGATGTACCATTTCAAGTTCTTGAGCGCATCAACGATAATGCATACAAGATAGATTTGCCTGGTGAGTATCAAGTAAGTGCCACATTTAATGTTACTGATCTGAGTCCTTTTGATGTAGGTGACAATTTGAGGACAAATCCTTTTCAAGAGGAGGGGAATGATGAGAGCCAAGCTGAAAGAAGAAATGTGGATCCTCTTGAAGTGCCACCTGGACTAATCACAAGAAGTCGAGCGAAACGACTCAAGGAAGCACTTAACGGGTTGATAAAGGATGTCCATGAAGCCGGAAAGGATTGGAGCAATCATGAAGTTGGAACATATTGGAACAACCATGGGAAGACCCTTGCTCTTATACAAGTCACACCGGATACGGGTTGAAGAGGGCGTGTACTTTCAAGGCACAGCCGTGTAGGAATATCAAGATTGCATAGAATCATATACGGCCAGATACACGGCTAAAAGGCACAACCGTGTAAGGAGACAAGAATTGGCATAGAATCATACACGGCCAAAGTACACGGCCGCATATCCCCTGCCGGCCAGCTTGTTCTGTTTCGTGTTTTTACGCAACTTATCTAAGCTACGTCGTTTTGGACTTGTTTTTCACGAATTGTAACCCTAGTATAAAAGCTCATAGGGTTTAGAACAACATGGAATTTACATCTTTGAACATTAAACACTTTTGAGAGGCACCTCTCTTGGTTCTTCAAGAATTAAATCAAACTTATCGGATTAATTTCTGTGGCGTTCATCTCGACTTATCAATCGGTCTTTCATCCCCGATTGTGGCGTCTTCACATTATACCAAGGTTCTTGTCTCGCTTATAGACAACGGGTCGCAGTTTCCACTTTAGGTGTTTGGGCGTCTTAGGCAACGAATTTCCGAACGTATTGGTATTGGGTTTCGTCACGGGTTGACATGGTTCGTATCAAAATATAGGTGCAAAATAAGCATTGATAAGTGTGTAAAACAGCACGCTTATCTTACTTAATACTTCATTATGTTGCATGACATTTAAATGAAATTGTGATAATATGCACTAATTTATTGTAGAAATCTCACACTTATATTTAACATAAGAAATTACTCGATTTTAGGAGTTTATAGCATAATTCTATTAAGTTTTGTTTTGAAATACTTAGTTTTTATTACTTTTATTATAGGTCTGAAGGTTACTACTTGGAAAGTAACCCTTAGTAGCTAGAAAGTGGGAGAAAAGAGTAGAAAATTTGAAGGATAGGGTATGGTGGCCACATGCTAGCATAGATGGCATCTGGTTGGTAGTTGGAAAACACATAACTAGTTGCAAACCTGCTACCCAAGCATAAAGATGCTTAAAAATGTATAGAATCGAGACAAGCTATCATCAAGATTGTAAGGTTTATAGTGTTTGGATGGTAACATTAGGACTTTACAAGATAAAACCTTACATTTGATTTAATAAAGGAACCAAACACTGACACATATCTGGTGTTTAGATGGTAGGTTTGATATCGTTTAACTTCTAGCTAAGAAACATAAATACTTTCTTTTCATCATTCATAGTAGATTTGAAATAGATTTTTAAGGGTTTAGGGTTTAAGAACTATGGCATTCTCTCTGGTTTAAGCTAGTTTAGGTTATTATTAGTGTAGATTTTGATTTTTCTTCTCTTAGTTTAGAAGATGTTAGCTTAGATTTGTAGTGGATTTTAGTATATTCAAGGCATTTGGAGGAGGATTTAAGCAACAAATGTAATGAGATTTAAGTATTTTTGCGTGGATTCATCAATGTTGGCTTTAATGAACATAGGTGATGTGCCTAAAACCAAGATTAAGCACATACAAAACCAAATTGAATGATAATCAAACACTGTCAATCAAACTAGTAATCAAATGGCGCAAACTTCTTCTAATTATGAACCGATTCCACTAACCAGGATGTGTTCAATCTTAAATCCAAGTATGATATAGCTCTGATACCAAAAGATGATGTGCCTAAAAGGGGATTAAGCACAATCAAATGGAACAAAAACTAACCCTAAATGCACTCAAACAATTCCAGTTCAACAAGCTAAGAATTTGTGTGATTCCTAAAGGGTGCAAAGAGATCCAAAGTTAATAAATAATGAACTAATCCACCACAATGAATCAAATCCCTCAATATAAAATGATGCGGACTCGGTATGCTTTGATGCCAAATGATGCGGATTCGGATTTGACTTCCTTCAAACACACCAAATCATCAACAACAATCAATTAACACAAATTTTTAGGTTTTTCTCTGGATTTTGGTACTAACGAACAAAATCAAAGATATGGATAAAATTATCAATCTATAGATGCCATGATTGATAAAATTAAACCGTTTTGCAATCAAATCATAGAATGATAGAAACCATGTTCTATAAATCAATCACTACGGTTAAAGAATTCTACGAATTCAATAACGATGCTCGCCACAAATTCTACAGATCCAAGAATTTGATAAGAACAATACGAATATAGTGAAAATCGATTCACAATATTCTCAAATCTCCAAAAGAAGACTCACACCACTCAAGTGTCTCTGTTTTACAAAACAAAAATGATCATCTATCCACGAAAAACCCTAAGGACCCTATTTATAACATCCTAAAAATTAGTGCGAAAACATTCAAGGCCGACGGCTTAAACACATAGGACGGCACCAAAGGCCGGCGGCCTACTTTTAGGCCGGCTCCAAGGCCGGCAGCCTTGAAGTTAACACGGCCGGCCTTTATTCAAGGTTGGCTTAAGGCTGGCCAATCTTCACCTTAGGTCCTCCCGCCATCTATGTCCTCCTTTGTTAGTTCCCGTTGATGGGTGTCGAATCCAACAAAAATAAAACCTACTCCTAGACAATTATATGATTTGCATATAGTGGTGAGTAGGGTCGAATCCACAGGGATTGGTTAAAGATATTTCTATTCAAAGGGCATAAAGATGAAAAGAAAATGAGGGGGGGTTTTGTTTATGAATCAAAATAAAGTTGAAACAAGATAATAGAATCGTATATTGATAAAAGCCTAGCCAAAGGAATCAAGATAGTTTAATTCAAGGAATTGATCATCGATGCAAATGTTTTCTATTCTTATTCCTAGATAAACTGGTTATGGTTATTAACAAGCTCTAACAACCTATCTCTCCGTACTTCCTCGATAACCCAGAGAAGCTCTTTGATTATTTCTCTTATCGATTAGACAACCCCAGACAAGCGCTTAGGATTTAATCTACCAATAACATTAAAAACTAGAGAGACCACAAATTCATGCCAGTAGATTATAAGATAACCTATTTAAACATGATCACACACCTCCATAACATGAATTCGATCATCTATTTTATAACCAAACATGTTATTGTGTCACTGAGACTAGAACAATCAAACAATTACAGATTTGACGTGTTAGTTGACAATATATTAACTTGCTAATTGAGTAGAAGAGCTCTATTCATACTAATCAACAAAGATAATAATGACAAAACGATCAGAAGATATATGAATATCCGAAAACAATGAATAGATTAAATACAAGTCAATTAGACCTCACAATTCGTGGAGAATTAAACATCTATGACCCTTTGGCTAGAAAAGTAGCTTAGCTACTCATGTTCATCAACAAAACGAAAATAAAAAGTAGAGACATGATGAAACCGGTTGCCTGCTCTGCCTCCAAGATGATCTAAAGATTCTAGATTAAAAGATTCAAAAGTTGCCCTCACCCTCTAGGGTTGGTTCAATTTATATTGTTAGAGGGATGGCATGTGATCTTTTGCTAGCAAGATACGAAAATATCTTTCCTTTTCCAAGTAGATTTCGAGAAGTGAATCTTCGTCTGCCTGGCACGCCCTACCACACGGCCGTGGGTCAAGCCGTGCCTTCCTCTGTTCAAAATTCACGTATCATCTTCCGTGTCCAGTGTGTACCACGGCTCAACCCACGGCTAGATTTTCAACCGTGCCTTCCTCTGTCAAAGTTCCACAATTTCTTCTCCTTGGCACGTCTAGCTTCCAACACGGTTTCTCCCATGGCTTCCACCACGGCCGTGCCCTAAGCCGTGTCTCTCTCTATTGAAAGTCCACATTTCCGCCTTCTTGTCTAGTGTGTAACACGGTTTGCACCATGGCCGTGCCTCAAACCGTGCTTCCCCCTAGGCAGATACACGGCCGTGTACTTCAACCGTGTATCTTCCTGTTGATTCAAAACCAAGTACACGGCCGTGTACTTCAATTACATACCCATGTACTTCCCTCCGGCGATGTAAATCCTTGTCTTTGAACCAAGTTGTAGATGACTTCTCTAATTTACTTGAATTGGCACCCTTAACTCCATTTAACTTGATTTATCACCATAATAGAATTAAGTACCATCTCCTTATGATTTCTATAAAATCAATAATGAATTAGCACAATTTATACTATAAAAGATTAAGTATAAAATGGCTCTATCAAATTCCCCCACACTTAAACTCTTGCTTGTCCTCAAGCAATTGAATCAAATCAATTAAGAAATCTGTCATAGATTATACAAACTTTCTTTTCATCATTCCAAGCATCTATTCATTTGTAATTCATGACTTGTAATTTTAATGTCTTCTACTTCAACCAAACTGGTTTCCTGTGATCAAATTACCATGAACAAAATTTAATAGCTAATCTAAACAAAACAAACTTTAATCCTCATGTTTAGCAAAAGAATTTTTATTCCAAAAGTAAATACTTAACCCACTAAGGAAAAACACCCAATTAAACTTCATTGGATATTATCAAGCATATAATCCTTGCAGCATAAAGTAAAAGCATATGGTATAAGCTCTTTGCTAGATATTCTCTCTTTTATACGTCTTGTTTTATTCAATGAATATTTACATTCATGTTCTTTTAATCTATTCAAGCATCTATTTTGATGGGTTTTTGCCCACTTCTTTTCATGAAATTTTGCCTTTTTCGCCCTTATCGTTATAGTGAGTTCATTGAGTCGGCAATATCCCGAGCTCATCACTCAAGTGACCGGGTTTTGAGATACCCCTATGGACTCTTCCTCATTCTAACATTCAAGTTTGAATACTCTTAACTCAATTAGTTGAATCATTGGAGTAATGGCTATGCTTGATTCTTTTTCTTTTTCTTTTTCTTTTTTTTTCACTAAGTGTTATGATTGCTTTACAAACAACTTCAAAGAGTATACAGTAGCTAATATAACCTAGAAGTAAACTTGTTTATTTTTCACTTAGGGACTCGACTTACTCTTAGACTTCCAATTCTAAAGCTAAATACAAGGTAAATTTGTTTCTTAAAGATTTCACTACTTAATTTTAACCATGTATTCTAATCACAACAGTGAGTGAGTAAAACATTTGAACAAGTCAATTTCACATTTTGTAGATGCTTATTACAACATTTAGTACAATCTCCAGATGTCATGATAATTTTGAAAAATTTTAGCTTAAAATTGCTTAAGGACAAACATTCAGAGTATAAGTTAGTTCTCTATTCTCTATATTTTATTATCCTCTCCCCCACACTTAGCTTGAACAGTGTCCTCACTGTTCCAAATTCAGTACAATGAAAGAGGAATGAACAACTCAAGGAACATTAGAGGATAAGAGAAAGGAAATACTGGTACTTCCCTGGTATTGGAGTTCTCCCCTTAAGCTCTGGAAAGTGTCATCTGATTATGTGTATCCTTGTTGCAGCTGATCCAAAGATTTCAAAACTACCCGAAAATCACAACAAAACTAAAACTAAAATAAAACAAAACTAAAGAAAAACAAACTAAATTTTCTTTTTTTTTTTTACATGGGTTGCCTCCCATGAAGCGCCTTTCTTTAACGTCTTTGGCTAGACGTTCCTGGCTAGATGTTCGGATAAGGATTTTGATTCCATCTTGGGTGCCTATGGTGATGGCTTAATAACATCCGCAACAAAAACAGTGGAGATATCGCTAGGATGTTTCATGGCATCATAAATGTTAAATTTAATCACTTCACCATCAAATTCCATAGTGAGGGTGCCATCATTTACATCAATTTTCATTTTAGAAGTCTTAAGGAATGGTCACCCTAATAATATCAGTGATGAAGTATGAGAATCACTATCATCCATGTCAAGCACATAAAAATCAGCAGGAAAAACCAACCCATTGACTTGAACTAAAACATCCTCTAGAACTCCCTCAGGATAAACATTAGACCTATCAGCAAGTTGAACAATAAGACCCGTTTCCTTCAAAGGACCAACATTTAAACGTTGATAAATAGACAAAGGCATGACATTGATAGAAGCTCCTAGATCACACATGGCTTTAGCGATTCCAAGATTACCTATTTTGCAAGGAATGGCGAACATACCTGGGTCCTTACATTTAGGAGAAAGCTTCTTTTGAATAATAGCTGAAACATTTTCACTCACACTAATCTTTTCATTGCCTTTTAGCTTCCTTTTGTTAGTGCATAAGTCTTTGAGAAATCTAGCATAGCGCGGTATTTGCTTAATTGCATCAAGCAAAGGAATATTTACCTCGACTTTGCGAAAAGTTTCCAAAATCTCTTTTTCTTCCGCTTCATTCTTGGATTTCGCCAATCTCTTGGGGAAAGGAGGTGGTATCAATGTGACCTTTGATGGCTCAACTAGAGACTTGCTAATCTGGTTGTCTTGCTGGTTAGGAGTTGAATTTTTTTTCTTAGTCTCTTCCCCAAGAGTAGATGGGTGTCCTTTCTTATTTGATCCCTGCAATTCTGTTCCACTTCTCAAGGTAATTGCGTTAACACTTTGCTTCGGGTTTTTAATAGTTAGAGAAGGTAACTTACCTTGAGTTTCTAATCTGTTTACAGCAGAAGCAAGTTGGCTTACCTGATTCTCCAAGTTTTGAATGCTTTGCTTTGTTTCCTCCTGAAATTGTTTGGTATTAACAGCGAGAGACTTAACAATATCCTCAAGAGACATACCTGAAGTGGAAGGAGCTTGGGGTACTTGGTGTGATGGCTTAGGCTGGAATTGTTGTGGGTTATTGCCATATCGGAAGTTAGGATCATCCCTCCATCCAGGATTGTAAGTATTCGAATAGGGGTCATACTTCCTTTGCGGTTGTCCTGGAAATCCACCTACAGCATTGGTGTGTTCATGGTTGTCATCTTGCAATGTGGGGCACATGTCGGTCGGATGATTAGGAGCAGCACAAATTCCACAAGCCTTCACCTGCTGGGTATTTCCAAGAGCTACCTGCTGCACAAGGGAGGTTAGGTTAGAAATTTGATGTTCAAGGTTAGAAACACTTACCTCATTTACCTTCCTTGAAGATGTATCATGCTTATACCCAAATTGTTGCGAATTGGCAGCCATAATGGGGATCAATTCCTTAGCTTGACCAGGGGTTTTGTTTACTATGGCACCTCCACTTGTAGCATCCATCATCTTCCTCTCCATCAGAAGTAGGCCTTCGTAAAAATACTGGATGAGTTGTTCAGATATCCCATGTTGTGGGCAGCTTGCACACAGTTGCTTGAACCTCTCCCAATACTCATGAAGAGTCTCGGTGTCCCTCTGTTTGATAGCACAAATTTCTCTTCTTATACCAGCGGCTCTGGAAGCGGGGAAGAATTTATCCAAGAAGAGTCTCACCATATCAGTCCATGTGGTTATAGAACATGGAGGCAAATAAAACAACCAATCTTTAGCTTTAGTACTTAAAGAAAATGGAAAAGCGCGTAGCTTGATTTGATCATTGGCTATTCCTTACGGCCTCATACTAGAACACACTATATGAAACTCTTTCAAATGCTTATGAGGATCTTCATTCTCAAGACCATGAAAGGTGGGTAGCAGATGTATCAACCCAGATTTTAACTCGAATTCCACGGCTAGTTCGGGGTAGTGAATATAAAGTGGTTGTTGATTCACATCCGGCGCAGCCAACTCCCTTAAGGTTCTCTCGGGATTTTCCATATCGTCTTCTTTTTCTGAATCAAGGGATGAATCAGACAAATCCGATGCTAAGTTCAGTCTAGTGGATGATCTAGCTTCTTGTCGCAGCCTCTTTAGAGTCTTCTCAATCTCCGGATTATAAGTTAGTTCACCTGTCTAAGAAGAACGAGTCATACATGAATAGAAATAAATTTGACACCAATCCCCGGCAGCGGCGCCAAAATTTGATGGGTGTCGAATCCAACAAAAATAAAACATACTCCTAGACAATTATATGATTTGCATATAGTGGTGAGTAGGGTCGAATCCACAGGGATTGGTTAAAGATATTTCTATTCAAAGGGCATAAAGATGAAAAGAAAACGAGGGGGTGTTTTGTTTATGAATCAAAATAAAGTCGAAACAAGATAATAGAATCGTATATTGATAAAAGGCTAGCCAAAGGAATTAAGATAGTTTAATTCAAGGAATCGATCATCGATGCAAATGTTTTCTATTCTTATTCCTAGATAAACTGGTTATGGTTATTAACAAGCTCTAACAACCTATCTCTCCGTACTTCCTCGATAACCAAGAGAAGCTCTTTGATTATTTCTCTTATCGATTAGATAACCCCAGACAAGCGCTTAGGATTTAATCTACCAATAGCATTAAAAACTAGAGAGACCACCAATTCATGCCAGTAGATTATAAGATAACCTATTTAAACATGATCACACACCTCCATAACATGAATTCGATCATCTATTTTATAACCAAACATGTTATTGTGTCACTGAGACTAGAACAATCAAACAATTATAGATTTGACGTGCTAGTTGACAATATATTAACTTGCTAATTGAGTAGAAGAGCTCTATTCACACCAATCAACAAAGATAATAATGACAAAACGATCAGAAGATATATGAATATCCGAAAACAACGAATAGATTAAATACAAGTCAATTAGACCTCACAATTCGTGGAGAATTAAACATCTATGACCCTTTGGCTAGAAAAGTAGCTTAGCTACTCATGTTCATCAACAAAACGAAAATAAAAAGTAGAGACATGATGAAACCGGTTGCCTGCTCTACCTCCAAGATGATCTAAAGATTCCAGATTAAAAGATTCAAAAGTTGCCCTCACCCTCTAGGGTTGGTTCTATTTATATTGTTAGAGGGATGGCATGTGATCTTTTGCTAGCAAGATACGAAAATATCTTTCCTTTTCCAAGTAGATTTCGAGAAGTGAATCTTCATCTGCCTGGCACGCCCTACCACACGGCCGTGGGTCAAGCCGTGCCTTCCTCTGTTCAAAATTCATGTATTATCTTCCGTGTCCAGTGTGTACCACGGCTCAACCCACGGCTAGATTTTCAACCGTGCCTTCCTCTGTCAAAGTTCCACAATTTCTTCTCCTTGGCACGTCTAGCTTCCACCATGGCTCCAAGCACGGTTTCTCCCATGGCTTCCACCACGGCCGTGCCCTAAGCCGTGTCTCTCTCTGTTGAAAGTCCACATTTCCGCCTTCTTGTCTTGTGTGTAACACGATTTGCACCATGGCCGTGCCTCAAACCGTGCTTCCCCCTAGGCAGATACACGGCCGTGTACTTCAACCGTGTATCTTCCTGTTGATTCAAAACCAAGTACACGGCCGTGTACTTCAATTACACGCCCATGTACTTCCCTCCGGTGGTGTAAATCCTTGTCTTTGAACCAAGTTGTAGATGACTTCTCTAATTTACTTGAATTGGCACCCTTAACTCCATTTAACCTGATTTATCACCATAATAGAATTAAGTACCATCTCCTTATGATTTCTATAAAATCAATAATGAATTAGCACAATTTATACTATAAAGATTAAGTATAAAATGGCTCTATCACCCGTACTGCCACCTAGAGCTCGGATTTACTTTGTTTTCTTTGGTGCTCGTATCTGGGCTCTTGGGATTGTATCATTCCCTCCATGTTGAAAATGATTCGACCTCGAATCTGTATCGTCTATCCTGTTAGGCCACATAAACAGACTCCTCTTTCCCTTGGGCTTCTTAAGGCAAATCAATCTTGTGTGTTGTACTTCAGTTGGACTCATAGGAAGAAGCTTGTATGTCTTTTCCTGTTGCTGAATGGTATACTCATTGGTGTATCCATCATGCTTGGCTCTAAGGTCACACTGCCAAGGTCTTCCAAGGATCAAATGTGTAGCTTCCATGGGCGCTACATCACAAACAATTTCGTCAGTATAATCACCAATAAGTAATGGAACACGATCCTGTTTGTGTACATGAACAGCTCCCTGTGGACTCAACCAATGAAGTGCATAAGGTCTTGGATGCTGCTCCACCTACAAACCTAACTTAGTAACCCAGTTTGCTAAAGCAACATTAGTGCAACTGCCTGTGTCTACCACAATTAAATAAGTCTTTCCCTGCACCATGCCCTGGATATGGAATAAATTGGCCCTCTGATTAGAAACAATTTCATCTTGTTGAACCATTAGCATATCTCCCTAT
This sequence comes from Laguncularia racemosa, assembly GCA_037954665.1. Taxonomy (NCBI): domain Eukaryota; kingdom Viridiplantae; phylum Streptophyta; class Magnoliopsida; order Myrtales; family Combretaceae; genus Laguncularia; species Laguncularia racemosa. Next base: position 1,444,220 of record JBBMOL010000125.1, read on the forward strand.
ACTAGACTCGCTATAATGTCTTCATCTTCCTCTTCTGCCTCAGTACTCTTCTGTTCTTCTTCCTCACTCTCAACTTTGTCCCCTTTGATGACCATAACCCTTTTATTAGGACATTGAGAAGCAATATGGCTAAGTCCTAAACACTTAAAACATTTGATATCTCTTCTCCTCTTTTGTTGTGTTTGGTCAACAACCTCACTAACGACTGCTTTTCCCTTTTCCTTCCTTTCCTTCGCCCTCTCACCATCTTCTGATTTATGGTGTTGATATGATTTCTGATCCCGCCATCTTTGATCCCGCCTGCGCTGATGCCTCTCAACCCGACTGGCTAATTTAATCACATCCTCAAGAGTCTGATAATGCTGGAGTTCCACTACACTAGCAATGTCCATCTTCAACCCACTGATGAAACGAGCTATGGATTCATCTGATGTTTCCCTGATATCACATCTTGCCACTAATGTCTCAAACTCCTTCACATACTCTTCTATGCTCTTCTTACCCTGCCTCAAGGATTGCAACTCCATTAGCATCTCCTGCTTACAGTAGTCTGGCACAAATCTGCATCTCATCAACCTTTCCATCAAGCCCCATGAATGCACTTTCTCCTCATCAGCCCTACATCTCTCAGCTTGTAATTTGTCCCACCACAAACTAGCATATTCAGAGAATGCTAGAGACACCATTTTCACCTTCATGCGCTTATCCCACTCATAACAGTCAAATACCTTCTCAACCCATGGCACCCAGTCTAGGAATTCCTCTGGTTTACTACTACCAGTGAAAGGTGGAATTTTAAGCTTGATGTTTTCAATCCCCTTACGCCTGTCAACATTGTTTCCTCTCCTATTCCTTCTACTACTAGCATTAGATTCACTACTAGAGTGTCTCCTCCTAATTCCTGCACTACTATGGCTTCTTCTATCCCTAACATCCAATCTCTCCATAATCAATCTAAGATTTTCTTGGATTTGATTGAACTCAGCCCTAGTCACAACCTCACCCCCATTATCAGCATCATTCCTATTGTTGTTGTTTTGAACACTTCCTTGTGACGACATCTCTACACTTCAACAGTCAGCAATAGAAATTCACCAACAACAGCCCCAAACACCAATTTCATAGAAATTCAATACCCAACAACTGATTTCAACAAAATTATTCACAAAACCCCTAATTCTCAACAACAGACCAATCACCAATTCTCAGCAATACAATTCACAAAACAAATTTCCAAATTTCCCAACCAACAGTAGTATGGAATTAAAACTACAATTGAATTGAGAATCAATAGCCTTACTAATTTAACCCACGATCTGATCGAATCCTTCGCTCTGAATCCTTACGAATCCAACCTTCGCTCTGATACCAAATGATGCGGACTCGGTATGCTTTGATACCAAATGACGCGGATTCGGATTTGACTTCCTTCAAACACACCAAATCATCAACAACAATCAATTAACATAAATGTTTAGGTTTTTCTCTAGAATTTGGTACTAACGAACAAAATCAAAGATATGGATAAAATTATCAATCTATAGATGCCAAGATTGATAAAATTAAACTGTTTCGTAATCAAATCATAGAACGGTAGAAAACACGTTCTATAAATCAATCGCTACGGTTAAAGAATTCTACGAATTCAATAACGATGCTCGCCACAAATTCTACAGATCCAAGAATTTGATAAGAACAATACGAATATAGTGAAAATCGATTCACAATATTCTCAAATCTCCAAAAGAAGACTCACACCACTCAAGTGTCTTTGTTTTACAAAACAAAAATGATCATCCATCTACGAAAAAACCCTAAGGACCCTATTTATAACATCCTAAAAATTGGTGCGAAAACATTCAAGGCCGGCCAATGGCCGGCGGCCTAAACACATAGGCCGGCACCAAAGGCCGGTGGCCTTGAAGCTAATACGGCCGGCCTTTATTCAAGGCCGACTTAAGGATGGCCAATCTTCGCCTTGGGTCCTCCCGTCGTTTTTGTCCTCCTTTGTTGGTTCCCATACTGCCACCTAGAGCTCGAATTGACTTTGTTTTCTTTGGTGCTCATATCTGGGCTCTTGGGATCGTATCATAAACTAATCAAACTTGAATTGCTATGTGAACTCAAGAATAACCAGCAAAGGCAATACCATGATCCCCCTTTATAGAAAATGCAATTCACGTTAACAATGATAAACAATTGTTAATGAATAACAAGTATGATAAGTACTCAAACAAGCTCACTAATTCGAATCAAAACTTAATCAAATCTTTCTAAGAAATGTTCCAATTCAACCCTAGATATTACACATTAGAGAAGAAAAGAAAACACAACAATTTGAAATTGATATGACTAACAATTTCAAGTGTTGCATTCGCCACAATCTCAACTCTTGGGATTGAAATTGATAAGAGGAAATTGAACTAGGAAACCCTAAGTTCTCTCACGTGAAAGTGAAGTTTTTTTTTGAAAATTGGCCTCCTCAAAACCGTACTTAAGCAAGTATTTATACTTGCTCCTTTTAGGGTTAGAAAGTCCATAAAATTACAACTATGCCACTTTTAAGATGGCCGGTCCTAAAAGACAATTACAAGCAAATGAAAGTGTCCCAAAAGAAAGATTACAACATAAATAGTCTAAGGAAATAATTATAAATAAAATTAGTCTTCATCATGCTAGCTCTTCCATAGGATTCATCGACCCAGCTCATTACTGGTTTAGGTGAGTCCATGGATAACCCATAAGCTGAGTCTTAGTGAGTTTGTCCATCACCCTGTAAAGTATGATAAGTGTGCCTGTTGGAATATACAATACATGAATAAGAGAAAAGAGGTTAGTAAACAAGTAATTTCGAGGTTGATGTGCTCAAAACCGACCCTCATCGCCAAGATTTGAAATCCTTTAGCTCTTGCCCTAATGATAGATCTTGACGGATTTTGATTCCTATCAATAGGTTTCTTATTAAACTCTTATTCTATTACATTTAATGTTATTTTCATGCTTATATTTGTGCATATTGTGTTGTGTGTTCATCCTCCATGAATATAAGTATTTGTGCTTAATGTGCAGATGTGGGTTATGTGGCTTTAAATGAAATTGTTGTTAACGAATAATTGATATTATGATATGATATGGAATCTCAACAAGTTCTATAGAAAAATAGGTATAATATAAGTAGAGTGATTAGTTATCACAGGGAGAACCATGGCTTTCTACAATTAAGTATCACCTCTTGTTGTTCTATATGGTTTAGCTAACTTGATTGGGTGAGAAGACCCCGGGTAGAATCTAAGACTCCTAATTCTTTCAATGTCAAATGATATGCCAAATTCAATTAAGGATCAACACATAAAATTCTAAGACAATTGAATAATCTTAAATTGAAAAGACCTAAATTTCACACCAAGAACAAAGGAGACCCAATTTCCTTACCAAATATTACACACTAGTAGAGGAAGGATCAAGCTTGGTGTTGTTGATATAACAGACAACAATCCCTAGCCTTTTAACTCGCCACAATCATGCAAAGATTGATAAGAGTTGTATGAAAATCAGGAGACCTCACTCTCATGTATGTTTTATGTTTTCACCGAAATAAAAAGTGTCTTTTTGTCTTCCCTTAACAAGTATTTATAGTAGCCTTCTATAGAAACAAATGTGAAGAAAAATAAAGGAAAAAACACAAAGCAAGTTGCTGGCCCAAATAGATGGTTGTTAATTCGAAGGTGGGTCACCAGTTCAAGTGAGCTATCCTCTAATTTGTTTACTTGGTCTTCACCCCAAAGCATTGACAATTACACATAATTAAATGTAAATCAATCATGTAAAAGGAATGAAGATACTATGTGAGTTTCTTTGTGCTCCATCTAGTCAAATAAGACTCTCAATGCAAGACTATATAGTCCTTTGGCTCTAGCTCGTGTAATGGGTCCTATTATTGAATTGGTTTGATTCCCATCATCTCCTCAAGCTTGTGAAAGATTTGCCCTCAAATCTAATGGGTCTTCATGAAGATCTTTTGGTATGTAAAGTGACAAATCTGCGACATTGAATGTAGTAGAAACACTGTATTCTCCTGGTAATTTTAACCTGTAAGCATTGTTGTTAATGCACTTCAAAATCTTGAATGGTCCACCTGCTCTAGGAGAAAGTTTCTATGATTTCTTATGAGGAAACTTATCCTTGCCGAGATAAATCTAAGCCAAGTCACCTGGATTGTAAATCTTGGCTTTCCTATGTTTGTTGCCTTGAAGTTGCTGCTACTCTTGAGTTTTCTTAAGATGCTCAGAAGCCTTTTGATGAAGCTTTTAAATCACCTTGGAACGCTCCACTCCACTCAAACTTTCTTCCTTTGTTGCCGGTTTAGCTATTAAATCCAATAAAAGGATAGGAATATAGTCATACATGACTTCAAAGGGGGACTTACCGGTTGAACTATGAGTCGAGCAACAATAGGGAGACATAAGTCTCAATCGGTAAGATTCTTGCCAATCATTGCTCTCAGTAAGGCAATAAGAGTATGATTGACAACCTTTATTTAAGGGTGACAAGATGTTCTAAACATAAGCTTAGTATCAAGTCACTTCCAATGTGTCTTCCAGAAAAAGCTAGGAAACTTAGTGTCTCTGTCAAATACTATGCTATGAGGAACACAATGTAATCTTACAATTTCTTACACAAAAAGGTTAGCAATAAAAAGTGCATCATTTGTTTTGTGGCAAGGTATAAAGTGGGACATTTTACTGAAGTGGTCAATGGCCACCATGCTGGAGTCTTTTCCTCTTCGTGTCTTGGGAAGACCCAAGACAAAATCCATACTGATCTCAATCTATGGCTATGTGGGTAGATGATGTGCCTAATTCAACTAAGAAGCACAATCAAAAGACTTAAGAAAAACAATCTTAAGTCTAAGCAAAATCGGATCCACAAATGGCACTTTTCACGTGAACCCTAATGAAGAAATGATGAAATCCAAATATCCAATGATATAATTAGAATACCACAATCATAATATCTTCTATCAACACCCTAATCTCATATAATCCACACAAATAAACCTCAAATTCAAAAGAAAACTGTAATAATAAGAATCCCTTTCCAATAGAGAAGAACACGTTTTCAAGTGTAATCTTCAATGATGATCCGAATCAAATTGATAAGTACTTCAAATAAGCACAAGAATTCGTGAATAACAATATGCATTTCTGACCAAGAACTATCTCAATTCAACCCTAGATATGACACACTAGAGAAGAAAAGAAATCACAACAAAATAAAATTGATATAACTCACAATTTCAAGATGTTGCACTCGCCACAATTTCAACTCTTGGGATTGAAATTGATAAGAGTTTGGAGCCAAGGTATGAACCCTAATTCTCACATGAAATGTAGTGTTTAATCTGCAAAATGATAAGCCTCCCAAACCCTCTCATAAGCAAGTATTTATACTTGCTACTCCTAGGGTTAAAAAGTGCTCAAAATTACAAGTTTGCCACTTTTAAGGTGGCTAACCTTAAATGAAAGTTACAAAGAAATAAAAGTGTCCTAAAACCAAAATAGTTCAATAAACATTTACAAGATACAAAATAACATAAGTCTTCATGATCCAATGCCTCAGAATAGAGAACAATAGCAACGGGTCTTTGATTGTTATCCTGAAAAATGTTCTGTGTCCAACTGAAGTTGTAGGACATTTTGGCATCCCATGGAGAAGTATAATTGTACTTGTAAGATTATTCACAAATTTTATTAGATATAAAGACATAAAGTAAAATATGGGAAATTTGGTTAATTATCCAAATTGGGTTCTGAAGAGGTTGACGGTATCAGAAATTTTCCCATCATCTCCTCGGGCTTCAGAAAGATTTGCCCTCAAATCTAGAGGATCAGTTGTGGAATTGAACCCTAGGATCTCTGTTGTCCTGCTCTCCTGGCTAACCATGGTAGTGGATGGATTCCTGATCTGTTTCTGAAAACCCTAGACCTCAGATGGAGTCATCGGTAATAGAACTATGCGTGACTCGCCCATGCTGAACATATAGGTATTTTCAAACCCATCATGTATCACTCGTCGATCATACAACCAAGGCCGACCCAACAGCTAATGGAATGCATGCATAGGAACTATATCACAAAGGATCTCATCATGATAGTTCTACCCGACACTCACAGGAACCTTTGCCCTAAGGGTAACATGCATGCTACCTCTATTATCCAGCCAATGCAAGTGATAAGGACTAGAATGTGGTATAGTAGACAGTTGTAATTTGCCTACCAGTGTAGCAGATATAACATTTGTGCAACTACCACTATCGATGATGAGTACACAGAGGTTACCTCTGATTCTGCAAGAGGTATGAAATATGTTCTCCCTCTGAATATCACTGGTATCAGGAGATGTGGATAAAACCCTGCATAACACATTAAGGGGTAGATATTTCCCTCCTGTATGCTCCTCAGGCGCATTTGCATTCTGATCATCATAATATTCCTGCAGTGCTGTTGGTAGATCTGTAGGCTCAATCTGATCATGGTCATCCTCAGTATCCTCTCCAATGTCTTCCATAACAGTCATCACCCTCTTATTTAGATATTGTGCAGCCATATGCCCAAATCCCATGCATTTAAAACATTTTATCTGGCATGCTTTCCCATTAGTAGATCCGGGAACAGTTTGCCTCGTTTCTGGGGCCATGACCTCTTTACCCTTCCTAGTGGGTAAGTTTTCTCTTATAATGGTTGAGGTAGTAGTGTCCACTGCCTTGACTCCCTCACCTACCGCCTTTGTTCCCCCTGATCGACTATCGGCTGAGATGGGTCTATTAACAGTGTTGGGCCTACTGCTTGGAGCCCTAAAGAAGTTGGACCTCCTCTGTCTCTCTACTTTTAAGGCCAACTGAATAGCCTCATCAAGTGTGTTATAGCGCTGCAGCTCAACAATACATGCTATCTCATATTTTAGACCTGAGACAAATCGTGCTATAGTTTGTTCTGGAGGCTCAACAGACCTATACCTAATCATAAGGGTCTCAAATTCCTACACATAATCATCTACTGTTTTGCCCCCCTGCCTCAAGGTTTGCAGTCGCATAAACAGCTCCTGTTTGTAGTGCTCAAGAATGAACCTTTTCCTTAGCAACCGCTTCATGTCCCTCCAGGTCTGAACTTCAGCCTCTCCATCCCGACGCCTGTTGATGATCAGATTCTTCCACCAAAGTGCAGCATACCCTACAAATTCAACAGCAACCAATCTGACCCTAGTACTGTCGTCGATCTCATAACATTCGAAGAGACCTTCGACCTTATCCTCCCAGTTTAAGTATTCATCTGCTGATCCCTTACCATCATAGGATGGCATCTGTAGTTTCACATACTCCAAACCCCGAGGTGGCCTGAAATCCCTATTCTGATTTAGGTTTACCCCAAAATTGTCATCCCTTTCTTCCCTGTTTGGAAGATGCTCCTCACCCATCCTTCTATTTAAATTCCCTTCTCCCACTACTCTGTTTCGATGAGGGTTTTGTGGAGCTACTCAAGGTGGTGTTGGTTGGTTTACCACTGGTGGTTGTGGCAAAGTCATCCTATCAACTCTAGTTGCCAGTGTAGCAACTATAGTAGTAAGCTCCTGAAGTTGTTCCTCCAAAGTTCTCCTGCCTGCCACATTACGACCATGACCTCCACCAACCTGGCTATTGGCTTCTTCACCCAATCCCCCATTCACACTGTCATTAGACATATTTGTAGATTCTCGTATGTTGTTCCTCAAAACAATTTGATTCAAGGGTGCACACTTCCACTACTATGCTTCCCTAAACTCCACACAATAGCAACTACAAAAGATAAACAAACAAACCCACTTAATGTTACAATTATATAATCGCAACTCACGTGTAATACTCTTCTCCACAACACGCCACAATTACACAGTGAAACAAATTTAATTTCCACAAGTCACTCCATGGCAACACACAAGCAACAACAACAATAATGACGTGTTACTTCCACGGAAACAACTAGATGGATATTAAGTACAAGTAGACTTCAACTTCTACGGCAAATAATGAAAACAAAAGACTAATAAGTGACTTTCCCAAAATGAATTATGAATCCCACAATAGGCAGCAACTTTCAATTTGAAATTCAAACAACTTCACTTATTGCAAGCCTTCCTCAATTGGTAACAATGGATTCAAATTCAAATAGCAATCATTAACTCCCACAACTTAATTGCATATGTTTTGAATTCAAATAATTCCTTACTAATCAAAACCAATGCAATCTGCAAATTGTACTCCACCAATTCAGAATTACACAATGGAAATAAAAAACAACAAACTACACAACCTCTTCACGCCACAAGCTAGTCACGGCAAGAATTGGTAGGTTTTGCAAGATCAAAAAATTGCTAAAGCAAACTTCACTTTGTACTTCTACTCTTCCACGTAAATTAGTGACCACAAAATGATGCAATAACCTTCCCAAACCAACTCCAACAATCAGCAAATCAAATCTCAATCCAAGGTAATTTCGCAATCTCAAAACAACAACAACACAATTTGCGGTTTTCACTTGATCAACCCTAATTGATGATCAATTCCACGAAATCAAATACAACCAATCCCTTCTCTCAACAAGAGCTATGATACCAAAAAGATGATATGCCTAATTCCACTAAGAAGCACAATCAAAAGACTTAAGAAAAACAATCTCAAGTCTAAGCAAAATCGGATCCACAAAGGGCACTTTTCACGTGAACCCTAATGAAGAAATGATGAAATCCAAATATCCAATGATATAATTAGAATACCACAATCATAATATCTTCTATCAACACCCTAATCTCATATAATCCACGCAAATGAACCTCAAATTCAAAAGAAAACCGTAATAATAAGAATCCCTTTCCAATAGAGAAGAATACGTTTTCAAGTGTAATCTTCAATGATGATCCATATCAAATTGATAAGTACTTCAAATAAGCACAAGAATTCGTGAATAAAAATATGTATTTCTGACCAAGAACTATCTCAATTCAACCCTAGATATGACACACTAGAGAAGAAAAGAAATCACAACAAAATAAAATTGATATAACTCACAATTTCTAGATGTTGCACTTGCCACAATTTCAACTCTTGGGATTGAAATTGATAAGAGTTTGGAACCAAGGTATGAACCCTAATTCTCACATGAAATGTAGTCTTTAATCTGCAAAATGATAAGCCTCCTAAACCCTCTCTTAAGCAAGCATTTATACTTGCTACTCCTAGGGTTACAAAGTGCTCAAAATTACAAGTTTGCCACTTTTAAGGTGGCTAACCCTAAATGAAAGTTACAAAGAAATAAAAGTGTCCCAAAACCAAAATACAACCAAAATAGTTCAATAAACATTTACAAGATACAAAATAACATAAGTCTTCATGATCCAATGCCTCAAAATAGAGAATAATCGCAGCGGGTCTTTGATTGTTATCCTAAAAAATGTTATGTGTCCAACTGAAGTTGTAGGACATTTTGGCATCCCATGGAGAAGTATAATTGTACCTATAAGATTATTCCCAAATTTTATTAGATATAAAGACATAAAGTAAAATATGGGCAAATTGGTTAATCATCTAAATTGGGTTCTGAAGAGGTTGACGGTGTCAGAAATTTTCCCATCAGTAGAGGTAAAGGTACATATTCACCCTAAGCATCCTTCTGTCCCTTCGCCCTCTTACAAACCCCACATCTCTCCAAAACCTTATGTACATCTTTCAACATACCCCTCTAGCAAAAATGTTCTTTTAACAACTCTAGGGTCCTCTTCTCACTAAAGTGTCCTAATAATCCTCTAGCATGAGTCTCCTATACCAACGGTTCCCTCATAGAACCATCGAGTCATAACTTTTCTGCTCTTTATAGAAACCCATCTATCATATAATAACCATCTACTACATTTCACCTAGAACTGATATACAGGACCTATCACTAGGGCAAGAGCCAAAAGATTACAAAATTTGGTGATGAGGGTCCTCTTTGAACAAACCGACCTCGAAAATACTTGTATACTAACTTCATTTCTATTACTTATTTGTTGTGCATTCCAGTAGGCATACTTGTCATGTTTTATAGGGCGATGGACAAACTTACTAAAACTCATGTTGTGGGTTATTCATAGACCAACATAAACCAAAGAAGAACCAGTCCAACAAATTACTTAATTGAATTGAAGAACTGGCCACATGAAGAACCTTATACTTGTAATTGTTATTTTGAGAACCAGCTATTTCATGTAGCATTTGTAATTTCATTTCTTGGAATCGGCCACCTAAGTGGCTTATTTGTAATTTTCATGTGGTTTTTACCCTAATAGGAGCAAGTATAAATACTTGCTAACTAGGGTTTATAGGGAGCTTTTGACATTTTGAGAAAAATACTTCTTGTTGCTATGAGAGTGAGGAGTCCTCTTGCTAATACACACACTCTTATCAATTTCTTGTAAATTGTGGCAAGTGAGGCTTGGAAAATCTTGTGAGTAGTATCAAGATCTTCTAAGTTGCTTCCTTGTTATTACTAGTGTGTAATATCTAGTGATAATAGGTTATTTTTCCATTAATTGTTGTTCACGCATTTAGGGTTCTTTTTGCTTCAATTTTTATAAGATTGGAGTTGCATGTTACATGTAATTTGATTGGTGTTGGAATTTTATAGTTCATTCAATTTAGATCACACCAATTAGGGTTCATGTGAGTCAAGCATCACGCTAATTTTATGTTTCATTGAGCACTTGTTTAAATAAATTCTTCAATTAGAATGTGTACATGTGCTTTGGTCTTTTGAGCACATCATAATTTGGTATCAGAGCATTGGTTTGAGGAAGGGAATTTTCGTGATCTTCATTTGAAATTAGGGTTCTTGAATTTTAACTTCTTGACCCGAAGTGTTGATGTGGAATTGAAGTACTTGATTTCGGTGTTATTGTGTTATATTTGTTAATTGATTGAAGTAGACTTGGAAAACTTGTGGTAGCTTGTGTTCCTTGAGTTTGCTGTGAGTAAGAAGGGAGTGTTCCTTGATGATCATTTGGGAATAGTGAAATTTTTGAAACATAGAAGAGTGAATTGTGTTGGTAATTTTGGAAATTGCAGTTGTTGTTTGTAAATTCCATATTTGCATTATGTAGAGATAAGGAAGATATTTGAAATTCAAACACCGTCTTTAAGTTTGAAGCAATTCTTTAGGTAGCATTGAATAAGTGTTATTTGAATTTGAATTGTTCTTACCATTTGTGGAGAAGGTTGCATTAAGGGTGTAATTTTGAATTTTTTGTCGTGTTTATGTGTGTATGTGTGGCGGTATAAGTGTGTATTGAATTAGAGAAGTGTTGCACCGTGGTTGTATGTGTTGCCATAGTGTATGTAGTGAAGAGTAATGTTGTTATATAAGTAAACCATAGAGTATTTAATTCTTACCATTTGGTGTTTTCTTTTGTAGTGGTTGTTGTGTAGCTTTAAAGTGAAGTCGTTGTGGAGGTATGTATTACACTGTGAGTGTAGGTGTGGTGTAAGGTTGAGGTGTGTTTATTGTGACATAGTGTGTAGTGAAGTGTGTTGTTGGCTTATTGAAATTAGTAAGCAACCATGTCAAATGATTTGTATCCTTTTACTAATGTATTACGTCGAGTCTTAACTTTTTCTCCAACCATTGATTATGGGTAGAGAGAAAATTTGTTTCATACTTCTTATAGGGTATAAGGTAACTTGTGTGTCATTATTGTTGATGGTGGTAGTTGTACTAATGTTGTAGCTCCCTCATTAGTATCAAAATTGCAACTTGTAACTACCCTACATCCAGAACCTTACAAATTACATTGGTTAAGTGAACAGGGGAGTCTCCATATGACCTAAAGAGCTAGGGTACCTTTCAGTATAGGGGATAAATACTATGATGAGATTGAATGTGATATTCTTCCTATGTGTGCATCCCATTTATTGCTTGGCAGGTTGTGGTTATATGATAGGAGGATCTTACATGATGGTTATAGAAATACTTATATGTTCCAGCAGGATGGTAAACGTATAGTATTGAACCCTATGTCACCATCAGAGGTCCAAGAGATGCAAAAACAAATAAGTCAAATATCAGAGGTTCCTGAGGTTCATAGTTAGATGAGATAACCTTCAAAGGACTAAGCTGTTTAGAAGCAGATGTGTCAACCATCAAAGGTTCCTGTGGTTTATAGTTAGATAAGTCAACCTTTAGAGGACCAAGCTGTTTAGAAGCAGATGTGTCAACCATCAGAGGTTCTTGAGGTTCATAGTTAGATGAGTCAACCTTTAGAAGACCAAGTGGTTCAGAAACAGTTGTGTCAACCATCAGAGGTCCGAAAGGTTCAGGGGCAGATGAGTAAACCATCAAAGGGCCAAGAGGTTCAAAGACATATAGGTGAAACAGGAAAGGAGAAAACAATATCGGTGGGACAGTTTGAGTTAGAGGAGGTCATAGTAGACGATAGACCATTATATGTATTGCAGATGAGTCATATCCTAGAGATGGAGGGGCAAGAGCAACCACCCTCTGTGGTATCTTAGGTATTGGGAGACTGTAGTGATAATTTTACAAGTAACTTGCTAAGAGGATACAGAGTCTCTACTGCATTTGACCTATCAAATTTGAGGACAAATATTCTTGAAGCCCAAGGAGATGATAGGAATCAAAATCCTACAAGACTTATCACTAGGGTAAGAGCCAAAGGATTACAAAATTTGGTGATGAGGGTCCTCTTTGAACAAACCGACCTCGAAAATACTTGTATACTAACTTCTTTTCTATTACTTATTTGTTGTGCATTTCAGTAGGCATACTTGTTAGGTTTTATAGGGCGATGGACAAACTCACTAAAACTCAGCTTGTGGGTTATTCATAGACTGACATAAACTAAAGAAGAACTGATCCAACAAATTACTCAATTGAATTGAAGAACTAGCCACTTGAAAAGCCATGTACTTGTAATTGTTATTTTGAGAACCGGCCATTTCATTTAGCATTTGTAATTTTTTTACTTGGAACTGGCTACCTAAGTGGCTTATTTGTAATTTTCATGTGATTTTTACCCTTATAGGAGAAAGTATAAATACATGCTAACTAGGGTTTATAGAGAGCTTTTGACATTTTGAGAAAAATACTTCTTGTTGCTGTAAGAGTGAGGAGTCCTCTTGCCAATACATACACTCTTATCAATTTCTTGTAAATTGTGGCAAATGAGGCTTGGAAAATCTTGTGAGTAGTATCAAGATCTTCTCAGTTACTTCCTTGTTATTACTAATGTGTAATATCTAGTGATAATAGGTTGTTTTTCCATTAATTGTTGTTCATGCAATTAGGGTTCTTATTGCTTCAATTTTTATAAGATTGGAGTTGCATGTTACATGTAATTTGATTGGTGTTAGAATTTTGTAGTTCATCCAATTTGGATCATGCCAATTAGGGTTCACATGAGTCAAGCATCACGCTAATTTTATGTTTCATTGAGCACTTGTTTAATTGAATTCTTCAATTGGATTGTGTACATGTGCTTTGGTCTTTTGAGTACATCAAGAACACCACTCAACAATCAATTTTAGTTGATCATCATGAACATATTGTTCCTTCATTAATTCAAACCCAAGCAGCTTTGACTGAAGAGAAGCGATAAGTACATACCTACATGACAATGCATCAGCTATAATATTTGTACTCCCCTTCTTATACTTAATTACATAAGCGAAGCTCTCTAGAAATTCCACCCATTTCACTTGTCGTTTAGACAAACGTTGTTAGCCTATGAAGTGCTTCAATGATTCATAGTCTCTATAGATAATAAACTCCTTAGGGAGGAGATAGTGCTACCATAACATCAATGCACACACTAAGGAATAAAACTCCTTATCATACACTGAATAGTTCAAAGGTGCACCACTTAATTTCTCACTGAAATATGCAATAGGTCTTCTATCCTGCATCAACACTACACCAATACCCACTCTTGAGGCATCACATTCCAGCTCAAAAGTTTTGTCAAAATTTGGCAATGCTAACATTAGAGCACTAGTTAATCTTGCCTTAACCTCTTCAAAACTCTTCTAAGCCCGATCTCCACATATAAAAGGAACATTCTTCTTAGTTAATTTAGTAAGTAGACTCACAATGCTATTGAAATTCTTGACATATCTTCTATAGAAAGAAGCTAAACCATGAAAACTCCTTACATTAGCTACTGATTGTGGCGTTGGCCACTCTATAATGGCCCTAAGTTTCTCTTCATCAACTCTAACACTAAAACTAGTCACAACAAAGCCAAAAAATGTTACCTCTAACTAACAGAATGGATACTTCTTAAGATTCCCATATAACCTCTAATCCCATAAGACTGAAAAGACTGCCTGTAAATGCTCAACATGACTATCCAGGTATCTAATAAAAATTAAAATGTCATCAAAATATACTACAACAAAATTTCCCAAAAATCCCTTCATAGAGATGAGGGTCTTCTTTGAACAAACCGACCCTAGAATTATTTATATACTAACATCTTTTCTATTACTTATATATTGTGTATTCCAGCAAGCACACTTATCGGGCTTTACAGGGTGATGGACAAACTCACCGAGACTCAGCTTGTGGGTTATCTATGGATCGACCTAAACTGAAGATGAGTTGGACTAACAAATTCCATTGAAGAGCTAGCTTGTGAAGACTATTTTGTATTTATTATTTTTCTTTGAACCATTTAATTTGTAAGCTTTTTGGGACATTTTATTTGGTTGTAATTGTGGACTTGGGACCGGCTACCCTTTAGTGGCACAGATGTAATTGTTTAGTCATTTCAATCCTAAGTGGAGCAAGTATAAATACTTGCTTAAGTAGGGTTTGTGGAAGTAAGTTGAGAGATAAACAAAGTGCTGCCTATTTTTCATGAGAATTAGGGTTTATACTCTATTTTTCATAGGACTCTTATCAATTCTTCAAGGATTGTGGCGAGTGGCAACTTAAGGATTTATGAGTCATATCAATTCCTTAGTTGATTCCATTTCATACTAGTGTGTCATATCTAGTTTTGATTTGGATTGTGTCCTATTTGTTCTTGATTTCAAGTCATTTTTAGGGTCAATTTTATTATTGTATTGCTTGCAATTTAGTGAAATTAGATCCTGAATTGTATTGTCATTGTGAAGTATTCAAACTTAGTGGAATTTACTATTATTGTGTGGAAGCTTTTGCATAAAGGGTTCATGCCATTTCTTTTTTTGTATTCTTGATCATTGTATTTCCATTTGTTCTTATATTAAGCGCTTATTCCAATTGAGTACATCAACATTTAGTGTTAAGGTTATTTGATTTACAAATTGGACTAAAAAAGGTTTAGGGTTCACGCCACTTGTAGTGGTTGTTGTTCGGATTTACTTCAATTGTTTGTGTGTATATGCTTTTGTCAAATTAAGCATATCATCTTTTAGTATCAAAGCAAGTTGTTTTACAATTAGGGTTCATTTGGCACTTGTTCTTCATGCCACTTTTGGGATTTGTTGAAGTGGATCTTCAATTGGTTTCATGTGCTTGAATTTGATCATTTAGGCACATCACAATCACACAAAGATTGGTAAGAGTTACATGAAAATGAGGAGACCTCACTCTTGTGTATGTTCTATGTTTTCACCGAAATAAAAAAGTTTCTTTTTGTGTTCCCTTAACAAATATTCATAGTAGACTTCAATAGAAACAAATGTGAAGAAAAATAAAGGAAAAAACTTATAGGAATCAAAATCTGACAAGACCTATCATTAGGGCAAGAACTAAAGGATTTCGAATTTTGGCGATGAGGGCCCATTTTGAACAAATTGACCCTAGAATTATTTATAAATTAACCTCTTTTATATTATTCTTGTATTGTGTTTTCCAACAGGCACACTTATCATATTTTATAGGGCAATGGACAAACTCCCTCAGACTCAGCTTGTGGGTTATCCATGGACTGACCTGAACCGGCGATGAACTGAGCCGATGGATCCTATAGAAGACCGGCATCTTGAAGACCAATTTCTTTTATATATTTTTCATTTGCATGGACTATTTATGTTGTAATCATTTTGGGACACTTATATTTCCTTGTAATTTTCATTTAGGGTTAGCTACCTTAAAAGTGGCAAACTTGTAATTTTGAGCACTTTTTAACCCTAGGAGTAGCAAGTATAAATACTTGCTTAAGAGAGGGTTTGAGGAGGCCATATTTTGTAGATTATACACTTCATATTCACGTGAGAATTAGGGTTCCTAATTGTCATTAGACTCTTATCAATTTCAATCCCAAGAGTTGAAATTGTGGCGAGTGCAACACCTTGAAATTGTGAGTTGTATCAATTTTATTTTGTTGTGATTTCTTTTCTTCTCTAGTGTGTCATATCTAGGGTTGAATTGAGATAGTTCTTGGTCAGAATTACTTCTTATTGTTGACGAATTCTTGTGTTTATTTAAGGTCCCTTGCAATTGAATTCGAATCATCATTAAGAATTCCCTTGAAAACGTGTTTTTCACTATTGGAAAGGAGTCCTTGGAATTGAGGTTTTCTTTTGAATTTGTGGATTATTTTCGTAGATTATATGTGATTAGGGTGTTATTAGAAGAGATTATCATTGTGGTATTACAATTATATCTTTGAGCATTTGGAATTCTTTACATCTTCACTAGTGTTCACGTGAATTTTGCCCTTGTGGATCCGGTTTTACCTTGACTTGAGATTGTTTTTTTCTTAAGTCTTTTAATTGTGCTTCTAAGTGGAATTAAGCACATAAAAAACACAAAGCAAGTTGCTGGCCCAATACATGGTTGTCAATTCAAAGGTGAGTCACCAGTTCAAGTGAGCCATCCTCTAATTTGTTTACTTAGTCTTCGGCTTAAAGTATTGACAATTACACCTAATTAAATGTAAAACAATCATATAAAAGGAATAAAGATACTATGTGAGTTTCTTTGTGTTCCATCTAGTCAAATAGGACTCTTGGTGTAAGACTACATAGTCCTTTAGCTCTAGCTTGAGTAATGGGTCCTATTACTGAATTGGTTTGATTCCCATCATTAGATTTGTAGATTAAGGCACTATAGTTCTAGTTCTCACATAGAGCATTAAGCAGTTAAGATTGAATTTTAATTCTTGCTAGCTTAACTAGGTAGTCACATGATCTAGTTAATTACCTAACAAATATCGATGAGAAATTGATAATATAATGCTCCTGCTACATTAAGACCCACCACTTGAGAGTTGGTTGTGTGTCATGTGAGTGTGGTTAAAATCCTTAATTATACTATCAAAAGTATCTTTAAAGCATGATAATAGCAATTTCATGAAATTGGAAGATAACGCCCCTATCAATTATAACTTGGAAGAATCTAATCCCACTTGCTAAGAATATGCTAAGATCTACATTTAGTTGCAATTGTTAATTTCTTTTTAGATCTCCTTTTGATTTAATGCTTGACAAACTTGATTTCTATTTACTTAGCTTAGATTAGTTCTACTATATTCTAGTACTTAGCTTAGCTTTCTTCTTTTTCCTCCCTACGAAAAAATACGACCTTTGTTACCTACACTATTAATTGATTGGTACACTTGTCAATAGTGTTATTGATTTCATAAGAATTGATTTTATCAAGTGCAATCCTAGTCAGTTAATTGTGTATTGATTTCACTAATAAAAAGGGAGTTGTTTTTTAAACAATGTGTGACTTATGAAAGTGATGACCATGACACCAAGCATCAATACTATATTATTTTGTTATCATTCAAAAGCCCAACATCTTGGATTGCAAAGTATTAATAAGGACATACTTGTGTAATAGGGTATTGGCCACTACATTTGATTTTCCCTACTTGTACTTGATCACATAACAGAAACTCTTTAGGAACCCTATCCATTTCATTTGTCACTTTGAAAATTTGTTCTATCCCTTCAAGTGTTTGAGTGCTTTATGATCCATATATATGTTGAATTCCTTTAGAAATAAATAGTGTTGCCAAACCTGTAAGGCCCTAATCAACGGGTACATTTCCTATCATATGTTGAATCACTAAGAGTAGCACCATGCAATTTCTCACTAAAACACACTATAGTTCATTGCTTATACATCAACACCACACCTATACCTACTCTAGATGCATCACACTTCAATTTAAGGGTTTTATCAAAATTGGGTAATATAAGGATAGGTACGTTGTTAACTTCCCCTTAATCAACTCAAAACTCTACTATGCTCACTTATTCCATTTGAACTCCTTCCACTTTTTGGTCAACTCCATTAGTAAAGCTACTATGGTGCTAAGATTATGCACAAAGCATTAATAAAAGGAAGCTAGTCCATTAAAACTATGGACTTCAAATGTAGATTTTGGTACTAGCCATTTAGTAATTGCTTGAATTTCATTTCCATCCACTTTAATCCCATCGCTAGATATAACATAACCCAAAAATATCACTTTAGGTTGATAGAAAACATATTTCTTTAAGCTACCATATAATTTCTTAAGCCGTAACACAAAAAACATAAACCTCAAATGCTTAACATGTGTTTGTAAATCAATAGTGTAAGCCAAAATATCATTAAAATATATAACTAGAAACTTACTTAAAAAATCTCATAAACGTGATTCACTAATCGCATAAAGGTGCTTAAAATCCAAAAGGTAGAACTATCCATTCATATAACTCATGCTTAATTTTGAAGGTCGTCTTCCATTTGTCCCATAGCCTTATGCGTTTTGATGATGCTCATTCTTCAAATATACCTTAAAAAAGATACAAGCTCTGTGTAATTCATCCCACATATCATCTAGTTGAGTAATCAAATACCTGTACTTCACTATGATCTTATTAACTACTTGGATGTTTGTATACATTTGCCATGACCCATCTTTCTTAGGTACTAAAAGAGTAAGAACATAAAATAAACTAATACTTTCTTTGATGAACCCCTTCCTAATCAACTCATCAACTTGACATTTTAACTCCTTCAGATCTTCAAGGTTTATCCTGTAAGCAAGTCTATTTAGTAATATATCCCCAACAACTAAATCAATTTAATGCTCTATACCCCGCATTGTGTGTAACCCCTTTAGTAAATCCTTTAGGAAGACATCTCTAAACTCAATCAATACACTCTAATCCTCAATGGGTGTTGTGATGCTTGTCTCTATTCCCAAAACCTGTCTAATATGTAGTGGAAACATCAGTTCTCTACAATTGAGAGTAGCCTCTCCATTGATTTTATCAATGATTGCTTTCTATCTATCATCATAGCAACCTATGCAGCTTTAACTACTTCTAGGCTCATACATTTCAATACAATCCATTGGCCTTCCTTAATGAATACATAGGTATTAAGATACCCATCATGAACAACATGGAGATCGAATAACCATGTTCTTCCTTATATAATGTGTGAGGTTGTCATAGGGACTACGTTACATTGTACTTCATCTTTAAATCATCCAGCGGTAACTATTGGAACTTTTACCTATTTAGTCACATGCATTGTACCCTTGTGACTAAGCCAATGAAACTTATATGGCTTAGGGTGATCAATAGTAGGTAGCTTCAATCGCTCTACCATGGAGGCCATTGCAACATTAGTGCAACTCCCACCATTAATTATGATGGTATAAATATTGCCATTGACCTTGCATTTAGCATGAAACATGCTTTCACGTTGCTGGTTTCTTGGCACTATATCAATGCTCTGAGCTCTTCTTTCCACTAGAGTTATGGGATTTTCATTTGCATCTACATTGATCTTATCCTCGTTATAATCATATTGTCTCAAGTCTTCTATTGCATCTCCTTCCTCTTCTACCTTTTCCTCTTCCTCCCTATGCACTTGACACCACTCATCAACATAACTCTTTGATTCGGCTATTGCATAGCTATATGCTAATAATTAAGGCATTTAAAACATGAAAAATTAAAAATGCTTGAGAATGGAAATGAGGGAATGGCTACAATACTTGGTTTTACTCAGATACAACTTGAAGGATTTTGTAGATTCATTGATTAAGGCTTAACATAAGAATTTTCTAAGTTTCCAAAAATTGAAGACATAGATCAAGAAATTGAATTTTAATTATTTGCAGAAGCAATCAATTAGTAAAACCTTTGATAAAAGAAAGACATGTTGTATATGAATCACTCACATATTCTTCTGAATTATACGTATCCACAGGATTAATTTGGAAAACCAATAGGGATATGCAAGAACAAATAATTTTTATTGGAAACGTTCTTTTAATGAACTCCTTGGGAACTTCATTAGTAAGTGGAATATACAAAACTGTGATCAATCAAATATTGCAAAGTACTGGTATTGCTTTTCTTCCTAACTACTAGTAGTTTTGCCTTCCTAGCATCAATATTAATGGAAACCTTACCTCATGAAATGTTCTTTCCACTCTTCATTCTTCTCTTCTACAATGAATCGATTTACTAGCTCTTTTTTCATCTCCTATCTTTGCTTAACTAGCACTACTATGTTTTGTAGAGGTACAGGAAGTACCATATTGTCTCCCAACTACTATCTCTCTACCTTTTAGGCTTATTAAATAGCATCTTGTGGGGATTCAAACTTTTGTAGCTCAATAATCTCAGCAATTTCCGTTTGAGCCCCATGACAAAACAAACATTAGTCTACTCCCTCAACCCCACCAATTCACAACAAATGGTTAACATTTCAAACTCCTTTACATTCTCATCAATGCTTATATTACCCTATCTCAATGCTAGTAACCTCACATGTACCTCACACTTATAGTGATCAGCGACAAGCTAGTCTTACATCAATTGTTTCATATCTACCCGTGTTTCCACTTCCCCTTCATGTCTCCTTCTCCATTGATTAATAAGGTTCCTCCATCATAATGAGGCATACTTGATAAACTCAAGTGCTGCCAATTTAACCTTAGCTTCCTCACTATAATCATGACATTCGAAATCTTCTCTACTTTTTGTTCCTAGTCATAATATGCCTCCACCGAGCTGCCACCCTCAAATAGTGGAATCTTCATCTTTATGGTTTCCAATCCTCTACCTTGTCAATTCCTCCTCTCACCCTTACTATCATCAAAATTGTCATTCTCACTCTCCATGATATTGTCTCCCACTTTTGGCGCATTCTTATGTGCATTTCCTTGATTCACCTCGATGGCACTAAGTTTGTCCTTGAAATTTCATAAAGTTATAGTTATCTTTCGTAATGTGTCTTGAATAAAAACCTCATCACCATTGAGTCCTCTTCTTCCACCATAACTACCTCTAAGAGTTATCTTTCGTAATGTGTCTTGAATAAACACCTCATCACCATTGAGTCCTCTTCTTCCACCATAACCACCTCTAAGACCACCATGAATGCTCTTTCCTCCAACATGATGATATAATAAGATTGTTCCCTTCATGAAACTTAGCTTTAATACTAAAAGATGATGTACCTTACATAAAAAACCACCGACTCATAATCTATCCAATGAATTACAACTTACTACAAACAAACTGTGGCTTTTTTATGATTTTTATAATTAGTATAATTGAAATAACAATGATATGTATGGCCTTTTGCTGGATATTACACACTAATAAGGTCTACACTATACTCACCTCATTTGATATTTCGCATGAACAAGGTGAATGGTTTGTTGACCACAATTTAATAGCATGGATTGATAAGAACAAATATTAAGAGATACATTCTCAAAGAAGTGCAACAACATCTGTATCATAATGTTACTAGGAAGATGTCAAATAAGGAAACTTGTAACAACCAAAGGAATAGAGAAATAAAGAACATAAATCACATCACTTGTGTTCAAAAGGTTTGTGGTTAAGATCATGGCTATGTACCTTACTATTTCTATATTTCCTTCACTACACAATTGGGTTCACACTTAAGGTTCACACCCATGTTCTTAATGTTTGCAACTGTGTTTTCGCCTATGTACCCCTTTGTTTTCCACTTGCAGTGCACAATATTTATCTAGTGAGGAACACGGCCAAGAACACACCCTTTTAAAGATACCAATTTTGTGTCCTCTTAAGTTTGAACTTACTCCACTTCTTCATTTTTCTCTTGGCACCCAAAATCAATCCTACTTGATCATCAAAGGCCCTTTAATGAACTGCAAACCCTTCAACAAATTCTTTCTCTTCATCCTTTAGCAATCCATCAACCACTATCTATACTAGATTTTGCAATCCCTTAACTTTGGATCTCATAATTGATCTAATATGTTTTGTTATACATTATTCGTTAAGCATAAGAAAATACAACTTTAATGACAAAAATATGGATTGGTGTTTGTGGATATGAATTACAAAAAACTCAAAAGTTAAGTCTGCTCAGAGAACAACACTATCAGGATAGGTGACCTATTAAGAAGTTTCAATTAAAAGAGATATAATTGTGCTAACAAGGGATAATTAGTAAGGGCCATAATTACTATTTTCAAAAACCCATTTTTGAAGTTTTATTTGTGACAAAATTACTATTTTCAAAGATAGAAATTTCTGATGTGCCTAAAAAGGAGTTTAAGCACATGCAAATGAACCAATTAGCAATCCTTAAAGGACAAGAACAAATAAGTTCAAATTGGAGCAAAATGTTGTGTGAACCTAAATGTAAAAGATGATCCAAATGCTATAGTTTAAGGTAATGAATATCATAATGATGAAATCCTTAATTGATATCACTAAATATAATTGAAATCCCACAAGAATACCAATCACAATAACAAGAACAATGACCGTGATCCACTTTCCCCACAAATTGATTCACGGTTCAAGTGTGACTAAATTGAAGGTTCAAAACTAATGCTAAAAACCAACCAATTAAGCAATAATAATTTGATTACAAATGCAATCAAATATGACCAAGAAACATCCAATCCAACCCTAGATACAACTCACTAGTGATGAAATGGAAAGACAACAAAAAGGAATTGATATTACTCACAATTTATCCTTGTTGCACTTGCCACAATTCCAATTCTTAGGATTGAAATTGATAAGAGCAATTAAACTAAGGAATAACCATAATTCTCTCACGTAAAAAGGTGAAGTGTATTATGAAAAATTTTCCCCTCAAAAACCCTACTTAAGCAAGTATTTATACTTGCTTCCTTTAGAGTTAAAAAGTTCACAAAATTACAACTATGCCACTTTTAAGGTGGCTGGTCCTAAAAACATAATTACAAGCAAATGAAAGTGTCCCAAAAGAAAGATTACAATATAAATAGTCCAAAGAACAATTACAAATACAAAAATAATATAAATCCTCAAAGAGTCAATGCATCGAAGTGATGTCAATCTCAGCGGGCCATTGGATGATAATCTGATGATGTCCTATGGTGATCAACTAATGTAACCTGTAAGATTATTAATCAAACATTTATTAGATAAAAGAAATAAGGTGAAATATGAGTGATTTAGATCATCATCCAAATCGAGCTCTGAGAACATCTAGAGTGCCGGAAAAATTCCCATCATTTCCTCGGGCTTTTGAAAGATTTTCCCTCAAATCTAGAGGGTCATTTTTGGAACTGAACTCGAATATCTCTATTGGCCTGTTCTCCCAATTACCAGATGTAGTGGAAGTAGTTCTGATCTGTTCCTGAAACTGGTGTACCTCAGATGGAGTCATAAGTGATAGTACTATGCGAGACCCTCTCATACTAAACATATAGGTGTTTCTGAAACCATCATGTAACACCTTTTGATCAAACATGCAGGGCTTACCCAATAGCAAATGGAATGCACACATAGGGATCACGTCACATAGGACCTCATCATGATACTTTCGCCCAACACTCACAGGCACCTTCGCCCTTAGTGTAACATGTATACTGCCCCGATTGTCCAACCAATGCAAGTTATAAGGGCTAAGATGTGGACTAGTAGATAATTGTAATTTGTCTACTAGTGCGGCAGATATAACATTCGTGCAACTACCATTATCAATGATGAGCACACAAAGGTTACCTCTGATCCTACAAGAGGCGTGGAATATGTTCTCCCTATGTATGTCTCTAGCATTAGGAGATAAGGTTAGAGTCCTGCGTAACACATTAATGGGTAGATACTGTTCACTTGTACGCTCCTCATGTGTTTCTGTAGTCTGATCATCATAGTACTCCTGTAGTGCTACAAACAAATCTATAGGCTAAGCCTGTTCCTCCTGAAAGTCAACATCTTCTCCAGCACCCTCCATAACAGTCATCACCCTCTTATTTGGACATTGTGCTGCCATATGCCCAAATTCCATGCACTTGAAGCATTTGATTTGGTGTACTTTTCCACTAGTAGATCTAGAAACAGTTTGCCTCACATCTGGTGCTATTACCTCTTTACCCTTCCCAGAGGGTATATTTTCTCTAGCAGTGCTAGGGGTATTTTTATCCACTACTCTCACTGTCTCACCTACCACCTTTGTCCCTCTTGATTGACCATCAACTGCCATGGGTCTGGTAGTAGTATTGGGCCTGCTGCTCGAAGCCCTAAATAAGTTGGACCTCCTTTGCCTTTCCACTTTCAAGGCCAACTGAATAGCCTCATCAAGTGTACTATATCACTGCAGCTCAACGACACACGCTATCTCGTATTTCGGCCTTGAGGCGAAGCATGCTAGGGTTTGTTCTGGAGGTTCGATTGACCCACATCTAATCATGAGGGTTTCAAATTCCTGCACATAATCATCAATTGTCTTGCCTCCCTACCTCAATGTCTATAGTCGCATGAACAGTTCCTGTTTGTAGTGCTTAGGAATAAATCTCTTTCTCAACACCCTTTCCATATCCCTCCTTGTCTGAATATCGACCTCTTTATCCCTACGCCTGCTAATAATCAAGTTCTTCCACCATAAGGCAGCATAGCCTATAAACTCGACAACAACCATTCGGACTCGGGTGTTATCATCGATCTCATAGCATTCAAAGAGACCCTCAACCTTATCCTCCTAGTCTAGATAATCATTAGCTAATCCCTTGCCTTCATAAGAAGGCATCTACAGCTTCACATATTCCAGTCCCTAAGGTAGCCTAAAATCCCTATTTGGGTAAGGATTAGCCCTAAAGTTGTTGTCCCTCTATTCCTAGTAGAGGTGATGATCTCCCTCCATCCTTCTACCCAGATTTCCTTCTCCCACTACCCTTTCTCTTTAAAGGTTTTATGGAGCTACTCGAGGTGGTGCCTGAGGGCTCACCACTGGTGGTTGTAATAATGTCATCCTATTAATCCTAGTTGCCAAAGTAGCAATTATGGTAGTAAGATCTTGGATTTGTTCTTCCAAAGTCCTCCTACCTACAGTATTATGACCCTGACCTCCACCAACCTGGCTATTGGCCTCCTTGCCAATCCCCCCATTCACACTTTCGTTGGACATGATGTGAATTTAAAGAAGTAGTCCCATAATTTACAGCACACTCAATCAACAACAGCAATCCATACGTTTTAGCAACTACAATGATATAATAGCTCATGTCTCAAAGAGCTTCAAAGGTACAAGGAAATAATTTAGTACTCCAAATAAATTCAATAAATGAAGTACACACACAATTACTTTCAAGTAGATAGAATTAAATTCAACAAGTGTTTAAGTAACTAGTTCAATTACTTTTACACTTTAATGATTTGTTTGAATTTTAAATTCCACTACTTAACCTTCCTTTTCTTGCCTTGATTTCACACTACAAATAATCACAACGTGCAACACCTCAACAAATACAAAAATACATAAACCCACCGCCACACTACTCTTCTTTGCTCATGGTGCTATTCCAATTACGCCACCAACAATTGTCCACAATGTACACACCAAAATGCACACAACTTCACTAAATTTTACAAACACACATACACCTTCAAGTCACGGTGCTAATGTCCCTTCTATTCAACACACACAACACAACTCTAACAACTCAATATTTCCCTTTTTACACCGCAACTTACACACATATAACCACGGTGCAACAACCTCCCCAATACAACAAACACACAATACTTCAAAGTATACACTTCTTTGCCACTACACAACTCCAATTCACACCGTAAACCACAAGCAATGTCAGCAACAAAATTTAAATTCAATTTACTTCACTAAATGCAACCTTCTCCACAAATGGTAAAACAATTCAAATTCAAATAACACTTATTCAATGCTACTCAATGAATTGCTTCAAAATTAAAGAAGATGTTTAAATTTCAAATATATGCTTATCCTTCCACACACTTTCAAATCTGGAAATGGTAAATTTTTCTCCCCAATTTCGAAATCAACAAAGGTCACACTTCTCTTTTTACCACAAATTATTATATTTCCAATTCCACAATCAAACACTAGGAAATACCCTTCTTACTTTTCCTTCGAAGTTCACGTCAACAACAAAATGATAAGGATTCACAATTGCTCCACATCTACAACAACAAGCAGCAACTACAACTCCTCAACAACACAATTAAACAATTCAAACTTTATGTCAAACAAATTCTAATCAATGTGCTATTCAACAATTCCCTAACGTCCGAATTCAAATTGAATCAATCCCTTCTCACAATCTCAAGCTCTGATACCAAACTATGATGTGCCTAAAAAGGAGTTTAAGCACATGCAAATGAACCAATTAACAATCCCTGAAGGACAAGAACAAATCGGTTCAAATTGGAGCAAAATGTTACGTGAACCCTAAATGTAAAAGTTGATCTGAATGCTATAGTTCAAGGTAATGAATATCACAATGATGAAATCCTCAATTGATATCACTAAATATACTTGAAATCCCACGAGAATACCAATCACAACAACAAGAACAATGACCGTGATCCACTTTCCCCACAAATTGATTCACAGTTCAAGTGTGGCTAAATTGAAGGCTCAAAACCAATGCTAAAAACCAATCAATTAAGCAATAATAATTTGATTACAAATGCAATCAAATCCGACCAAGAAACATCCAATCCAACCCTAGATACAACTCACTAGTGATGAAATGGAAACACAACAAAAAGGAATTGATATTACTCACAATTTCTCCTTGTTGCACTCGCCACAATTCCAAATCTTGGGATTGAAATTGATAAGAGCAATTGAACTAAGGAATAACCTTAATTCTCTCACGTAAAAAGGTAAAGTGTATTCTGAAAAATTCTCCTCTCAAAAACCCTACTTAAGTAAGTGTTTATACTTGCTCCCTTTAGGGTTAAAAAGTTCACAAAATTACAACTATGCCACTTTTAGGGTGGCCGGTCCTAAAAACATAATTATAGGCAAATGAAAGTGTCCCAAAAGAAAGATTACAACATAAATACTCCAAAGAACAATTACAAATACAAAAATAATATAAATCCTCAAAGAGCCAATGCATCGAAGTGATGTCAATCTTAGCGGGCCATTGGATAATAATTTGATGATGTCCTGTAGCGATTAACTAATGTGAGTCATTTGGCATCATATGGAGAAATATTATTGTACCTATAAGATTATTACTCAAACATTTATTAGATAAAAGAAACAAGGTGAAATATGAGTGATTTAGATCATCATCTAAATCGAGTTCTAAGAACATCTAGAGTGCTAGAAAAATTCCCATCAATTTCTATCTATAAAAGTAAATTTTCTTGTAGTGTTTGGTTATGAAAATATCAAAGTGGTAGCAATTGTGATGAGTTTTTCAACAAGGTTAGACCTAGCTTCAAATGGGAAAAAGGTAAATGAAATATTATATAGAAGTTTGATTAGTTCATTACTTTATTTGATAGCATCTAGACCTAACATTTTGTTCTCAATATGAATTTGTGCATGCTTTCAAAGTTCACCAACTGAAACACATCTGACAACTATGAATAAAATTTTTAAGTATATTGTTGGTACTACATCATTAAGTATCTGGTACTTAAAGAGTCAGAATTTCAACTTAATTGGATATACGTATGTTGATTATGTAAGATGTAAGGAAAAGCACTTCTAACACATGCCACTTGGGAGAAAAGTTGATATCTTGTTCTTCTAAGAAACAAAATTCAATTGCTCTTTCAATAGCCAAGGTAGAATATGTATCAATTAGCAATTGTTTTGCATAAGTTTTATGGTTAAAACAACAATTAAGGATTATGGAATGCATTATCGGAATATATTTATTAAGTGTGATAATACTAGTGTGATTAATTTAACTGAAAATCTAGTATAACATTCAAAATTTAAGCACATTGAAATAAGATATTATTTTATAATAGATCACAAATCTAGTGGAAATATCAAAATAGAATATATACCCATAGATTTACAACTTGCAGATATCATTACAAA
Source organism: Laguncularia racemosa (assembly GCA_037954665.1). NCBI lineage: Eukaryota > Viridiplantae > Streptophyta > Magnoliopsida > Myrtales > Combretaceae > Laguncularia > Laguncularia racemosa. The sequence continues at coordinate 1,472,566 of JBBMOL010000125.1, forward strand.
ACCCTTAAATAAGGTAAGATTTGAATATATCAGGAATAAAATAGGAATATGCAATCCCCTTAATTAATACAATAAAAAAGGGAAAGTGAATAAGTTAAAAGAAAAACATTAAGAGAGAAGATAGTAAAAAGGAAAAAAAAAAGTAAGAATTAATAAGAATATTCTAGTATCCTAAAGAAACATTTACAAAGAAAGTCTTAAGGATACGTAATCTAAAGAAACTTTAGACATGGCACTGATGAGAAAGGCAATTCACAAAAGATCTAAGAAAAAGAATAAGACTAGGGAAGAAAGAGTGGTAAAGAAATAAGGAAGAAGTTAGATGAGAAGTGTAGGTATAAACCACATCTCAAGCTAACACTTGGACTAAAAAAAATATTATTTAATGAAGAATAAATAGAAGAGCAAAAAACATTCTTCAAAACTCTAATTATGGAGATGATGAATCACCACAACAAGGAAAAAAGAGAAGAAAGAAGAATGATTTATAATTATAATAGGGATACATTGTTTTCTCAATAAATTTCATGATTGTTTATTAAACAATATCTTAGTATGCTTATCATTGTTTTAGTTTTCTGATTGATTGAACAATGTCTACTACTTCTCTATTTGTTATAGATAATTTATGATTTGAATGCTTTAATAATTGTTATTTTCTACATACATTATTCTATACTTTAGCTTTTGTTCACATATATACTTATTCCTATTTTAATGTAAACAAAATGGGGAAGAAAATAGAGAACATAAATAGAAATAATTAGCAAAATAAAAATAAGAATAGAAGTTGTGTAAGTTGAGTAGATAGATTCTAAACAAATCTTAAAACTAGGCATCATAAGTTAAGGGGGAGATTTTTGAGATTTTGAGAATTTCTTAAAGCTATTGTTGAGCCAAAATATCAACAAGCTCCATATACAACAATGTAACCCCTTAGGATTTTCATGCATTTGGGTGTAACACTATAATCTTTCCCTTAGACTTTCTACTCTACATATCAGTAAGCTCTCCAAATTTATATAGATTCTCCATCTCTTCATAAAGAATCTAGTCATAGACTTTAAAATAGGTGGCTATCACCAATTCCTTTTTCCAATACCCAGGTTTCTCAACCCAAGCTTTGATACCACGATGATATAACAAGCTTTCTAAATAATTTGTCATATAACAATAATTCTAGGGATTGGAAGGGTGCTTTCAATATTTTCTATTTTTTAATAATAGAAACAAGAAATTAAAGATATTTTTAGGGATTCTAGAGAGTAATCACCAAAACCATCAACTATCTGTAAATTTCTAATGATAAGCTAAGTATAGCACCACGCTAGAAGAATTACAAGCTACAAGTGTAAAGATTGATCGCCATAATTTAACACATAAATTGATAAGATCACAAACTATAAGAGTCAAGATTATGTAACACCCTAAAACCTAGAGCATCATAACCTGCCATGTCTCACTATTACTAAGCGACACACTGAGGCTCTAAAACTCCATCATACTTCAAACCTGCTCATATACATTATCCATCATACTATTATAACAATAATCAAAGGAATGACTCACCCCAAATGTCATTATTTAACAACAAAATCTCAAGGTGAAATTTGTCTCTATAACTTCAATTTAACCATAAAACATCCATTTACAAATCTTCATAATTCTTATCACTCTTCTTCTACATAGTAATAGTGTTCTCTTCCCATCTCATCCATGTAAGGTCCCACTAAGTTCTCATTCTCATCATACTCTAGTTGTTCATCATTTTCGCCTACAGCTAAAAAAAATATAGGAAGGGGGTAAGCTTAAGCTTAGTACGTAAGTACCATACCTACATGCGCATGACACACCACATTAATATCACATGCATATATGCAACATTTATCCACAACACATTCACAATTTAGTTTACACATCAACACCAAAATGAATTATAACACATAGGGGTACTCATGACCCCGGTACACATAAGTTTTGTCTTAATGGGAACTGCCTCTATAGGCCCTATCTAACCCTAATGGGAACTACCACTATAGGCCCTATCTAACCCTAATTTACCTCAGATCATTTGATAGGAATCAAATTCCTACAAGACTAATCACTAAAGCATGAGCCAAGGGTTTACAAAATCTAGTTATGAGGATCCTCCACGAATAACTAAACCCTGAGGATGTTGATTTAGTATCTACTTTTGTATTATATAATTATTGTGCATTCTAGCAAGTACATTTATCGGTTTTACAGGATGGCAAATAAAACATGCTAAGGATCAGATTGGGGACATTCTTGGACTCACATCCTACAGTCCACAATGTGTTCACTTGAATTGAAGAACCGATCACTTGAAGACCATTATATATTTGTAATTTGTCCTTTGGAAAACTGGCCACTTAAGTGGCATCTTTGTATTTTTTGGTGTGTTTTTACCCTAATAGGAGCAAGTATAAATACTTGCTAACTAAGGTTTTTAGGAAACTTTTGACATTTTTGAGAAAATTATACACTTGTTGCCGTGAGGGGTTTCCTTCAATTGCAATAGATCTCTTATCAATTTCTTTGTGAAATTGTGGCGAGAATCAACTAAAGTGGATTGTGAGTCATATCAATCTAACTCTTGTTGTTTTACAAATTGTGTTTAGTGAGTAATATCTAGATACAATTTGTTGGTTACTTGTTCTTATCACGTGAATTAGGGTTATATATTTTCATATTTGATCATTTCAAATTGAGATTGAATTCTAGTTCATTTTTGTGTGGTTCCACTGAAGTTTATACACTTGTTTGTTCTTACTTCCATTTTGTGTTCAAACTTATGAATTAGACTTCCATTTTGAAGTAATTTGACACACCATTGTTGAGGGAGTTGGTTGTTCATGCCTTGTGATTGATGTGTTTGCCATCCAATTTTGTGAAGCACATCATAATTTTTTGTATCGGAGCATAGGTTGTGGAGTAGGGTTTACGTGAACTTCAATTGAAAAATTAGGGTTCTTGAATTTTACTTCTTGATCCGAATTGTTTAAGTGAAATTGTAGTAGTTTATTGTGGTTTTTGTTGCATTATATTTGTTATTGTTGAAGTGGAAGTGGAGATCATGTAGTAGTCCTTTTATTCTTAAACTTGCCGTAAAGAGAAGGCGAATTAGGAGGTATTTTTTCCTTGTGCGTGTTTCGGAATTAGAGATACATTCCTTGAGACAAAAGAGAAGTGAATTACTTATTTGTGGTTTTGGAAATTAAGGATTGTCAATTGCATTTCCAAATTTGCCTTACGTGGAGAATAGGGAAATTATTTGAATTCATTAAGTTTGAAGAAGTTATTGTGTAGTATTGAATGAATGCTATTTGAATTTTGAATTACTTCTTACCATTTGTGGAGAAGCTTCATTAAGAAGTAGTATTTGAATTGTTGTGTCGTGATTGTGTTGTGAAGTGAATGCTTTGTAGATTGTACGAGTGCTGTACCATAAAGTGTAAGTGTGGGTTGTGTTAGAAACTTGCATCGTGGTTGAGGTGTGTGTGTGTGTGGCGAAGTGAGTTCATGTTGTGAAGGGTATTACAACATGTTGTGTTGTTTGTGTTGTAGAGAAGGGTGCTGCACGTGGAGTGTAAGTGTGAGTATGTGTCGTGATTAAAATGGGAGTTATAGTGGTTAAAATTTAAATTTTAAAAAGAAAGCATTAAAGTGTGGGAGTTATATGTATTGATGCTTGAACACTTTGCTTAGTTGAATTCATTAACTTACTATTTAGAGAAGTGTTTAATTATTACTTTTACCTATTGTTGTTGTAATTGAAGTGTGGGTGAAGTATGTTGTTGGCTTGTTGAAGTTAGTAAGCAACCATGTCAAGTGATTTATATTTGTCTACTAATGTACTGTGCTAAGCCTTGACTTCTTTTCAAACCATTGAGGATGAGTAGAGAGAAAATTTGTTTCACACTTCTTATAGGGTGTAAGGTAATTTATGTGTTATTATTATTGATGATGGTAGTTATACTAATGTCGTGGCTGCCTTATTAGTATCAAAATTGAAACTCGTAACTACCCCACATCTAAAACCCTACAAATTACATTGGCTAAGTGAGTAAGGGAGTCTCCATGTGACCTAGAGAGCTAGGGTACCTTTAAGTATAGGGGATAAATATCACGATGAAATTAAATGTAACATTCTTCCTATGTATACATCCTATATATTGCTTGGCAGGCCTTAGTTATATGACAGGAGGATTTTACATGATGGCTTCAGAAATACCTACGTATTCTAGAAAGAAGGCAAACGTATCATCTTGAACCCAATGTCACCTTCAGAGGTCCAAGAGGTTCAGTAACAGATCAGTAGAACATCAGAGGTCAAAGCGGTTCCAATACAGGCCAAGAAATCTGGGAGGAAAAAGGTTTTACTGATTAGACAAAGTGAGTTAGAGGAGGCCATAATAGATGAGAGCCCAGTATACATGCTGTAGATGAGGTATGCCCTAGGGATAGAGGGGCGTCAGCATCTACCCCCTATAGTATCTCAGGTATTGGATGAGTACAGTGACCTTTTTACTGATGACTTGCTAGAGGGTTTACCACCTTTAAGAGGTATAGAACATGCCATCGACTTCTTGTTTGGGTTAGTTTTGCCAAATCGACCTACATATCGCATGAATCCCAAAGAGGCTAAGGAATTAAAATGTCAGGTGGATGAGATAGTTGAATAGGGTTTTGTTAGGGAGAGTCTTAGTCCTTGTGCTGTTCTAGCCCTTCTTGTCCCTAAGAAGAATGGTACTAGGAAAATGTACATTGATAGCCGAGCCATTAACAAAATTACCATTAAATACAGGTATCCTATTCTTAGACTTAATGATATGTTAGATGAACTGTACGATGCATAGGTATTTGATGGGTGACGAATCCAACAAAAATAAAACCTACTCCTACACAATTATATGATTTACATATAGCGGTGAGTAGGGTCGAATCCACAGAGATTGGTTAAATTTATTTCTATCCAAGGAGAATAAAAAGGAAAAGGAAAATGGGGGTTTGATTTGTGAATCGAATAAAGTTAAAACAAGATAAGAAAATTGAATATTGATAAAAGCCTAGCCAAATGAATCAAGATAGTTTAATTCTAGGAATTGATCATCGATGCAAATGTTTTCTATTCTTATTTCTAGATAAACTGGTTATGGTTATTAACAAGCTCTAACAACCTATCTCTCCTTACTTCCTCGATAACCTCAGACAAGCGCTTTGAATTATTTCTCTTATTGATTAAACAACCCTAGACAAGCGCTTAGGATTTAATCTATCAATAGCATTAAAATCTAGAGAGACCACCAATTCATGCCAGTAGATTATAAGATAACCTATTTAAACATGATCATACACCTCCATAACATGAATTCGATCATCTCTTTTATAACCAAACATGTTATTGCGTCACTAAGACTAGAACAATCAAACAATTACGGATTTGACGTGCTAGTTGACAATATATTAACTTGCTAATTGAGTAGAAGAGCTCTATTCATACCAATCAACAAAGATAATAATGACAAAACGATAAGAAGATATATGAATACCTGAAAGCAAAGAATAGAATAAATACAAGTCAATTAGACCTCACAATTCGTGGAGAATTAAACATCTATGACCCTTTGGCTAGAAAAGTAGCTTAGCTACTCATGTTCATCAATAAAACGAAAAATAAAAATAAAAACATAACAAGCCTCTGTTTCCGGTTGCCTGCTCTGGCTCCTCCTTTCCTTCTTGTCTCCAAAGTGATTCCAGATTCAAAGAATAAAAGTTGTCCTAACCCTCTAGGGTTGGTTCTATTTATATTGTTAGGGAGATAGCATGTGATCTTTTGCTAGCAAGATACGAAAATATCTTTCCTTGTCTAAGTAGATTTCGAGAAGTAAATGTTCGTCCGCCTGGCACGCCCTAACACACGGCCGTGGGTTAAGCCGTGCCATCCTCTGTGCATATTTCATGTATCATCTTCCGCGTCCAGTATGTACCACGGCTCCACCCACGGCTAGATTTCCAACCGTGCCTTATTCTGTGCATAATCAACAAGTCTTCATCCGTACCCAGTGTGTACCACGGTTACACCCACGGCCAGATTTCAAGCCGTGCCATCCTCTGGTTGATGTTCCACAATTTCTTCTCCATAGTACGTCTAGCTTCCACCACGGCTCCAAGCACGGTTGCTCCCACGGCTGCCACCACGGCCGTGCCCTAAGCCGTGTCTCTCTCTGTTCAAAGTCCACATTTCCGCCTTCTTGTCCAGTGTGTAACACGGTTTGCACCATGGCCGTGCCTCCAACAGTACTTCCTCCGGTGGTGTAATTCCTTGTCTTGATCCAAGTTGTAGATGACTTCTCTAATTTACTTGAATTGGCACCCTTGACACCATTTAACCTGATTTATCACCATAATAGAATTAAGTACCATTTCCTTATGATTTCTATAAAATCAATAATAATTTAACACAGTTTATACTATAAAGATTGAGTATAAAATGGCTCTATCAAATTCCCCCACACTTAAACTCTTGCTTGTCCTCAAGCAATTGCATCAATTCAATTGAGAAATCTATCATAGATTATACAAACTTTCTTTTTGATAGAGCCATTTTATACTCAATCTTTATAGTATAAATTGTGTTAAATTATTATTGATTTTATAGAAATCATAAGGAAATGGTTGTCTAATTCTATCATCGTGATAAATTAGGTTAAATGGAGTCAAGGATGCTAATTCAAGTAAATTAGAGAAGCCATCTACAACTTGGTTCAAAGACAAGGATTTACACCGCCGGAGGGAAGTACATGGGCGTGTAATTGAAGTACACGGCCGTGTACTTGGTTTTGAATCAATAGGAAGATACACGGTTGAAGTACACGGCCGTGTATCAGAAGCACGGGTTGAGGCACGGCCATGGCGCAAACCGTGCCCCTCACTGGACAAGAAGGCGGAAATGTGGACTTTGAACAGAGAGAGACACGGCTTAAGGCACGGCCGTGGTGGAAGCCGTGGGAGAAATCGTGCTTGGAGCCGTGGTGGAAGCTAGACGTGACAAGGAGAAGAAAGTGTGGAACATCAACTAGATGAAGGCACGGCTTGAAATCTAGCCGTGGGTGTAACCGTGGTACACACTGGACACGGATGAAGACTTGTAGATTATGCACAGATGAAGGCACGGCTTGAAATCTGGCCGTGTGGTGGGGCATGCCAGCCAGACGAATCTTCACTTCTCGAAATCTACTTGGAAAAGGAAAGATATTTTCGTATCTTGCTAGCAAAAGATCACATGTTATCCCCCTAACAATATAAATAGAACCAACCCTAGAGGGTTAGGACAACTTTTAATCTTTGAATCTTGGATCACCTTGGAGACAAGAAGGAAACGCGGAGGCAGAGCAGGCAGCCGGAAACAGAGGCTTGTTATGTTTTTATTTTTATTTTTCGTTTTATTGATGAACATGAGTAGCTAAGCTACTTTTCTAGCCAAAGGGTCATAGATGTTTAATTCTCCACGAATTGTGAGGTCTAATTGACTTGTATTTATTCTATTCTTTGCTTTCGGGTATTTATATATCTTCTGATCGTTTTGTCATTATTATCTTTGTTGATTGGTATGAATAGAGCTCTTCTACTCAATTACCAAGTTAATATATTGTCAACTAGCACGTCAAATCCGTAATTGTTTGATTGTTCTAGTCTTAGTGACGCAATAATATGTTTGGTTATAAAAGAGATGATCGAATTCATGTTATGGAGGTGTGTGATCATGTTTAAATAGGTTATCTTATAATCTACTGACATGAATTGGTGGTCTCTCTAGATCTTAATGCTATTGATAGATTAAATCCTAAGCGCTTGTTTAGGGTTGTTTAATCAATAAGAGAAATAATTCAAAGCGCTTGTCTAAGGTTATCGAGGAAGTAAGGAGAGATAGGTTGTTAGAGCTTGTTAATAACCATAACCAGTTTATCTATAACTAAGAATAGAGAACATTTGCATCAATGATCTATTCCTTAAATTAAACTATCTTAATTCCTTTGGCAAGGCTTTTATTAATATCCGATTTTCTTACCTTGTTTTACTTTATTTTGATTCACAAACAAAACCCCCCATTTTTCTTTTCCCTTTTATTCTCCTTGAATAGAAATAAGTTTAACCAATCTCTGTGGATTCAACCCTACTCACCACTATATGCAAATCATATAATTGTCTAGGAGTAGGTTTTATTTTTGTTGGATTCGACACCCATCACTTTTCTTCATTCCAAGCATCTATTCATTTGTAATTCATGACTTGTAGTTTTAATGCCTAATACTTCAACCAAACTAGTTTCCTGTGATCAAATTACCATGGACAAAATTTAGTAACTAATCTAAACAAAACAAACTTTAATCCTCATGTTTAGCAAAAGAATTTTTATTCCAAAAGTAAATACTTAATCCACTAAGGAAAAACACCTAATTAAACTTCATTGGATATTATCAAGCATATAATCCTTGCAGTATAAAGTAAAAGCATATGGTATAAGCTCTTTGCTAGATATTCTTCCTTTTATACATCTTTGTTTTATTCAATGAATGTTTACATTCATGTTCTTTTGATTTATTCAAGCATCTATTTTGACGGGTTTTTGCTCGCTTCTTTTCATGAACTTTTGCCTTTTTCGCCCTTATCGTTATAGTGAGTTCATTGAGTCGGCAACATCTCGAGCTCATCACTCAAGTGACCGGGTTTTGAGATACCCCTACGGACTCTTCCTCACTCTAACATTCAAGTTTGAATACTCTTAACTCAATTAGTTGAATCATTGGAGTAATGGCTATGCTTTATTCTTTTTTTTTTTTAAGTGTTATGATTGCTTTACAAACAACTTCAAAGAGTATACAGTAGCTAATATAACCTAGAAGTAAACTTGTTTATTTTTCACTTAGGGACTCAACTTACTCTTAGACTTCCAATTCTAAAGCTAAATACAAGGTAAATTTGTTTCTTAAAGATTTCACTACTTAATTTTAACCATGTATTCTAATCATAGCAGTAGGTGAGTAAAGCATTTGAACATGTCAATTTCACATTGTGTAGATGCTTATTATAACATTTAGTACAATCTCTAGATTTCATGATAATTTTGAAAAAATTTGGCTTAAAATTGCTTAAGGACAAACATTCAGAGTATAAGTTAGTTCTCTATTCTCTATATTTTATTATCCTCTCCCCCACACTTAGCTTGAACAATGTCCTCACTGTTCCTAATTTAGCACAATTAAAAAGGAATTAACAACTCAAGGAACATTAGAGAATAAGAGAAAGGAATTACCAGTACTTCCCTGGTATTGGAGTTCTCCCCTTAAGCTCTGGAAAGTGTCATCTGATTATGTGTATCCTTGCTGTAGCTGATCCAAAGAGTTCAAAACTACATGAAAATAAAAAAAAAACTAAACTAAAACAAAACAAAACTAAAGAAAAACAAAACTAAAAGAATTTTTTTTTTTTGACATGGGTTGCCTCCCATGAAGCGCCTTTCTTTAACGTCTTTGGCTAGACGTTCCTGGCTGGATGTTCGGATAAGGATTTTGATTCCAGCTTGTGTGCCTGTGGTGATGGGTTAATAACATCCGCAACAAAAACAGTAGAAATATCGTTAGGATGTTTCATGGCATCATAAATGTTAAATTTAATCACTTCACCATCAAATTCCATAGTGAGGGTGCCATCATTTACATCGATTTTCGTTTTAGAGGTCTTAAGGAATGGTCGCCCTAATAATATCAGTGATGAAGTATGAGAATCACTATCATCCATGTCAAGCACATAAAAATCAGCAGGAAAAACCAACCCATTGACTTGAACTAAAACATCCTCTAGAACTCCCTCAGAATAAACATTGGACCTGTCAGCAAGTTGAACAATGACACCCGTTTCCTTCAAGGGACTAACATTTAAACGTTGATAAACAGACAAAGGCATGACATTGATAGAAGCTCCTAAATCACACATGGCTTTAGCGATTCCAAGATTACCTATTTTGCAAGGAATAGTAAACATACCTAGATCCTTGCATTTAGGAGGAAGCTTCTTCTGAATAATAGCTGAAACATTTTCACTCACACTAATCTTTTCATTGCCTTTCAGCTTCCTTTTGTTAGTGCATAAGTCTTTGAGAAATCTAGCATAGCGCGGTATTTGCTTAATTGCATCAAGCAAAGGAATATTTACCTCGACTTTGCGAAAAGATTCCAGAATCTCTTTTTCTTCCGCTTCATTCTTGGATTTCACCAATCTGGAGGGGAAAGGAGGTGGTATCAATGTGACCTTTGATGGCTCAACTAGAGACTTGCTAATCTGGTTGCCTTGCTGGCTCGGAGTCGAAATCTCTTTCTTGGTCTCCTCCTCAAGATTAGACGGATGTCCTTTCTTATTTGATCCCTGCAATTCTGTTCCACTTCTCAAGGTAATTGCATTAACGCTTTGCTTCGGGTTTGTAATAGTTTGAGAAGGTAACTTACCTTGAGTTTCTAACCTATTGACAGCAGAAGCAAGTTGGCTTACCTGATTCTCCAAGTTTTGAATGCTTTGCTTTGTTTCCTCCTGAAATTGTTTGGTATTAACAGCGAGAGACTTAACAATGTCCTCAAGAGACATACCTGAAGTGGAAGGAGCTTGGGGTACTTGGTGTGATGGCTTAAGCTGGAATTGTTGGAATTGTTGTGGGTTATTGCCATATCGGAAGTTAGGATGATCCCTCCATCCAGGATTGTAAGTATTCGAGTAGGGGTCATACTTCCTTTGCGGTTGTCCTGGAAATCCGCCTATAGCATTGGCGTGTTCATGGTTGTCATCTTGCAATGTGGGGCACATGTCGGTCAGATTATTAGGAGCAGCACAAATTCCACAAGCCTTCACCTGCTGTGTTTTTCCAAGAGCTAGCTGCTGCACAAGGGAGGTTAGATTAGAAATTTGATGTTCAAGGTTAGACACACTTACCTCATTTACCTTCCTTGAAGATGTATCATGCCTATACCCAAATTGTTGCGAATTGGCAGCCATAATGGAGATCAATTCCCTAGCTTGACCAGGGGTTTTGTTTACCATGGCGCCTCCACTTGCAGCATCCATCATTTTCCTCTCCATCGAAAGTAGGCCTTCGTAAAAATATTGGATGAGGAGTTGTTCAGATATCCCATGTTGTGGGCAGCTTGCACACAGTTGCTTGAACCTCTCCCAATACTCATGAAGAGTCTCGGTGTCCCTCTATTTGATACCACAAATTTCTCTTCTTATTCCAGCGGCTCTAGAAGCGGGGAAGAATTTATCTAAGAAGAGTCTCACCATATCAGTCCATGTGGTTATAGAACCTGGAGGCAAATAAAACAACCAATCTTTAGCTTTAGTACTTAAAGAAAACGGGAAAGCACGTAGCTTGATTTGATCGTCGGTTATTCCTTGCGGCCTCATACTAGAACACACAATATGAAACTCTTTCAACTGCTTATGAGGATCTTCATTCTCAAGACCATGAAATGTAGGTAGCAGATGTATCAACCCAGATTTCAATTCGAATTCCACAGCTAGTTCGGTATAGTGATTATAAAGTGGTTGTTGATTCACATCCGGTGCAGCCAACTCCCTTAAGGTTCTCTCGAGATTTGCCATGTCGTCCTCTTTTTCAGAATCAAGGGATGAATCGGACAAGTCCGATACTAAGTTCAGTCTAGTGGATGATCTAGCTTCTTGTCGCAGCCTCTTTAGAGTCTTCTCAATCTCCGGATTATAAGTTAGTTCACCTGTCTGAGAAGAACGAGTCATACAATAATAGAAATAAATTTGACACCAATCCCCGGCAACGGCGCCAAAAATTTGATGGGTGTCGAATCCAACAAAAATAAAACCTACTCTTAGACAATTATATGATTTGCATATAGCGGTGAGTAGGGTCGAATCCACAGAGATTGGTTAAATTTATTTCTATCCAAGGAGAATAAAAAGGAAAAGGAAAATGGGGGTTTGATTTGTGAATCGAATAAAGTTAAAACAAGATAAGAAAATTGAATATTGAAAAAAGCCTAGCCAAAGGAATCAAGATCGTTTAATTCTAGGAATTGATCATCGATGCAAATGTTTTCTATTCTTATTTCTAGATAAACTGGTTATGGTTATTAACAAGCTCTAACAACCTATCTCTCCTTACTTCCTCGATAACCTCAGACAAGCGCTTTGAATTATTTCTCTTATTGATTAAACAACCTTAGACAAGCGCTTAGGATTTAATCTATCAATAGCATTAAAATCTAGAGAGACCACCAATTCATGCCAGTAGATTATAAGATAACCTATTTAAACATGATCATACACCTCCATAACATGAATTCGATCATCTCTTTTATAACCAAACATGTTATTGCGTCACTAAGACTAGAACAATCAAACAATTACGGATTTGACGTGCTAGTTGACAATATATTAACTTGCTAATTGAGTAGAAGAGCTCTATTCATACCAATCAACAAAGATAATAATGACAAAACGATAAGAAGATATATGAATACCCGAAAGCAAAGAATAGAATAAATACAAGTCAATTAGACCTCACAATTCGTGGAGAATTAAACATCTATGACCCTTTGGCTAGAAAAGTAGCTTAGCTACTCATGTTCATCAATAAAATGAAAAATAAAAATAAAAACATAACAAGCCTCTGTTTCTGGCTGCCTGCTCTGCCTCCTCCTTTCCTTCTTGTCTCCAAAGTGATTCCAGATTCAAAGAATAAAAGTTGTCCTAACCCTCTAGGGTTGGTTCTATTTATATTGTTAGGGAGATGGCATGTGATCTTTTGCTAGCAAGATACGAAAATATCTTTCCTTTTCCAAGTAGATTTCGAGAAGTAAATGTTCGTCCGCCTAGCACGCCCTAACGCACGGCTGTGGGTCAAGCCGTGCCATCCTCTGTGCATATTTCATGTATCATCTTCCGTGTCCAGTGTGTACCACGGCTCCACCCACGGCTAGATTTCCAACCGTGCCTTATTCTGTGCATAATCAACAAGTCTTCATCCGTGCCCAGTGTGTACCACGGTTACACCCACGGCCAGATTTCAAGCCATGCCATCCTCTGGTTGATGTTCCACAATTTCTTCTCCTTAGTACGTCTAGCTTCCACCACGACTCCAAGCACGGTTGCTCCCATAGTTGCCACCACGGCCGTGCCCTAAGCCGTGTCTCTCTCTGTTCAAAGTCCACATTTTCGCCTTCTTGTCCAGTGTGTAACACGGTTTGCACCATGGCCGTGCCTCAAACCGTGCTTCTTCCGGTGGTGTAATTCCTTGTCTTAATCCAAGTTGTAGATGACTTCTCTAATTTACTTGAATTGGCACCCTTGACACCATTTAACCTGATTTATCACCATAATAGAATTAAGTACCATTTCCTTATGATTTCTATAAAATCAATAATAATTTAACACAATTTATACTATAAAGATTGAGTATAAAATGGCTCTATCAGTATTCTCCAAGGTGGATCTTAAAAGCGAATATCATCAAATTCGAATGAGAGAAGGAGATGAGTAGAAGACCGCTTTTAAAACACCCCATGGACTATATGAATAGATGGTCATGCCATTTGGTTTGAGTAATGCTCCTAGCACATTTATGAGGTTAATGAATCATATAATGAAGGAGTTTTTAGGTAAATTTGTTGTTGTTTATTTTGATGATATTTTGATATACAACAAAAGCCTAGAAAATCATGTAGAGCATCTTCAGGCGATATTTTTAGTCTTGAGGATGCAACAATTGTTTGCAAATCTCCGAAGTGTTCCTTCAACCAAACAAAGGTAACATTTTTAGGATTTATTGTATCTGGTTCTGGTGTCAGGGTTGATAATGAGAAAGTGAGGGCTATTAAAGAATGGCCAACACCAAAATTAGTTATTGAGGTAAGGAGTTTCCATGGACTAGCTTCATTGTATAGGCGCTTTGTCCATAATTTTAGTAGCATTGTCAGTCCATTAACTGAACTAACCAAGAAAAATGTTCCTTTCATGTAGGGTGAGAAGGCCCAAAAGAGTTTTGAAGAGGTAGAGGAAAAACTTACTAGTGCTCCAGTATTGGCTTTACCTAATTTTGATAAAGTTTTTGAGTTAGAATGTGATGATTTTGGGATAGGAATTGGTGTTGTGTTGATGTAGGATAAGAGGCCTATTGCCTACTTTAGTGAAAAGTTGAGTGGTGCAACTTTGAACTACTCTATAGATGATAAGGAATTCTATTCCTTAGTGAGGGCTTTGATGACATGGTAGCATTACGTCTTTCCAAGAGAATCATTATCTACACAGATCATGAGTCATTGAAACATTTCAAGGGTCAACAAAATCTGTCTAAACGCCAAGCTAAATGGGTGGAGTTTCTAGAGAGTTTTGCATATGTGATTAAATATAAGAAAGGTAACTAGAATATGGTAGCTGACGCTTTGTCATGCAGGTATGTACTTATCACTTCTCTTTAATCAAAATTGCTTGGTTTTGAATTGTTGAAGGAACAATATATGCATGATGATTATTTGAAAGCAATTATTGAGAAATGTTCTAAGTGAAAAATGTTTGAGGGGTATTATATGATTGATGGATTTTTTTATAAAGCTGGAAAATTGTGTATACCTTGTGGGTCTGTAAGGGACTTGTTGGTGAGGGAAGCATACGCAGGGGGATTTTCTAGTCATTTTGGTGAGAAGAGAACCCTAGCCATGTTAAAAGAAAACTTTTATTAGAAGGGTATGATAAGGGATGTTCATAGGGTGCTAGAAAGGTATGGAGTTTGCAAAAGAGCAAAAGGGAAGAAAGGCGTTCAAGGTGAATATATGCCTTTGCCTATACCTACTAAACCCTGGACTGATATCAGCATGGATTTTGTTTTGGGTCTACCCAAGACTCAAAGGGGAAAGGATTCTATCATGGTGGTTGTTGATAGATTCAGCAAAATGTCCCGTTTTGTGCCTTGTCACAAAACAGATGATGCACTTTTTATAGCTAACTTTTTTGTGCAGGAGATTATTAAATTGCACGGTGTTTCACATAGTATAGTGTCTAACAGAGACATTAAGTTTCTTAGCTTCTTTAGAAGACACTATGGAGAAAACTTGGTACTAAACTAATGTGCCTAGTAATCCAATTGCAAGAACACAAATGCTAATTGGATAATCTACTAAAAACAAATCATAAAAAAAGGTGTGATTCCACTTCCACGTGAACCCTAATTGCAAGAACCACTTGATTAAATACACAATTTACAACGGACTCAATTGGAATTCCAAAACCAATCAAATAAATAACACTATTTGAATCCAATTTCCAAATAAAAAATGGCGTGAATCAAAGCTTGAAGAATGAACCTTGATTGGCGTGAACTAAGTACAACATAAAGTAATTAATTCCTTACCAGATATTACGCACTAGTTGGAATTAAGATCAACTTGTAATTTGTTGATATTACTCATAACAAATCCAAGTTCACTTGCCACAATCTTATGGAAGAATTGATAAGAGTATTTTGTGAATAGAAGGAACCCTCTTTCACGTGAATATGTAGCCAAAATATATGAGTTTAAAAAGTCCCTTCTAAAACCTACTTAGCAAGTATTTGTACTTACTCTAATTAGGATAAAAACAACAAAACCAAATTACAAATAAAACCAACAAGTGACTAGTCCTAAATCAACAAAAGAAAATTACAAATAAATCCTCAAAATGGCCGGTTCTTTACTTCCATGGAGCAATTATTAGACCGATTGTTCTTTGATTTATGTAGGTCCATAAATAACCCATAAACTAAGCTTTAGTGAATTTATCCACCGTTCTGTAAAAACTGACAAGTGTACCTGCTGAAATACACAACAAATATATAATAGAAAAGAAGATACTAAACAAATATTCTCGAGGTCTAATTGTTCAAAAAGGACCCTCATCGCCAAATTTTGTAACCTATTAGCTCTTGCCCTGGTGATAGGTCTTGTAGGTATATGATTTCTATCATCTCCTCAGGCCTCAAGGAGATTTGCCCTCAAATTTGATATGTCTTCGTAAACATCATCAGGTAAATAGAGTGATAGGTTTATAAC
This sequence comes from Laguncularia racemosa, assembly GCA_037954665.1. NCBI lineage: Eukaryota > Viridiplantae > Streptophyta > Magnoliopsida > Myrtales > Combretaceae > Laguncularia > Laguncularia racemosa. The sequence goes on from JBBMOL010000125.1 coordinate 1,488,696, forward strand.
ATTAAATGTAGTAGAGACTCCGTGTCATCCTAGCAATTTATCTGTAAAAATATCACTGTAATTATCTAGTACCTAAGATACTATAGGGGGTAGATGCTCCCGCCCCTCCATCTCTAAGATATACCTCATCTACAATAAATATAGTGGTTTATCATCTGCTATGGCCTCCCCTAACTCAAACTGTCCTACCAATAAGGACATCTTCTTCCCAATTTTGCTTATATGTCTCTAAACCTCTTAGTCCTCTAAAGGTTGACTAATCTGCCTCTAAACCTCTTGGACCTCTGATGGTGACATTGGGTTTAACACTATACGTTTACCCTCCTACTGGAACATATAAGTATTTCTATAGCCATCATGCAAAACCCTCATGTCATATAACTAAGGCTTACTAAGCAATATATGGGATGCACACATTGTCATGCCCCGAAAGGGGGCCTAGAAGTTTCCACTAAAATTATCATGGCATGTGTGCACCCGTTATATGATAACCGTCTTACGAGTAAGAGATCATAAGACTCTAACTAGTTAATTACATTTATAACTTGTCATATTACATATAATTATATAATAAAATATAACTATGGATTTCGTATCCTACGGTCAACCATGATCGCAGAGAGTCGATATCCCCTACCAACCAGTAAAATGGAATAAAATCTTACATCAGGGCCCTAAAATAACAATTTGATTTATAAAACCTATCAATCAATTTCTTACTCTATCATTCTGGTCTTCTAGAAACTCTTGACACTTCACATCTTATCCTATCCTAAGCTCTCATAATCACTACCTGCAAAAGAGTGTGAGGAGGTGAGAACACTATGGCTTAGTGAATGGGAGTGCAATACTCTCAATGCTACATATGCATAAGAAAATTACAAATCAAGTTATCAACCATATACTATGCATGAGCAATCATATGAATGCAACAGTTTACGTGGTCTTCCGATAACTGACGTGAAGTCTAAGGTTTACGCCCCCTTTGACCTTGGGTTAGGGATTCCAAAGCCACTATCAGTACCCAGGTCTCACAACCCGGTTTACTTTCACATCACTTTGATGTTCACAATACATTCATTTTAACACCAGACACTCCCGTGCCTCTGCAACAATCGGAGCAACACCCTCAAAGACAGACTGGACAAGGAACCAGCAAGGCACAAGCAATCCCCTAATCCAGTAGTTCACTCAGGATGGTTCAGTAATATCACAATTACTTCTGGATGCCTTCTAACAGTGATGGCCTTCAAATTTATGCGATGTCTCGTGTAGTACATGTCTCATTTTAATTAAATCACAACCCTTAATTATTCGATTTAGAGTGATCAATCAATATATGATAATCACCAATCCACATAAGAAAAATAAAGCAATTCCATTAACCATTCTATAACAAGCATAAGAAAAAATGTCAATCTAAATCCTACAATCAAACCTATTACATTTCTGATGCACTTAAATCTTTTCCCATTTACGTATACACACATCTCATATATGAATCCAATACCCACATCTTTCATATTTTCCAACACATACTCTTTTCCATCAATACATATATATGTATGAACGCGTACATACATATACAACGTATCCCCATACGCTTTCACATTTGCCAACACATACTTCTTTTCCATCAATACACATATATATATTGATACACATACATATGTATGCACGAACGCGTACATACATATACAATGTATCTCCCATACACAAGCACATGTATAACCATGCACATACATATACATTTACTCATACATTCACATGTACATATCCACACCTTTAATATACAAATACACATATACAAACATGTCAATCACTATAAATACATATGATAAGTGTCAAAAGCTAGTATTGATTGAAGAAGAGGGTATTTATAGAATTAAATTCTAATTTTAGGTTTCATTGGAAACAAAAGAAAGGTTTAAGGATGATATGAACAAAAGACGAGATGAAATTTGGTGAAGAATGAAGGAAGTTGGAATTTCAGTTCAGCACAACCTTCAGCACAGCCTATGCTGAAGCCAATGTTGGTTGAAGAAGAGGGTATTTATAAAATTATATTCTAATTTCAGGTTTCAATGGAAACAAAAGAAAGGTTTAAAGATGATATGAGCAAAAGACAAAATGAAATTTGGTGAAGAATGATGAAAGTTGAAATTTTAGTTCAGTACAATTTTTAACACAGCCTGTGCTGAAGCCAATGTTGGTTGAAGAAGAGGGTATAGAATTAAACTTTAATTTCAGGTTTCAACAGAGAAAAAAGAAAGGTTTAAGGATGATATGAACAAAAGACGAGGTGAAATTTGGTGAAAAATGAAGAAAGTTGAAATTTCAATTCAACATAACCTTCAGCACAGCCTGTGTTGAAGCCAGTGCTGAGTCAGAAAAATGGTCAGAAGCAAGAAAACGTTCTGCCCTACCCTAAACACGCCTATGTTGGAGCCCATGCTGAACCTGGTACTAAAGATAACGTTTTCCGAAGTCAGCACGGCTTTGAGCATGGCCATGCTGACACCCATGCTGCCCTTGTTTATGCAAAACTACAAATGGATGATCACTTTTATGCACTTTTTATACATAATTATACCTCATGTGCGTACATACATATATACACGTATGTACGAACACATACAACACGTACTTCCACACCCGAAAGTACGCATTTTCACGCACATATATGTGCATCTACTTGTACATACACTTATATACATCTATATCAAACACAACATATCAAGCATAACATTGTAGCACATCATGGAGTTTCCCACTCACCTGTGTCTCATTTTCATGGCTATTTGTAGTAGTTTGCGGGTATATTTATAGGATAATTTTTCTTTACCTAAAAATTCAAGAAAATACATCATTACACTTTATTCATAATCTAGATCATCATATCTAGCATGTTTCTACCTATTTCATCAATTTTCTAGGCTAAATATTATTTTTAATGATTATTCCTAATATACAAAAAAATATTTCTATTTTGCATAAACTTAGTCTTATTGAGTTGTACTTACCTCAAGGAACATATTAGCAGTCACAGATCGTTGATCGGAGGTCATATGTGAAAGTTATGAATTTTTTTGTTTGTTTTTCCTTGTTTCCTTTCTTTTTCTTTTCTTTTCTTTTCTCTTGCATTCTTTGCTATCCCTTGCACTCTTTCTTGCTGTCCTCCCCTATTTCTCTTGTTCTCGCAGTTTCCAGAGCCTTCTTTCCCTTTTTATATTGTTCTTTTTTTTTTTGGTTTTCTTATTCATACTGCCATAGGTATATATATATATTTATTTATATATTATAATTATTTGTATTTTAATATTTTGTGCATGTATGACGTTATTTTTATTACTTCGTTCCCTAAATATATTTCATATAATTTGAAATTTTACGCTCGTTATCCTTTTTCCTTTGCATACAATTATTCTTTCTATTTGTTTTAAATATCTATTTGTTATACTTATGAAACAAATTTCATGTCTTCCTCATTTTTCTATTTTAAAAGCTATTATTATTGATCAAGTTTTCGGTTATTCGTAAATTATTAAAATAATAATAATGTATCACGATGTTTTAAATTTTTCTTCAAAGTTTTCTCAAAATTTTTAATATTGCAAAATTGTCATCCTTGCTACCCTAGCCTAGAAGTATCTATTATTCCGCTTATTTTCTTAAATTTTTATATAGTTTTTAAAATTTTCAAAATATCACACACATGGGAAAGATATCACCTACAATCTCATCATGATATTTATCCCCTATACTGAAAGGTATGCTAGCCCTTTAGGTAACATGTAGACTACCTTACTCACTTAGCCAATGTAATTTATAGGGTTTTGGATGTGGGGTAGTTACAATTTTCAATTTTGATTCTAATGATGCAACTACAAAATTAGTAAAACTACCACTGATAAGAGTGAATTAATCCTTATAAATCATGGGCGTTAATGATGAATTTGTGTAATTTTTTGAATAAAATCAATGCGGATTCGGTACTTAACAGATAAATATATCAGTTTCAGGGTATAATACTAAAGAGGCGTGGAAAGATAACAAAAGGAACATGATTGGAGCTCAAAAGATCAAGTAAAAGCTACTTATGGACAACATAGGGAAAGCCACGCCCGTGTCATGAGCCGTGTGCATGCTTGAGGATGAAATTTCTCACTTGGAAAGGAAGCATGGCTTGTGATATGGGTGTGCTTAAAGCCATGGCAGATGCTGAGGAGAAATGGAAGAGTCCAAAGCCTAGCACGGTTTGTAATCTAGCCATGTTTCTAGCCGTGCCACACACTGAACAAGGATGAGGAATTGCGGATTATCGACCAGAGGGAGACACGGTTTGAAATCTGGCCGTGTTGGTGGGCGTGTCAGGCGTATGTTATTCACTTTTCGAGATTTACTTGGAAAATTAAAGATACATTCGTATCTTTCTAGTTGAAGATCCTCTACCATTCCTTGAAGAGTATAAATAGAACCCATCAGAGAGAGGGGGGGAGGAGGAGGCACGAGAATAACTCTAAAGAAGAGAAGTTAGAAGAGTTTCCAGAATTGAAGCCAAGATCTTTGTGTTTTTCTCATGGGTTTATTTATGGATTCTAATATTTTCCCTTTTGTTCTCTTTATTAGATCCATGAGTAGTTAATTGTTTTATACCTGATCCCTCGAGAAACCCCTAATTGTCATGTAACGGATTTGTTGATGTTTCAATGATTAATCCTAATCTTTGAGTTTATTCATGTTGCAATCATGGTTTGTTTATCTTGATATGTGCGTAGTATTAGGATCGAATTAGATCTCTGTTAATAAGATTGAGAAATAGCTTAATAGAGTAGATCTAGCATGAATAAAAAGACTACTTGTAATCCTAGAGATAGGTTATAGGAGGTTTTCTGTATTGAATGAGGTCATGGTGATCTGGTTCAATTGAGAGTCCTAGGATTTTATTGAAATCTTAATTATGTTAATTAAAGAGAGATCTTAATTGACTTAATTAGGATTAGGGATTATTGATCTTGAGAAAGACCTTAATCTAGTGTAAGAAACTCCGTAGATCAGAAATGTTGTGTATTAATCATTGGAAAGTTTGTAATTGAATAAAAGTTGCATGATAATTAGTGGTGGAACTTGGGTAGGGTATGTTTAGATAATTGAATTAACTAAAGGAGTATTTGAATATCTTTAATCTGATCATTTAATTCGTTCCCTTCAGATTTAATCAGTAATTAGGGTAATTGAGTTCATCAATAGTGAGAAGTTAAATAGTAGGATAATCGTTAGTACTAGTACTTATAAGTCTTTGTGGGATTAATACCTGTACTCCAATGTTATATTGCTAATTGATAGGTATACTTGCCTGAGAACTGATCGTAAGCTAGGATTGAGTATAGGATTTGACTTGTTAGAACGATTAGATCGTTAACTAACCACCATCAATAATAATAGCACATAGATTACCTTGTATTCTATAAGAGGTGTGGAACAAATTTTCTCTTTGCTCATCATGAATGGTAGGAAATGAAGTCAATGTTTGGCACAGTACATTAGTAGATAAATACAAATCACCTCCCTCTCGATTATTGGCCTCATTGACAAATCCCCTATTCACAATAACATTAGACATGGTTGATGAATTGATTTATTAACCTACAAAGACAATTCAAGGCAAGTGTAATATACCTCACAATCACCCCTTCACAACAACTACACTTTCACACCAATAACAACAATCACAACACTACACCACAGTACACACAATCACTTCCACGGTGTAACACATAACCACTACTTCACATCCTCACTCACTTTAAAACACAAAGTATGCTCCACCTAAGCTTCTCACACCTACGACACACTAATACAATCACGGCAACAATGCAATCTGAAGCAATGATGAACACTTCTCTAAATGGCAAGCTAATAATTCCAACTAGTCAAAGTGTATTTAAATTATCAATACATAATAACTTCCACACTTAATGATTGCTTTTTGAAATTCAAAATGAACCACAAAACACACTCTTCCATGCCATACACACTTCACCACAGCACATACACACACACACAACCACAATGTAGCACTTCACCACGTTGCAACCCCTTCAACTACACACTCTTCCACTTCAACAATCCACGGCAACAACACAACAATGGAACAATTAATGAAGGCTTCTCCAAATGGTAAGAAAAAAATTCAAAAAAAGTCAAAGTGTATTAAGATCAACAATACGCAATAACTCTTAAACTTAAAGTTTGTTTTTGAATTCAAATTGTTTCCAAATTGTCCACGGCAAGGATAGCAATTCAGAAAAATTATGTACTCCAATTTCTGGATTCTTGCAAAGGAAAGAATAATGCAACAATCAACACTACTCAAATGATGGAATTCAAATTCAAAAACTCCCCCTTCTTCCACTCACAACCCAATCACGACAAGGATGTAAGCTGATTTTCAACACTTTACATGACTTCAATTAAATATCAAGCAAGCAATTCAAGAACAAATTCATAACAAGACTTCAAATTTCCCTTCTCACAATCCAATTTTGGTCTTAAAGAATCAAGAACCCTAAATCCCAATTGTGATTCACAAAATTCCCTTCTTTAAACCTTACTTTGATACCAAAAAGATGATGTGATGAGGATCATCTAGCACTTAAGAAGACAGAACCAAGAACTTAAGATCCATTGCAAGGAATTGGAGGACCAATGACCTAAGCTAGAGCAAAGAAGAAGAATGATGCTTTGCAAGGACTGGTCATGGACCTACAAGCCAAGAAATCAAATTACATGAAAGGAGAACCGACACCTATTAATGTAATTCACGTTTCTATAGAAGAATGCAAGGATTTGAAGTCATAGAATAAAAAAATGTTGTGTGATGAACTGAAAAGGAAAAAGATTTGTAGTTTTGTGTTTGTTATGTTTTTAGTATTTTCTTTGGTTTGTAATTTAGAAAAATTAGTTATTTATTCGGTTCACATGAGGATAAGGAGGAAAATTAGATTAGGAAACTTATGTTTTATATTTTTACATGTACACATTATAAAAACCGTGTAAGGAGGCCGGCACAAAACATATCTGATAGAGCCATTTTATACTCAATCTTTATAGTATAAATTGTGTTAAATTATTATTGATTTTATAGAAATCATAAGGAAATGGTACTTTAATTCTATCATCGTGATAAATCAGGTTAAATGGAGTCAAGGATGCCAATTTAAGTAAATTAGAGAAGCCATCTACAACTTGGTTCAAAGACAAGGATTTACACCGTCGGAGGGAAGTACATGGGTGTGTAATTGAAGTACACGGCCGTATACTTGGTTTTGAATCAATAGGAAGATACACGGTTGAAGTACACGGCCGTGTAGCTAACTAAGAACTAGCACGGTTTGAGGCACGGCAAGGTGCAAATCGTGCCCCTCACTGGACAAGAAGGCGGAAATGTGGACTTTGAACAGAGAGAGACACGGCTTAGGGCACGGCCGTGGTGGAAGCCGTGGTGGAAGCTAGACGTGCCAAGGAGAAGAAAGTGTGGAATATCAACCAGATGAAGGCACGACTTGAAATCTAGCCGTGGGTGTAATCGTGGTACACACTGGACACGGATGAAGACTTGTAGATTTTGCACAGATGAAGGCACGACTTGAAATCTGGCCGTGTGTGTAACCATGGTACACACTGGGCGCGGATGAAGACTTGAAGAATATGCACAGAGGATGGCACGGCTTGACCCATGACCGTGTGGTAGGGCGTGCCAGGCAGACGAATCTTCACTTCTCGAAATCTACTTGGAAAAGGAAAGATATTTTCGTATCTTGCTAGCAAAAGATCACATGCTATCCATCTAATAATATAAATAGAGCCAACCCTAGAGGGTTAGGATGAACTTTTGAATCTTTGGATCTTGAAGAACCTTGGATCATCTTGGAGGCAGAGCAGGCAACCGGGTTCATCATGTCTTTACTTTTTATTTTTGTTTTGTTGATGAACATGAGTAGCTAAGCTACTTTTCTGGCCAAAGGGTCATGATGTTTAATTCTCCACGAATTGTAAGGTCTAATTGACTTGTATTTATTCTATTCTTTGCTTTCGGGTATTCATATATCTTCTGATCATTTTTTCATTATTATCTTTGTTGATTGGTATGAATAGAGCTCTTCTACTCAATTAGCAAGTTAATATATTGTTAACTAGCACGTCAAATCCGTAATTGTTTGATTGTTCTAGTCTTAGTGACGCAATAACATGTTTGGTTATAAAAGAGATGATCGAATTCATGTTATGGAGGTGTGTGATCATGTTTAAATAGGTTATCTTATAATCTACTGGCATGAATTGGTGGTCTCTCTAGATCTTAATGCTATTGATAGATTAAATCCTAAGCGCTTGTCTAGGGTTGTTTAATCAATAAGAGAAATAATTCAAAGCGCTTGTCTGAGGTTATCGAGGAAGTAAGGAGAGATAGGTTGTTAGAGCTTGTTAATAACCATAACCGGTTTATCTAGAACTAAGAATAGAAAACATTTGCATCGATGATCAATTCCTTGAATTAAACTATCTTGATTCCTTTTGGCTAGGCTTTTATTAATATCCGATTTTCTTACCTTGTTTTACTTTATTTTGATTCACAAACAAACCCCCCCCCCCCCCCCATTTTTCTTTTCCCTTTTATTCTCCTTGAATAGAAATAAGTTTAACCAATCTCTGTGGATTCGACCCTACTCACCACTATATGCAAATCATATAATTGTCTAGGAGTAGGTTTTATTTTTGTTGGATTCGACACCCATCAATATCATTGAATAGAGTTTTTTACAACACATTTCGTGGAATGCGAAAAAGCCCTCTTTTGTTCTTTACAAAAGAACTCTCCTTTAGGAATTCCTTAACCAAATTGCTCTAGGAAACCCTTAATTGATATCTTAGGTTTCAGTCAACAGGTGTGATTGAGGTCTTGTTATGTGCTATTTATTCAGTCAACAGGTGTGATTAAGGTCCTCAGGGAATTGTTTCAGATAGTGTATGTCGGGTTCTAGGTTTAACATACCTAGGGTTCACACATCATTTGGTGTCAGAGCTTTGACTTTTTAAATCAAGTAATCTCTATCCTTTTTGTTATTTTTTTATTGTTCAATTTCCATACTCTTATTCATATAAAAAATTCGTATATAAAAAATAAAATAAAATAAAATCTTGTTTCAGTCACAAAACCTATTGGAGACCGACAACATACAAGTTTAGTTAGCCATTGAAATTCAATTGTTGTTTCAATTCCTAATTCACTTTGAAAGCATACGTACAAAAAAAAAAAAAAATCGATTGTAAAGAAATCCACGAACTGAAATCTCCAAAAGAAATTCTTGTTTTGGTAAGTTTCAATCCAATTGCCAAATACACTTTCCAATTCCAACTGCCATAGATACTTTGTGCTTTCTAATTTGTGCATCCAAAAATTACATTCCATAATCACTAATTGTTTTCGGTGTAAATTGTTATCCTTTTGAATTGCATGTAAAGGAAATGCTTGTTTTGTTTTTGAGTTCATAGTGTATCGTAGCTATTGAAGATTACTTCTAATTCTCAATTGTCACCGTGATTAGAAACCAAGGGAATTAATTAGGTGTTGACTTAGTAAATTGTGTTGAGAAGTTTCCAATCCGAGTTCCTAGCAAAGGATTGTAAAAGTGGGTTATAAGGAAATAATTGTGAGAGATATACACGAGTGAAATTGTGAGCATATTACTATTTGAGAACAATATACGAGTAAGGAATATTTTTTTTACTTGTGAGGAATATTTTTTTTACTTGTGATCATAATTTATTGATAACTATAGAAATATATCGGGACAGAACACAAATGGAGGTGAGAGTGGGGTGATGTTTGAGGAGTTGATGGGGGAGATGAAAAGGATTTTGATAGGTGAGCTTGAATAGATCTATGAAAGAATGGACAAGATGCAGAGGAGTAGGGAACTTTCTTGTAGTACCACAGTTAGGCGAGGAGTAGGTAAACCAATTAGAGGAGGAGTTAAGATAGAAGAAGGTGAGGATTCTGACTCTGGTGAATATCATAATGTGAGGGAGAGAGGGAACACCTAGAGGCGTGATAGGAACCTGATAAATCTATTTTAACTCTTATAATTGGAGATGATTAAGTCAATTTTTGAGATAATTGGGCGTGAAAATATAAGATTATGATGCTTGATTGATTTATATTTCAGGTTCAGGTGTGGAAAAGGATGATTTGATGAAAAATATTTAATTCAAGACGAATTGGAGATAAAAGCAAGTAAAAAGGGAATGCTTTGAAGTTAAAGGAAGTCATACGGTTTTATAAACGGCCGTGTGAAGGAATCAGGAGATTACACGGTTCGGATACACGCCCGTGTATCAGACCGTGTATCAGCGTGGAAGAAGTTTTCAGGACAGACCAGTACACGGTTGGAATACACACCCGTGTAAGACAACCGTGCATTGAGGAGGACACACGGTTGGAATACACAACCGTGTAATCAACCGTGTACGAAAAGAAGATAGAGATATACACGGCTATTGCAAACGGCTGTGTGGGATATACACACCCAGAGTTCACTGACTCAGAGACATACACGGTTTATCTACACGCCCGTGTAGTATGACCGTGTATCTATCGAGGGAAAGATATCTTTAAATCTTTCGTCCATATTTGAAGGATATCTTCTACACGCTAGAGAGGAAGCTACCCTAGGTATAAAGAGTCGTCTTTGAAGAGAGAGAAAAGGGGAGAGAAGGCAGAAAATACGTACTGGAATTTTGGGAGAACAACAGCAACCAAAGGAATTTTCGAGCTTTAATTCTAGAAGTGTTTCACACATGGATTTGATTATTTCGTTTTGTTATTCTTTGAGAACCATGTGTAGCTAATTATATCGTACCCGAATCTTACGAAAGTCTGATTACTATGTGACAATGAGTTTATTGCAAAATTAATGACGATTGAGCATATCTGATTTCATCCATGTTATTTATTATTATTTGTTGATTTGATGTTTGGCCAGCATTAGATTACATTGATTTCGGATAAGTTGATTGGAAAATCTCTTGTTTGAATAGATCATACATCGGATGAAAAGGCTTGTATGCAATCTAGGGATAGAAAGCGTAAGTCTTCCGTATTAGATTGAATGTGATGATTTAATCTAATTGAGGGTTGTGGTATAATCATGCAATTCTGATTGTTGTTAATAAAAGAGGGATCTTTGTTAATACGGTTAGGATTAGGAGTTAGTGATTTTGGAAGAAACATTAACTTAGTGTTAGATGCCCCGCGGATCAGAGATAATCAGTATTCATTAATTAGTTTCCTAAGGATTGAAGTCGCATAGTAATTAGATGAGTAGTAAGAGTGGGGTATGCGTTGGAACGTTGAATTTGATAATTTAACTCATTGTTTGATATCCATTGATTTCATTTCTATTAGATATTTTAGTTTAATTTAGGTAATTTGGTTAAATCAATTCACCTCGAAATTGTGAGGTTAGATAGTCGGTTTGAGGTTAATATTAGTACTTGCTGATCCTTGAGGAGACGATACCTGAACTCAACTCTATACTATTGTAATCGATAGGTGCACTTGCCTAATTGATCACAAGGAAGAGTCGGAGTACAAAGGATTTTAATTTGTGTGATTGCGATACATTCAACAAGTTTTTGGCGCCGTTGCCGGGGATCGGCGATATTAAGAACACTAAACGCTGACTAATCTGACCATTTCTTCTCTTATCATTTGTTATCCTTGGTTTTACTTTCTTATAAAGGGAACTAATTAAATTGGTTTTCTTTGTAGTTTATGATAAGGAGTTCTTCTTCTAAACTCCTTGAATTCGACCCTGAGATTGATCGGACAGTCAAAAGGAAATTAAAGAGTGCTGAACCTGCTGTGAGTGAAGAGGAACTGCTGCTGAGTGAGGGTGAGAATTCAGTAGATAAGAACAGTCAATCAGTGAACAGCAGCGAATCTCATACTGAAGCAATGGCGGACGGACGTAGGACCATGGTTCAGTATGCTAGGCCTACTTTGGGTAGTACCGGATCGTGTATAGTGATGCCTGCAATAGAGGCCAACAACTTTAAAGTCAAGGCCTCTACAATGAATATGATCCACAATCAATGCCAATTTGATGGATTACCTGACGAGGACCCTCATGCTCATATTCAGATGTTCCTAGACATCTGTGTTACCGTTAAACAGAACAGGGTGTCCGATGAGGCACTAAAGTTGCGTCTATTTCCTTTCACTTTAAGAGGAAAAGCGAGGCAGTGGTTCAGTTCTTTGGACCGGGACTCCATCACGACTTGGACCCAGCTGGCGGAAACATTTTTGGACTATTACTTTCCGCCTTCTAAAACTGCAAGGTTGAGGAATGATATCACGTCGTTCCTTCAGTTGGAAAATGAGCCACTCCATGAAGCTTGGTTGCGATTTAAGGACTTGCTTAGGCGGTGCCCACACCACCAAATGCCTAACTGGTTGCAAGCCTCAACTTTCTATAATGGGCTTGACTATCCGACGCGACAAACCATCGATGCTGCTGCTGGTGGCACACTTGATGTCAAGACTCCTGAAGAGACTTTAGAATTGTTTGAGAACATGGCCAAGAACAACCATCAATGGAGAAACTCCAGAGCAAGACCGAGAGTGGCAGGTGTTCATGAAGTGGATATGATGACCACCATTGTGGCAAAGGTCGATGCTCTAGCTAAAAAGGTCGATGGGATGGCGATGTCTGCACCACCCCTATATTATCCAACCGATTCATCAACCGATTTCATGGCACAAGAGACTAAAGAGCAGATTGATTATGTAGGTAACCCTACAAGGCCTCAGAACAACCCTTACAGCAACACCTATAATCCGGGTTGGCGCAATCACCCCAATTTTTCATGGAGTAATCCACAAATCCCTCGGGGCAATGCACCTGCACCGGGATTCCAAAGGCCTCCTCCACCACCTCTTCCAAAAAAGAAGTCCAATCTAGAGGACATGATCTCCAAGTTCATCCAAACATCCGAGCAACGCCAACAATCCACAGAGGCAGCTCTAAGGAATCATAAGGCATCCATTCATAACTTGGAAACTCAGGTGGGTCAGATAGCAAAATTGCTTTCAGAAAGACCGCAAGGATCCTTGCCTGGAAACACCGAACCCAATCCTCAGGAACAGGTAAAGACAGTGACTCTAAGGAGCGGTAAGGAATTGCAATCTGACACTATTGGAGTGCAAGGGGTTGCGCTTGAAAAAGGGGTTGAGAAGAAAGAAGAAGGGGGTGTTGAGAAGGAACAAGGGGCTGAGGAGATCAAAGAGAAAGAGTGTGTTCAGGGGAAAGTTAAAGCATCCACTGTTCAGCCATACAAGCCTCCAATTCCGTATCCGGGACGTTTGAAAAAGGATAAGGATCAAGAGCACTTCGGTAAGTTTCTAAACTTGTTTTAACAATTACATATCAACATACCGTTTGTGGAAGCTCTTGCGTAGATGCCCAGGTACGCAAAATTCCTACAGGATTTGCTCTCGAATAAGAAACGGTTGGAAGATATCTCTACTGCAGTTGTTGGAGCTGAGTGTTCGGCGATTTTGCAAAACAAGTTGCCCAAGAAGCTCAAGGATCCGGGTAGTTTCACTATTCCATGCTTAATAGGTGAACTACCGATGGAGAGAGCTTTGGCGGATCTCGGGGCGAGCATAAACCTGATGCCATACTCATTGTTCAAGCAACTGAACTTGGGAGAGCCAAAGCAAACGAGGATGAGCCTGCAACTGGCAGATCGCTCGATCAAGTTCCCTAGAGGAATCATTGAGGACGTCCTGGTTAAGGTAGAAAACTTTATCTTCCCTATTGATTTTGTAATCTTTGATATAGATGCAGATGTGGAGGTCCCGCTGATCTTAGGATGACCATTTTTTGCCACTGCAAGAGCTGTGATTGATGTGGCGGATGGAAGATTAGTTTTGAGAATGGGGGAGGATGAACTAGTAGTGAGAATCCCAGCAGCACTGAAACAAACTTTGAACGCTGACGATACATGTTTTGCTATAGATTGTGTTAACAGGTCTGTAAATTGTGTTATGCAAGAGTTGATGTTTAGAGATCCTCTTGAATTGAGTTTGATAGCGGATAATGATGAAGTGGGTGAAAATGTGGAGATTCAAAATGTGAAAGCTCATCTGAGAGTTTGTGAGGAAGTAGTTTGTAGAAAGGGGTTTGAGAAGATTGGGGTCAATGAGGAATGAAGATTGAAACCGTCGGTTGAGGAACCCCCAGAACATGAGTTGAAGCAACTCCCTGAGTACCTTGAATATGCCTTTTTGGAGGCCGATTCTAAACTCCTTGTCATTATTTCAGCGGGTCTGACAAGGGAGCAAAGGGATAGCTTACTAAGGGCCTTGAAGAAGCACAAGGGTGTTCTTGCTCGGAAGATATCTGATATAAAGGGTATTAATCCTTCGTTTTGCACCCATAAGATCCTGTTGGAGGAGGATTTCAAACCTGTGGTGCAACCTCAAAGATGGTCAAACCCTAACAAGAAAGAGAGCCAAGAGGAGTTTAGACTCCACCCTCCGGTGACTTAATCACAAGGAGCTTCATTTCGTCGAGCAAACGACGTTAAACAAAAGCGCTTGATGGGAGGTAACCCATGCAATTAGGTAAGTTTCATTTTTGTTTTGAGTTATCACCATTTTTTTTTTCTTTTTCCAAAGTTGTGCAGAGGAGTATTTATGAAGAAGCTTTTTGAGGAGATGGACTTCAAGAAATAATCAAGAGAAGGAAAATTTTAACCTTCAGGAGACACACGGATTAAATACACGGGCGTGTATCGTGCCCGTGTAGAGAGAAGGGTGACCCACAGTGTAATACACGGTCAAAACACACGCCCGTGTGTCCTGACCGTGTATACAAGGAAATTTTGAACAAGGTAGACACGGCAAAGGGAAATGACCATTTATCAAATCCGTGTATGGGGAGCGAGCCACAGAGGAATACACGGTCAGTACACACGGGCGTGTGTCCGACTGTGTATGATAGGTAAGTTTTCTAACTAGAAGTCAGAGGGGTACACGGTTGTATAACACGGTCGTGTGTTATACCCGTGCTTTCGCAACTTAGGCCTATACACGGGCGAATTACACGCCCGTGTATGGGGACCGTGCATGTTCGGGTATTTATACCCTTTTTGATAACCGTACCCCTCATTTTCACTACACTCTCATCTACATATCTTTTCTCTCTATACATCATTCCCTTCCCATTCCCTTGTTGGTTTCCCTCTCCCATTGCTTTGACAAGGTAAGATCTTTCTCATTCTTTTTCCTTTCTCTTGCTTCCCTCTCTATTTTCTCACTCAATGTCAGATTTCCATGTGAATGTGGCATGTTATAACATGTGGAGGATAATGAAACCTTAGGGCTTTTGTTTATCTGAGTATGGATGATGTTTTTCATGCGATTTGTGAAGTTTTTCCATTCTCCATTGCTCGATCGCTGTTTGGATTAGAAAATCTAGGGTTTCGAACCGTTCATGCGTGATCCTTTGTGATTGGAATGTATTTTGGATTGCATGCTAAAGGGATTTTTGCTTTAAGCACCATTAGTGCATGTGATTGATGATTCTCTCGTAATTTCTTGCAATACACGGCCGTTTATGAGTTATTTTTCAAATTTTGGCGGGGATTTTCTGATATACACGGCCTACAATACACTCCCGTGCCCAAGAACCGTGTATGATACTGTGAACCTTAAGTTTGATGATTTTGCATGCTTCCGTGATGCTAATGGTGGAGTCCCTTGTTTGCGATGTGGTTATTTGATGTATTACCTACGGGCTTTGTTTGTTTTACACCCTTTTTATTCTTGGTATGATTAGGTTCTGCTTATTTCCTTTGACAAAATGCCACGCGTCAAGACTGTTGCTCAAAAGAAGAAAAGAAGCCGATCCAAAACGGGTAGTTCAAGCCAATCTGAAGCTCTTCGATACCCTGTAAATATTCGAGAGAAGGATAAAGAACTCTTTACCCTATATAAGTCAAAAAAGGTCATCAAACCGAATGTGGTGTTGGACTGGGACGTTTTGAGAAGATTTGGGTTGGTCCAACAATTTGAGAGGCTCTTAGCTGACCGAGCCTAGTTTCACCTGTTCATGATCGAAGAAGACTTATATGAGGAGTTAATTCTTACTTTCTTAGCCACCTTCAAGATTTCAGGTACCATGAATGCTGGCGTAAGAAACGAAGTTGAGTTTCTGGCCCAGGGTGAGTACCATAAGATGTCCATGACTGAGTTCATAGAGGCTATGGGCATCTATGATGGGGGTTTTCTTCAAACCCCTGAGTTTCGCGCCCTTCCGGTTTCATGGGGCCCAAAGAATTCTATCTCCTTATGGACTCAGTATGGTATTGGTGCCTATAGTGCCTCTCACACCAAGGCCTCTCAACTGAGAAATAGAGTACATCATATCCTACATTACATTATGGCTCGCTCTACCACGGGTAGGATCGATTCAGAGGGCGTTGTTAAAGCCAGAGACTTATTTCAGTTGTGGGCCATGCATACTGGAACCAGCGTCAATGTGGGTGTTTTTGCCGCTTTTTGTCTTCAGCGCCAGGCAGAGAAAGGACCGAAAGGGGTTTTCCTAGGTGCTCTAATTATTAGAATTTTGAAAAATCTGGGTCTATTCCCACATCGAGCACCTAGTGATTTCATTGGGCGATCTCTGAAGCTTAAAGCCAGGATATTAAGCGATTGGAATTTCCACCCAATTGACGCTGGCGCTGAAGAGGAGATAGGGGAAGAGGAAGAAGAGGAACCACAACTACAGGCTGAACCATCCGTCAATGTGCAGATGCTAGAGATGGTTTCTCAGCTATCGCGTGATGTGGGAGAAATAAAGAAAAGCCAGAAGATGATGAAGCAGAAGATCACTAAGATGGAAAAACGGCAGAAGGGACTGAAGAAGTTTTTAATCGATTGCTTCACCAAGCTTGGTGAGAAGTTAGACATTCAGTTCTCTTCCTGTGCTAGCTCCAGCGAAGAAGACATGATCCCTCCCGTAACGATCAGCCGGTAGCGGCATACTGAGGGAAGATCGTCTTCTGCTCCACTTGCTCCATCAGAGGAAAGCCCCCACAGACCAGGCAAGGAGCGAATGGTTGTTGAGGAAGACTCCGACGATGACGACTATGAGTCTGAGAAGGATGATGACTGATTTTTCCTAACTATTTGCAAACTTGTCTGTCTAACCCTGAATTGTTTCTATTAACTATTTGCTGTGACTTTGATTATCTGTGATAAACTTTGATGATATTGACTTGTGCTTATTTGTTTTGGTGATACTCATTTCTTTTAGTTTCTCTTTTAGTGTGTTTTGTTTTTAGGATTTTCTTTATACCCATTTAGCCTTTCGATAGTGCGGATTGAATGTTGAAAGCTGATGATCTCCGAAGGATGATTTGAGGATTTTGCACTTGCATAGAGTTTCCCCTGTGAATGAATTGCCACTTATAGATTTCAGGGGAGTTTCCTTTTTCTTTCTCCTTTTATTTTCCTTGTTTCTATTTTCTTTCTTTCGTGTACTTTGTGGGCAGACATTGGGGACAATGTCTGATTTTAAGTGTAGGAAAGGGAATAGAAAGAACAGAAAGATATCACAAGAGCAATGAACTTATGGACTTTTAAATAATGCTCAATTTCCCTTGTTTAAGTAACATTTGGAAGCTTAATGATGATGAGAAATAGTTGCTCAGGAAATATAAAATTCCACTTGTATAGGCAGCTATTTCATGGAAATTTTTCGAATTTTGCATTATTCTCTTATTTTGTATTCTCTTTACCTTTTTAGAGTTATAGTATGGTATCCATGTGAGGGAGACTTACTTGTTATTTAGGCTTTCATTTCACATTTAGGATTTGATTTTGCAATCTTGAATGAAGGAACAAGTGATACTTATAGCTTGGTGACTTTCCCTTACAAAAATAATGGAATAGAACACAAATTGGGAGTAATTTGATGAAAAAAAAATGATGAACAATAACAAATAGTTCAGAAGTGGATCTCATTGACTCGAGTAATTAAGTCCGAGGGGTGCCCTTTCTGGGGAATAACATCTATTGACTTGGGTGATGAACTCGGGATCATTGGCCGAAAGCTCGCTACAAGGGTTATGAGTAAAATCCGAGAAAACTGAACTAAATGAGGCTTTAAATTAGAATATTTGGATTCGAGTGGTAGAGGTTCGAAGGGGTATCTTAAAACCTAGTAGCCTAAGATCGTCTGGTCTGGGACTTACTGGCCAAGGAAACCGCTCTTAGTCACTAAAAGAAAGGAATTGATTAGTTAATTCAACCCGAACAAGTAAATCCGAGGGACGCCCTCTATGCTTGAGGGGATAACGTCTGTTAACTTGGGTGACGAGCCCGGGATTATCGATTAAAAGTTCGTTACATGGGTTAATTGACTAAGAAAAGGTACTAAAAGGTTGAACTCCCAATCCAAAAAGGGAAAAAGATCCAGGAAATAAGTGGATGTATATGCCTGAGTTCTATGATTGTAAGTCTGATCTTAACTTTGAGATTTTTGGTTAAATGATAAAGGGTAAAAGTTTCACTTACTTGGATTAATACTGGAAATCTACTATTGGTATTTTGAATACAAGTTCTTAATAAGATTGAGTGATAAGAAAGGCGAATTTTGGAAAATGGTGGCTATCCTGGTATAAAGTGGGGTTAATGATTGAATTTCTTCCTGAGTTTTAAGAATTCTGAGAATTGAGACTTCCATATGTGTAATTTGCTTGAGGACAAGCAAATGCTTAAGTGTGGGGAAATTTGATAAATCTATTTTAACTCTTATAATTGGAGATGATTAAGTCAATTTTTGAGATAATTGGGCGTGAAAATATAAGATTATGATGCTTGATTGATTTATATTTCAGGTTCAGGTGTGGAAAAGGATGATTTGATGAAAAATATTTAATTCAAGACGAATTGGAGATAAAAGCAAGTAAAAAGGGAATGCTTTGAAGTTAAAGGAAGTCACACGGTTTTATAAACGGCCGTGTGAAGGAATCAGGAGATTACACGGTTCGGATACACGCCCGTGTATCAGATCGTGTATCAGCGTGGAAAAAGTTTTCAGGACAGACCAGTACACGGTTGGAATACACACCCGTGTAAGACAACCGTGCATTGAGGAGGACACACGATTGGAATACACAACCGTGTACGAAAAGAAGACAGAGATATACATGGCTATTACAAACGGCCGTGTGGGATATACACGCCCAGAGTTCACTGACTCAGAGACATACACGGTTTATCTACACGCCCGTGTAGTATGACCGTGTATCTATCGAGGGAAAGATATCTTTAAATCTTTCGTCCATATTTGAAGGATATCTTCTACACGCCAGAGAGGAAGCTACCCTAGGTATAAATAGTTGTCTTTGAAGAGAGAGAAAAGGGGAGAGAAGGCAGAAAATACGTACTGGAATTTTGGGAGAACAACAGCAACCAAAGGAATTTTCGAGCTTTAATTCTAGAAGTGTTTCACACATGGATTTGATTATTTCGTTTTGTTATTCTTTGAGAACCATGTGTAGCTAATTATATCGTACCCGAATCTTACGAAAGTCTGATTACTATGTGACAATGAGTTTATTGCAAAATTAATGACGATTGGGCATATCTGATTTCATCCATGTTATTTATTATTATTTGTTGATTTGATGTTTGGCCAGCATTAGATTAAATTGATTTCGGATAAGTTGATTGGAAAATCTCTTGTTTGAATAGATCATACATCGGATGAAAAGGCTTGTATGCAATCTAGGGATAGAAAGCGTAAGTCTTCCGTATTAGATTGAATGTGATGATTTAATCTAATTGAGGGTTGTGGTATAATCATGCAATTCTGATTGTTGTTAATAAAAGAGGGATCTTTGTTAATACGGTTAGGATTAGGAGTTAGTGATTTTGGAAGAAACATTAACTTAGTGTTAGATGCCCGCGGATCAGAGATAATCAGTATTCATTAATTAGTTTCCTAAGGATTGAAGTCGCATAGTAATTAGATGAGTAGTAAGAGTGGGGTATGCGTTGGAACGTTGAATTTGATAATTTAACTCATTGTTTGATATCCATTGATTTCATTTCTATTAGATATTTTAGTTTAATTTAGGTAATTTGGTTAAATCAATTCACCTCGAAATTGTGAGGTTAGATAGTCGGTTTGAGGTTAGTATTAGTACTTGCTGATCCTTGAGGAGACGATACCTGAACTCAACTCTATACTATTGTAATCGATAGGTGCACTTGCCTAATTGATCGCAAGGAAGAGTCGGAGTACAAAGGATTTTAATTTGTGTGATTGCGATACATTCAACATAACCTAGGTAGCATTAAGATGAAAATCCCAACATTTCAGGGAAAGAATGATTTGGAGTTGTACTTAGAATGAGAGAGGAAAATGGATCATGTGTTTAAATGCCATAACTATACTGAGGAAAAGAAGATAAAATTGGTTGCAGTAGAGTTCACAGATTATGCTAGTGTATGGTGGGATTAGCTAGTGCGTAATAGGTGTAGGTATGGTGAGTGACCTGTTAGTACTTAGGAGGAGATGAAGACCATAATGCAAAAATAGTTTATTCCTAGTCACTACCATAGGGATTTACTTAGGAAAGTCTAGGGATTGACATGGGGAAGCAAAAGTGTAGAGGACTACTATAAGGAGTTGGAGATAACCATGATTAAAGCTAGAGTGGAGGAAGATGATGAGGCCACTATAGCTAGATTTATTAATGGTCTGAATCAGGAAATTGCTAATGTGGTAGATTTACACCATTACTTAGACATGGAAGAACTGTTACATAGAGCAATCAAGGTGGAGCGACAATTAAAATATAGAAGTGATCAGATGTCTGGTCGACTTCCAAATCTCCATGGAAGTCTAATTGGAATAGGAACTCCATGGATTCCAAGCCTAAAGAGGACGTAAAGGCTAAGAATCCAGTTGCTGCATTTAAGGGAAAAACCGACACTAACCGCCCTTCTAGAACTAGAGATATCAAATGTTTTATATGTTAGGAATTTTGACACATTGCATCTCAATGTCCAAATCAAGAATCTATGATTATCTGTTACAATGGGGATGTAAAGAGCGCGAGCTCTAAGGAGGATGAGGAGTCACCATCATAGGAATATGAGGATGTTGACTTGGAGGGACCCATGAGTGGTGAGTTATATGTCACAAGGAGAGTACTTAGTGTATAACCCTAGGAGGATGGTGAGGGGATCCAGTGTGAGCACATATTTCATACGCGGTGTCCTGTGCAAAGTAAAGTGTGTAGTCTGATAATTGATAGTGGCAGCTACACTAATGTCGCTAGCACTTTACTGGTAGATAAGATGCAGTTGAAGACTATGAAACATTCGAAACCATATCGATTATAGTGGTTGAACGAATGTGGGGAGGTAAAGGTGACAAAGCAGGTTCTTATAGCCTTTTCCATAAGGAACTACAAAGATGGAGTCTTGTGTGATGTGGTACCTATGCAGGTTAGTCACCTATTGTTAGGGCGACCCTAGCAATTTGATAGGAAGATTACATATGACAGGTACAACAACCAATATTCCTTTGTACTAAACAAAAGAAAAGTGGTTCTCACGCTACAAAAACCATGGGAAGCTTGTGAGGACCAAGTGTGGATTGCAAAAGAATATAGAGAGAAACACTTGAGTGCTTGAGAGAAGAGTGATGAGAAAAAGAAGAAGAGTGAGAATAAAACACTGATGAGCTATGAGGGAAAAGATTTTGAAACATTGAGAGGAGAGGAAATTGCAAGAAAAAGTGAGGTTAAGAGTGGAATGTTGGTGAGGAAACAACTACTTATACTTTTATACAAGGATGTTTATTTTACTTATACTGATACTAACTCTTCATTGCCTAGTATGGTATTTTTTCTTAGTTTTGTTGCAGCTATAGATAGGATAGCCATAGATGAGGAGAAAATGGAGGCGATTCGGGAGTGGCTAATACCAAAGGTACATGTTAAGATCGTGTTTCCTCCAGGAGAAGGGGTTTGGGTGCACATGAGGAAGGAATGATTTGCTAAACAATGAAAATCCAAATTGCATCTAAGGGCTGATAGACCTTTCTAAGTAGTAGAGCGCATAAATGACAATGCCTACAAAATAGATTTGCTAAGCCACTATGGTAACGTAAGTGCTACATTTAATATTTCTAATCTTACTCCTTATGATGCAGGTGATTCAAGGACGAATCTTTTGAGGAAGGAGGGAATGATGAGGATCATCTAGCACTTAAGAAGATAGAACCAAGAACTTAAGATCCATTGCAAGAAATTGGAGGACTAATGACCCGAGCTAGAGCAAAGAGGATGAATGATGCTCTGTAAGGACTAGTCATGGACCTACAAGCCAAGGAATCAAATTACATGAAAGGAGAACCAACACCTATTAATGTGATTCATTTTTCCATGGAAGAATGTAAAGATTTAAAGTCTTAGAATAAGAAATGTTATGTGATGAACTGAAAAGGAAAAAGATTTGCGGTTTTGTGTTTATTATGTTTTTAGTATTTTCTTTGGTTTGTAATTTAGAATAATTAGTTACTTGTTCGGTTCACATGAGGATAAGGAAGCAAATTAGATTAGGAAACTTAGGTTTTATATTTTTACATGTACACATTATGAAAACTGTGTAAGGAGGCCGGCACAAAACATATCATTGAATAGAATTTTTACAACACATTTTGTGGAACATGAAAAAGCCCTCTTTTGTTCTTTGCAAAAGAACTCTCCTTTAGGAATTCCTTAACCGAATTGCTATAGGAAACCCTTAAGTGATAACTTAGGTTTTAGTCAACAAGTGTGATTAGGGTTTAGGTTTAACATACCTTGGGTTCACGCATCATAATGTGCCTAGTAATCCAATTGCAAGAACACAAATGCTGATTGGATAATCCACTAAACACAAATCATAAAAAAGGGCATGATTCCACTTCCATGTGAACTCTAATTGCAAGAACCACTTGATTGAATATGCAATTTACAACGAACTCAATTGGAATTCCAAAACCAGTTAAATAAACAACACTATTTGAATCTAATTTCCAAATAAAAAATGGCGTAAATCAAAGCTTGAAGAATGAACCCTAATTGGCATGAACTAAGAACAACATAAAGTAACTAATTCTTTACCAAATATTACGCACTCGTTGGAATTGGGATCAACTTGTAATTTGTTGGTACTACTCACATAAAATCCAAGTCCACTCGCCACATGAATAGGCAGTCGAAATATATGAGTTCAAAAAGTCCCTTCTAAAGCTTACTTAGCAATTATTTATACTCACTCCAATTAGGGTAAAAACATAAAAGCCAAATTACAAATAAAACCAACAAGCGACCAGTCCTAAATCAACAAAAGAAAATTACAAATAAATCCTCAAAATGGCTGGTTCTTCACTTCCATGGAGTAATTTTTTGATTGATTGTTATTTGATTTATGTAGGTCCATGAATAACCCACAAACTAAGCTTTAGCGAATTTATCCATCGTCTTGTAAAAACCGACAAGTGTACATGCTAAAGTGCACAACAAATATGCAATAGAAAAGAAATACTAAACCAATATTCTCAAGGTCTAATTGTTTAAAGAGGACCCTCATCGTCAAATTTTGTAACCCTTCGGCTCTTGCCCTGGTGATAGGTCCTGTAGGTATATGATTACTATCACAAACTTATGTATAGTACCTCTTGCCATCCCCAGACTAACGGCTAGACCGAAGTCGTTAACCGTACTCTTAGCACATTACTAAAAGCAATAGTTAACAAGAATCTTACTAATTGGGACTTGTGTCTTCCTATTGTCGAGCTCGCTTACAATAGGTCTACTTATAATTCAATCAGTAAGTCTCCCTTTGAAGTTGTGTATGGCTATAATCCTACTGTTCCATTAGATCTTCTAACAAGATCGGTAACAAAGGAAGAGAGCCTAAATGGAGTTGAGCGAGCTAAGGAGATTCAAGAAAAATTCATGAAAAGACAGCTGAATGTCTTCAGAAAACACATGAGCAGTAGAAACCTCAGGAAAATTAGAATTTATAATCTAGGTGACCTAGTCTGGATTAATCTCAGCAAAGACAAGTTTCCTCATAAGAAGTCACAGAAGCTATCACCCAGATCAAATGGACCTTTCAGAGTTGTCCGACGCATTAACAACAATGCCTATAGAATAGAATTACTAGCGGAATATGGCATCTCAACTACCTTTAATGTTGTAGATCTGTCACCATGTTTTCCAGATGACATTCATGAAGACCTATTAGATTTGATGGCAAATCTTCCTAAGGCCCGAGGAGATGATAGGAATCAAATTCCTATAGGACCAATCACTAGAGTACGAGCCAAGGGTTTACAAAATCTAGCTATGAGGATCCTCCATGAATAACTAAACCCTAAGGATGTTGATTTAGTAGCTACTTTTATATTATATAATTGTTGTGCATTCCAACAGATATTGATAGGAATCAAAATCCGACAAGGCTTATCATTAGGGCAAGAACTAAAGGATTTCGAATCTTGGCAATGAGGGCCCATTTTGAGCAAATCGACCCTGGAATTATTTGTTTACTAACCTCTTTTATATTATTCATGTATTATATATTCCAGCAGACACACTTATCATATTTTATAGGGCGATGGACAAACTCACTCAGACTCAGCTTGTGGGTTATCCATGGACCGACTTGAACCGGCAATGAGTTGGGCTAACGAATCCTATGGAAGAGCTCGCATGATGAAGAATATTTTCTTTTATTTTGTAATTTTTATTTGGACTATTTTATGTTTTATTTTCTTTTGGACACTTTTATTTGGTTCTAATTGAGTTTTAGGACCGGCCACCATAAAAGTGGCATAGTTGTAATTTTTGTCCATTTTCTAACACTAGGGATAGCAAGTATAAATACTTGCTTATAGTAGGGTTTGAGGAGGCCAAAATTTTCAGAATACACTTCACATTTTCGTGAGAGGGCTTAGGGTTTCCCTAGATCCAATTTCTCTTATCAATTTCAATTTCTAAGAGTTGAAATTGTCGCGAGTGTAACAAAGGGCAATTGTGAGTAATATCAATTCCTTCTTTGTTGTTTTTCCTTATCATCACTAGTGAGTCATATCTAGGGTTGATTTGGATTTTCTTGGTCATATTTTTTATTGAAATTGTGATCAAATATCATGTTATGAAATTGATTGTTTTAGTATTTGATATCATCATCAATATTGGAATCTATTGTGACGTGAATGTTGCTTGTTGGGAGAAGATAAAATCACCTTGTTAGATTGTTGATTGCATCTTGGACCTTTAGTTTTCATCAAAATTCCAATAGGGTTCACGCAAATTCCATTCCAATTGAACCGATTTGTGTTTGAGAGTTGGGGTTTGTTTCTTTGATTCATTTACATGCGCTTGGGCTTAGTTTTGAGCACATCAGATACATTTTTCGATTTTACAGGATGGCGAATAAAACACGCTAAGGATCAGATTGGGGACATTCTTAGACTCACATCCAATGGTCCACAATGTGTTCACTTGAATTGAAGAATCGGCCACTTGAAGACCACTTTGTATTTGTAATTTGTCCTTTAGAAAACCGGCCACTTAAGTGGTATCTTTGTAATTTTTAGTGTGTTTTTACCCTAATAGGAGTAAGTTTAA
The DNA here is from genome assembly GCA_037954665.1 of Laguncularia racemosa. Classification (NCBI taxonomy): domain Eukaryota; kingdom Viridiplantae; phylum Streptophyta; class Magnoliopsida; order Myrtales; family Combretaceae; genus Laguncularia; species Laguncularia racemosa. The sequence goes on from JBBMOL010000125.1 coordinate 1,514,469, forward strand.
ATACTTGCTAACTAGGGTTTTTAGGAAGCTTCTGACATTTTTGAGAAAATTATACACTTGTTGTCGTGAGAGGTTCCCTTCAATTGCAATAGATCTCTTATCAATTTCTTTGTGAAATTATGCCGAGAATCAATTAGAGTGGATTGTGAGTCATATTGATCTAACTCTTGTTGTTTGACAAATTGTGTTTAGTGAGTAATATCTAGGTACAATTTGTTGGTTACTTGTTCTTATCATGTGAATTGGGGTTATTTATTTTTAGATTTGATCATTTCAAATTGAGATTGAATTCTAGTGCATTTACGTGTGGTTCCATTGAAGTTTATACACTTGTTTGTTCTTACTTCCATTTAGTGGTCAAACTCGTGAATTGGACTTCCATTTTGAAGTAATTTAACACGCCATTTTGTTGAGGGAGTTGGTTGTTCACACCTTGTGATTGATGTGTTTGCCATCTAATTTTGTGAAGTACATCATCATTTCGATATATGGCTCCACTACGGACAACACAACATATTGATCATTGAGGTGCCCCCTAAAGATTTGCCACTATGGGCCCCTAGGCCGAGCCACACACAAGTAACATATCTCACTCCATTTACATGATATTTTATTACTTCATGATAGCACATAATTCACATCATACCTCAGCATTTCATTATTTGACATACAACTTATTAGATAGCTTCCTAACAATCACATACAACAAACAAAGTAAACACGTACCTAGAATCCTAGCTTTACACACTTCATGTCCCAAACTTAAGCTAAGTTGATATTTGTATTATCATCAAGACATCATCTTTAGTACTAATCCAAACATAATATAACTTCCTAATTCCTCTTAATCTATTAAGTTATCTAAGGTTATACTAATTTCCTTGGTTGTGTGGAACTTGGTTAATTAAGAAGATAATTTGATATATATTGATAATGTTTATCAATTAACATGGCCATGTTGGAGGTCATGTTGCCCAACACGAACTAATACATGACCATGATAAAGGTCGTATATCTCTTAGTGAGATTTGGCTTCAATATAGTTGGAACACGACCTTGTAGGGGGGCCGTGTTTCTCTAAATTCAACATGGTTGAAACACGACCATGTTGGGGGGTCATATATCTCTCGGCATGACTTTTGGACTCAACACAGTCGAAACATGACCATGTTAGGAGGTCGTGTTCTTTTCTCATTTTAACACAGAGGCAACATGATCATGTTGGATGGTCATGTATCTTTCGATATAACTTTTAAATTCAACATTGTCGTAACACGATCGTGTTGGGGGGGGGGGGGGTGCGTATATCTCTTGGCCAATTCCACAAACCTTAATATTTATCTCCAAATTCTCCCAAATTCATTCCTTTTTATCCCTAAACTCCATTACATCTTTGAAATATGTAAATAGTCATCAATTAATGTAAGTTAGAATACTTACATCGAACTTCCCATATATCGACTCCTTGATATAGGAATTCCCTTATCTTTTACATTCCCTTTTACTACACCGCATTACCTCCTTGGATTGCTTTAGGTTTCCCTATACAAGCTTTCTCTCGCAGATATGCAAAAGAGAAGAACCTTAGGTCAGTTTAGCACATATATATAGTCTCGTTGGAAAGGAAAAAATTGCCCCTGTCTTTTTTTCGTATTTACACGATTGCATTAACTCTTATATTATTTATATATTTGTTTATATAAAAAAAAAATCATGTATTACATTCTCCCCCCCTTATTAAAACTTTCATCCTCGAAAGTTACCTAGAATTGGGAAAAGTTTTGGATTCTTTCTCTTCATTTCTTCTTCTAATTCTTATGTCGCCTCTCGCTTGATTTGATGTGTCCACTGTACTTTGATATAAGGAATTCTTCTTCTTCTTAGCACTTGTTCCTTGGTATCCACTATCCTCATAGGTCTTTCTATAGAGGACAGGTTTGGCTGTACCTTAAAAGGTTCTAAGGCTATCACTTGATCTGGGTTTGGTATAAACTTTCTTAACATCGACACATGAAACACATCATGTACTTCGGCTAGACTTGGTGGTAGTGCCAACCTATACGCGACTATTCCGATTTTCTCTAGAATTTCGAATGATCCCACATATCTTGGATCCAGCTTACCCTACAGTCCAAACCTGATTACCCCTTTAGTTGGAGATATCTTTAGTAAGACTTTATCTCCCACTTGAAATTCTAGAGGGTGTCGCCGTTTGTCTACATAACTTTTCCAATGACTCTGAGCTGATAGGATCCATTGTCTTATGATTTTAACTTTGTCTGTTGTTTCTTATACTATCTCGGGCCCCAATACCTGTCTTTCTCTCACTTTATCCTAGTGTAAGGGAGATCCACACTTCCTTCAATATAAAGCTTTATAAGGAACCATCTGTATAGTAGCCTGGTAACTGTTGTTATAAGCAAATTATACTAAAGGCAAATGATCACTCTAGTTACCCCCTTGATCCAATGTACAAGCTCGTAGTAAGTCTTCCAAAATTGGAATAGTTCTTTTAGATTGCCCATCTATTTGAGGATGAAATGCTATACTAAATTGGAGTTTGGTTCCCAAAGCTTGATGCAAACTTTTCTAGAATTTGCTCACAAAATGAGTATCCCTATCAATTGTAATCATAGCTAGTACCCCATATAATCTAACAATCTCTTCAATATACATGTGAGCAAGCGTTTCTAGTCTGTAGTTTACTCTAAATTGGCAAAAAATGTGTGGACTTGGTCAATTTAACTACTATCACCCAAATTGCATCATATTTCTCCTTTATTCTCGGGTGTACTATGATAAAATCTATAGTTACATGTTCCCACTTCCATTCGGGTATAGGAAGAGGTTGTAACTCATCAGCTGGTCTTTGGTGTTCAATCCTTATTTGTTGATAGGTTAGACACCTGGACACATATTTGGCTATCTCCAATTTCATATTTTTCCACCAGTAAGTATTCTTGAGATCCTTATACATCTTAGTATACCCTGAGTTTACTATATACCCTAAGTAATGGGCTTCCTTCATAATCTTCTTCTTTAATTCTATGTTATTTGGAACATACCATCTGTTACCATACTTGACTACCCCTTCAGTGTTTAACATAAATGTTGTAGCTTCACCCTATTCTAATTTGTTCCTTATCTTTTTAATTTCAAGATCTTCCATTTGTGCAATTTTAATCTGATCTATAAGATTAGGTTGGATACTAAGTGTAGATAACCTATTTCCCACTTCTCATGTCACCACTTCCAATTTCAACTTATCTATATCTTCTAATATCTTCTTCTAAGATGTGATTAATCCTACAATATTTATGTGTTTCTTCTTGCTTAAAGCATCTACAACCACATTTGCTTTTCCAAGGTGATAAGGAATTTCCACATCATAATCATTTATTAATTCTAGCTACCTTCTTTGCCTCATATTTAACTCCTTTTAAGTAAACAAATACTTCAAACTTTTATGGTCTATGAAGATTTTACACTTCTCCCTATAAAGATAGTGTCTCCACAATTTCAATGCCATGATCACAGCAACTATTTCCAAGTCATGAGTGGGGTAATTCTTCTCATCTTGTTTTAGCTGGCGGGAAGCATGTCTAATGACTTCCCCATTTCGCATAAGCACACACCCTAAACCTTGATTTGATGCATCACTGAATACTTCAAATTCTTCTCCTATCTTTGGTAGAGCTAACATTAGAGCTATCATTAATTTATTCTTCAATTTCTTGAAGCTACTCTCACATTCCTCACTCCATACAAACTTGGCCTTTTTCTTTATCAGTTGAGTCAAGGGAGTGGCTAACCGGGAAAATCCTTCTACAAAGCGTTTGTACTACCCAGCTAATCCTAAAAAACTCCTTACCTTTGCCACAATTCTTGGTCTTGGACAGTCACTTACTGCTTTCACCTTCATAGGGTCTACTAATATTCCATTCTTATTCACCACATGTCCTAAGAAGGATACTTGTTTCAACCAAAATTTGCACTTACTGAATTTTGCATAAAGCTTTTCTTCCCTAAGTCTTTCTAGTATAGTTCTGAGATGTGCTTCATGTTCTTCTCTACTTTTGGAATAGATAAGGATATCATCTATAAAAACCATTACAAATCAATCTAACTAGTTTCTGAGCACTCTGTTCATGAGGTCCATAAAGGCTGCTGGAGCATTTGTTAAACCAAAAGGCATAACTCGAAATTCGTAATGCCCATACCGAGTCCTAAAAGTAGTTTTCTATATGTCTTCCTCCTTAATTCTTAACTGATGGTACCCTGATCTCAAGTCAATGTTGGAGAAGAATTGAGCTCCTTGTAATTGAACAAATAGATCATCAATCAGAGGGAGAGGATATTTGTTCTTGATTGTGACTTAGTTTAGCTCCCTGTAATCTATACTCAGCCTCATACTCCCATCTTTCTTCTTGACAAATAGCATTGGAGCACCCCATGGTGAAGCAATTAGTTTAATAAACCCACTATCTTGAAGCTCTTGAAGTTAAGTCTTCAGTTCAGATAGTTCAATAGGTGCCATTCAGTATGGTACTTTAGATATGGTTGTCGTTTCCGGTATAAGATCAATACAGAACTCTATCTCTCTAGATGGTGGTAAACTCGGGAAATTATTGGGAAAAACATCTGTATACTCATTCACTATTTGCATAGTTCTTAATTCCTTAACTGGTCCTGTCTCTATTGATAAGGTTGACAATCTTCCTTTATTCTACAACTCGTATGTTGGAAAAGTCACAGGCCTTTAGGGATCTGACTCGTATACAATTTGCTCCTAGGTTAGAAAATTAAACTTAACCACTAGATTGTGACAATCTACAATGGCATGATACTTATATAACCAATTCACCCCTAAAATTAGATCAAACTCTATCATCTTTAATACAAACAATTCAACTGGCATTTTCTTGCCATGTATTACAATCTCTACATCTTTACACATTTGATCTAATTTCCCCCTACTCCAAATGGAGTATTTACAATCATAGCAATCTCTAATACAGTAGTTTTTAATCCATATACATTCATAAATACAGGTGATATGCAAAAATGCATTGCACTTGTGTCAAACAATACATAAGCAATGTTTAAGTTTATGAGCAATGTACCTACTATGGTATCATGATCATTGGCATCCTATTGCTATTGCTGTTGTAACATAAACACTCTAACAGTTGCCCTCTGTCTTGGTCCCATGTTCTGATTTCTACTTAGTGGTCCTCTAGGTGTAGTTCTTATAGGCTGTAAGGTTTGTGGGGGTGTGTAGGGGTGTAGTTACCTGAGTGTGCTAAGCACCTGATGTGCTTAAAACCAAGTTTAAGAACAAGTAAAACCAATTTGAAAGTCAATTAGCAAATGTCAATCAACTAGTTCAACAATTGCACTTATCCTCAATGTTTATGAACCAATTCTTCAAATGTTGACGAGTTCGATCTTAAATATCTAAATGTGATTAGCTTTGATGCTAAAAGTTGATGTGCCTAAAATGGGGTTTAAGTGCATGTAAATGAACCAAATTATAATCCCTAAAGGATAAGATCAATTTCGGTTCCAAAGGACAACAAATTGCATGAACCCTAGTTGATGTAATATGATCCAAATAATAAAATCAAGGATATGAAAACCACAAAGATGATAATCCTCAATTGAATCACTTAATCAACTTAAGTTCTAAGAGAATTCCAATCAACAACACATAAAGATAAAATTGTGATCCTCCTCACAACAAGACCAATCCACACCATAAAAATATAAAGTAAAATTTATGGTAATAACGAATGTTAAAGCCAATCAATCTTATATCATTACAAACATGATACAATTGATACCAAATTCAGATCAAAGAACTAACCTAATCAACCCTAGATATGACTCACTAGTGATGAAAAGGATAAACACAACAAAGGGGAATTGATATTACTCACAATTCTCTTTGTTGCAACTTTCCATAATTCCAATTTTTGGATTGAAATTGATAAAAGCTAATGGATTTAGGATGAACCCTAACCCTCACACGAAAATGTGTTTTACTGCAAATTTCAAAAGCTCCCCCAAAACCCTACTTAAGCAAGTATTTATACTTGCTCCCTTTAAGGTTAAAATGTCCACAAAATTACAATTATGCCACTTTAGGGTGGCCGGTCCTAAAAGCAACAATTACAATCAATGAAAAAGTGTCTCAAAAGCTTACAACATAAATAGTCCAAAGAAAATAATTAAAAGTATAAAATAATAAAAATCCTTAAAGAGCCAATGCATCAAGGCGATGTTGATCATAGTGGGCCATTGGGTGAGAATCTAAAGATGTCCCTAACCGATCAACAATGAGATTCATTTGGCATCCCGTGAAGAAATATCATTATACCTATAAGATTATCATTCAAATATTTATTAGATAAGGAAAATAAGTGTAAATATGAGTGATTTGGATCATCATCCAAATCAAGTTCCATATCCATCTAGGTCTCTAGAAAGATTCCCATCATCTCTTCGGGCCTTTGAAAGATTTGCCCTCAAATCTAGAGGGTCATTTCTTGGACTGAACCCGAACATCTCTGTTGGCTTGTTTTCCCGGTTACTAGATGAAACTGAAGTAGTCCTGATCTGCTCTTGGAATTTGTGTACCTCGGATGGAAACATAGGTAACAGTACTATTCGTGACCTTCCCATACTAAACATGTAGGTGTTTTTGAAACCATCATGCAACACCTTTCGATCAAACATCCAGGGCCTACCTAATAGTAAGTGGAATGCACACATGGGGATCACATCACACAAGATCTCATCATGATATTTCTACCCAATACTCACAGGTACCTTTGCCCTTAGTGTAACATGCATACTACCCTAATTATCCAACTAATGCAAGTTATAAAGGCTAGGATATAGACTAGTAAATAATTGTAATTTGTCTACCAGTACAGCAGATATAACATTCGTACAACTACCACTATCTATGATGAGTACACAAAGGTTACCTCTGATCTTGCAAGAAGTGTGGAATATGTTCTCCCTCTATTTGTCCCTAGCATCAGGAGATAAAGTCGGAGTCCTGCGCAACACATTAATGGGTAAATACTGTTCACTTGTACCCTCCTCATGTGTTTCTGCAGTTTGATCATCATAGTATTCCTACAGTGCTATAGACAGATCTGTAGGCTCAGCCTGTTCCTTCTCATCCTCAACATCCACCGTACTACCATATGCCCAAATCTCATGCATTTAAAGCATTTAATTTGGCGTACTTTCCCACTAGATCCTGGAATAGTCTGCCTCACATCTGGTGTTATTACCTCTTTACCCTTCCTAAAGGTTATGTTCTCCCTATCTATGCTAGGGTTAGCTCTATCTACTGCCCTTACTGTCTCACCTACTACATTTGGTCCTCCTAATTGACCATCAGCTCCCACAGGCCTAATAGTAGTATTGGGCCTACTATTTGGAACCCTGAATAAATTGGATCGCCTCTGCCTCTCCACTTTCAAGGCTAACTGAATAGCCTCATCAAGTGTACTGTATCTCTGCAGCTCAATAACACACGCTGTCTCATATTTCAGCCCTGAGACGAAGCATGCTAGGGTTTGCTCTGGAGGCTCAATTGACCCACATCTAATCATTAGGGTTTTAAACTCCTACACATAATCATCAATTATCTTGCCTCCCTACCTCAATGTCTAAAGATGCATGAACAGTTCTTGCCTGTAGTGCTTAGGAATAAATCTTTTCCTTAAAACCCTCTTTACGTCTGTATCTTAGCCTCCTCTTCCCTACGTCTACTGATAATTAGATTTTTCCACCTTGAGGCAGCATACCTTGTGAACTCAATTGCAGCTAGTCGGACTCGGGCATTATCATCGATCTCATCGCATTCAAAGAGACCCTCAACTTTATCCTCCCAGTCCAGATAATCATCAGCTAAACCCTTACCATCAAAAGAAGGCATCTGCAACTTCACATATTCCAATCCCCTAGGTGGCTTGAAATTCCTATTTGGATAAGGATTAGCCCTAAAGTTGTCATCCCTCTCTTCCCTATAGGGGTGATGATCTCCCTCCATCCTTCTACCCAAATTTCCTCCTCCCACTACTCCTTCTCTCTAGAGGTTCTGTAGAGCTACCCGAGGTGGTGCCTGAGGGTTTACCACCGGTGGTTGTGGTAATGTCATCCTATCAATTCTAGTTGCCATAGTAGCAACAATGGTAGTAAGATCCTGGAGTTATTCTTCTAAAGTCCTCCTACCTATAGTGTTAGAACCCTGACCTCCACCAACTTGGCTATTGGCCTCATTGCCAATTCCCCCATTCACACTATCATTGGACATGTTTGTGATTTGATGAAGTATTCCACAAATTACAACACACTCCTTCAACAATACCAACCCACACGTTTAACAACGTAATAAGCCCACATTGCAAGAACATTAAAGCACAAGGAAATAATTCTTAATACTTCAAGTAAAGTTAAATAAATGAAGTACACACAACTACTTTCAAGTAGATAGAATTAAATTCAACTACAAGTGTTTAAGTAATGAGTTCAATTACTTTCACACTTTAACGACTTATTTGAATTTCAAATTCTACTACTCACTTTCTTTTTTCTTGCCTTGGCTTCTCACTACTTAACTACACAATAGGCAGCAATTAAACACATACACAATACACAATTCACTGCCACACAACTCCTCTTTTACTCATGGTCCCACTATATTCACGCCACCAACAACAACTATCTATACAACACACACAATAACTAACACCAAACACATACACCCTTCATTAAATTTACAAAAACACAACTCTATACACACACCTCTTCAAGTTACGGTGCACTTTCCCCACTTCCACACAAATATCAAACCGCAACTTCAACAACAAAAAGGTAACTTAAATCTCAAATTCAAAATGACTTCAATAATTGCAAGATTCCACAAATGGTAAGGAGCTATTTCAAATTCAAATGAACACACAATTAATCAATCACTTAATGTATGATTTGAAATTCAAATTGCTTTTTAACTCACACTTCAATTCTAAAATTCAAATATGAAAATTACAACTTGCTACTCCTCACTTCCAAAAACAAACAACACAAATCGCACTTCTCCAATTGATCACCACTCTTACTCCTTCATGGTCCACTTCAAATACACTACACATTCACGACCAAAGATTGAAGGAAGCCGAGAGTGTTCAAGTCTCTAAGTGTATAACCACTAATCAACAAGATAACAATTCAACAACATAATTGAAAAAGATTAAGCTTCACGTCAACAAATTTGGATCAATGTGCTACTCAACAATCCCTTAATTTCCGAATTCCAAATTGCAAATTCCCTTCTCTTAAACCACAAGCTCTAATACCAAATTATGATGTTCTTAAAACCAAGTTTAAGCACATGCAAAACCAATTTGAAAGACAATTAGCAAATGTCAATCAACTAGTTCAACAATTGCGCTTATCCTCATTGTTTATGAACTAATTCTTCAAATGTTGGCGAGTTTAATCTTAAATATCCAAATGTGATTAGCTCTGATACCAAAAGATAATGTGCCTAAAATGGGGTTTAAGCACATGCAAATGAACTAAATTACAATCCTTAAAGGACAAGATCAATTTCGGCCCCAAAGGATAACAAATTGTGTGAACCCTAGTTGATGTAATATGATCCGAATAATAAAATCAAGGAGATGAAAACCTCAAAGATGATAATCCTCAATTGAATCACTTAATCAACTTAAGTTCCAAGAGAATTCCAATCAACAATACATAAAGATAAAACCGTGATCCTCCTCACAACAAGACCAATCCACACCACAAAAATATGAAGCAAAATTGATGGTAATAACGAATGTTAAAACTAATCAATCTTATATCATTACAAAGAGGATACAATTGATACCAAATTCAAATCAAAGAACTAACCTAATCAACCTTAGATATGACTCACTGGTGATGAAAAGGATAAACACAACAAAGGGGAATTGATATTACTCACAATTCTCTTTGTTGCAAATTACCACAATTCCAATTTTTGGATTGAAATTGATAAGAGCTAATGGATTTAGGATGAACCCTAACCCTCACACGAAAATGTGTTTTGCTGCAAATTTCAAAAACTCCCCCAAAACCCTACTTAAGCAAGTATTTATACTTGCTCCCTTTAGGGTTAAAATGTCTACAAAATTACAATTATGCCACTTTAGGGTGGTCGTTCCTAAAAGCAACAATTACAATCAATGAAAAAGTTTCCTAAAAGCTTACAACATAAATAGTCCAAAGAAAATAATTACAAGTACAAAATAATAAAAATCCTCAAAGAGCCAATGCATCGAGGCGATGTTGATCATAGCGGGCCATTGGGTGAGAATCTGATGATGTCCCTAATTAATCAACAATGAGATTCATTTGGCATCCCATGAAGAAATATCAATGTACCTGTAAAATTATCATTCAAATATTTATTAGATAAGGAAAACAAGTGTAAATATGGGTGATTTAGATCATAATCCAAATCAAGTTCCATATCCATCTAGGTCGCTGGAAAGATTCCCATCAGCACCACACTCGAATAATCTATGCCGTCTCTGCTTATAGGTATAACAGAAGGTTTAAGGGAGAGTCCTATCAGTACAGTTCCTACTGGTATGTCCTGTTTTGCCACAGGAGAAGCATGCCTCTTTGGGCCAATTACATTGTTGCAGATCATGCGATCCTAAACATCTAGGACATCTCATACCTTGACCTACCTATGGTGGGGGAGGCAATGCTAGAGGTGTAGGCTTAGTTTGAAGAGGTCTAAGTGCATAAGCCATAGATTTGGCTGGATATATAGCTGGACTCTTCCCTTTATCTGCATAAGATATGTTGGAAACAGGCATTTTTCCCAAAATTGATCCTGATTTGTGAGATGATTGTTCTTCTGTTCTCCTTTTGCTCTACTCAAAGTATTTTTCTTTATCAACTACTCCTGCATAAGTAGTCAATTGAAAAGCCCCCACTTCATGTTGCAGAGTAAGCTCTAGTCCCCTCAAGAATCTCCTAACTCAAGAGGCATCATCTCCAGTCATCACCTTTAGCAAGAATTTGCTTAAGCGGTTCAGCTCTACCTCATATGCCTCTACAAATCTACTACCCTACTGGTAGTTAAAATAATTTACCTCCATTTTGTCCTAAATGCTGTTGGGGAAATACTTTTTGTAAAAGAGTTCCTTAAACCCCTGCCATTGGTTAGGAGCTCCTGCTAATTTGGATATATTGGTCCACCAATCTGCAGCTACTCCCTTCAGCATATAAGCAGCATACCTCACTTTTCTATCTTTTGGGACCACGAAAGCTTCAAAGGTCCTCTCAATCTCAGTGATCCAATATTCAGCCTCTATTGGATCATCAACCTTTAGGTGGAACTGATGGGAATCTACCCTACGGTCCTTACAGTCGAGGAACTTGATTTGGATATATGATCCTAATTGTCCACATGTGTTCATTTCTTTATCTAATAATGTTTTATTTGCACTATAGCAGCTAAAGTGGTCAGTCTTTACGGGATGCCAAATAACCTACACTGTTGATCAAATTAGGAACATCATCAGACTCACATCCAATGGTCTACAATGAACTCAATTGACTTGAAGAACCAGCTCTTTGAAGACTATCTTTTATACTTGTATTTTCATTATTGAACTGGCCATTTTTATTCATTTTTAAGACTTATGATTTGGTTGTATTTTTTTGTTAGAACCGACCACCTAGTGGCATACTTGTATTTTTTAGAGTCATTTTACCCTAATTGGAGCAAGTATAAATACTTGCTAACTAAGGTTTGTATGAGACTTTTTGAACATTGAGAAATCTGAAATTTTGTGCCGTATGAGCTCCTCTTCACGCCATTTTCACTCTTATCAATTTCATTGTTGAAATTGTGGCAAGTTGACTTAAGGATTATTGTGAATAACATCAATACTTCTTAAGTTGTTTTCTATTGTTGCTAGTGTGTTATATCTAGTGAATAATTGGAATTAGTTACATTTGTTCTTGAACACGCCATTTAGGGTTCCTTTTCTTCAATTTAGGGTCATGCCTCAATTGATTGGAATCGGTTCTTGTTTGTGCTATCCTTTATCTATATTACAATTACAAGTGAAGCTTATCATAATTTGCGTGGGAGTCTCTTGAGCTTTAAGGGTTTTAGTGTATATTTGGAGTCACGCATTTTTGTGGCTTGTTGTATGATTCTTCATTTGCTATTGTTTAATTGCAATCAACAAGTGAAGCACATCAGGAACTCCTTAGGTAGTGACGTAAATTGTCTAGCCCATAAGGTTTCTCTATAAACCTAACAAGTCTCACAGTCTACTATTGCTGTTGTGCCAACATTCCCACTAAAGCATTTACAATCTCTAGTAGCTGAGCAGCTGTAACATTAGTCTGCTCTAAGGTTTCCTACTAAGGTAGTCTTTGACGGTTCCTATCCTCTCAGGCATCTCCACCGTGTCCAACACTAGATGAACCCCATATGATATTTCTTCTTAGAAGCATTCTATGTAAAATAAGACGGTAGAATGATTCAAGAGTTAGAATTTACAAGAGGAGTTAGTGATAGTATATGATGTGCTCAAGGGATCTCAATACCAATTAACAAGAACACACACACAATTGATCCAATTCTAATTAAAAATGGCGTAAACAAGATAGAAGATATAACCCCTAAATGGCGTGAAACAAGCACCAAGAACCTTAAATGGCATAGACCAAATTAAGATACACCACAATTGGATTCCAATACCAATCAAATACAAAGGAACAATTCAATTCCAATCCTTACAATTGGCGTAAAAACCTAACAATATAAGAACCCTAACTTGGTGTGAAAGGAACAAATAAACTCAACCAATTATAAACTAGATATTACTCACTAGCAATAATTGGATGCAACTTAAGAAATCTTAATATGACTCACAAGAATTCCTTAAGCTAACTCGCTACAATTTCATAAGTGAAATTGATAAAAGTAAGGTAGCGTAAAGAGAGCACTCCCATGGCAACAAATTTCAAGTGTATAATCTTCAAAAAGTCCCCTTCTAACCCTACTTTGCAAGTATTTATACTTACTCTAAATAGGAAAAATTTAACAAAGAAATTACAAGTGAAAAACAACAAATGTGGCCGATTTTTGCACTAAAGGAAATAACAAGTAAACCCTCATAAGTAACTGGTTTCTTGCACCTCAATGGAACAATATTGGACCGGTTCTTCTTTGATTGATGTAAATCCATGAACAACTCACAATTGAGCCTTAGTGAATTTTACCTATTGTCCTGTAAAACTCGACAAATTTACCTACTACGATGTAGAGACAAATTATTATGAAATGAATAAAGATAACATGTGGATGTCTGGAATCATTAGTTCAAATTAGCTTCCCCACTGCTGGATCCAAAGGTTTCATTCCCATCATCTCCTCGGGCTTCTAAAAGATTTGTCCTCAAATCTAAGGAGTCTTCTTAAACTAACATCCCGTGTTAGCGTGTACTTGTTGGCCTGAAGTCTTGAGTAGCCATTATTTTTACTAATCTATTCTTGGAATGTATGAACTTTAGATGGGGAGATAGGAGTCAATATAACCTGTACACTATCTTTTTGAAACATATAAGTGTTTTTAAACCTGTCATGTAGCACATTCCTGTCAAACAACCAAGGCCTAACCAGTAGTATATAAAAGGCGCACATAGGAAGAACATCACAGATAATCTCATCACTGTATCTATCTCCTATATTGTGATACGAACCATGCCCACGTGTGACGAAACCCTATACCAATACGTTTAGAATTGCAACCCAAGATGTCAAAACAATCAAGTGGAATCGCAACCCGTTGCCTATAGGTGAGGCAAGAACCTTGGTATATTCTGTTGACACCACAATCGGGATGAAAGACCGATTGATAAGTCAGGGTGAACGCTATGGAAGAAATCTGATAAGTTCAAGAGAAGTTCTTTGGAGAATCAAGAGAGGAATTCTCTCAAATTGTGTTTATCAATGTTGTATGAATATTCTATCTTCTGTTTTCCAACCCTAGCAGCTTATATTAGGGTTTACAACTCGTAAAAACAAAAGCCCAAAACGACATAACATAATAAAGTCGCGGAAAAATAACAAACAGGCAATGAAAGCCGGCGGCGTAGTAGCCGGTGTAGGATGTACGTCGGGTATATAGGCCGGCGTAGTTCCTCTGTCATGCTCTAATTGCAACGCCGATTCAAAGCCGGCAGTGTTTAAACCAGCGTTGTCAAGGCCGGCAGCTTTGATCTCCTATGCTTTGATCTCCTTGAATGACTTGTATAAATGCAAGGTCATTCTCATGGTTGCTCCACTCTTTTCCGACTTCTTGGATATCCTTTATCAACCCGTTAAGTGCTTCCTTGAATCATTTCGCTCGAGTTCTTATGATTGGTCCAGGTGGCACTTCAAGAGGATCCACATTCTATCTTCTAGCTTGACTCCCATCATGGCTCTCATCATTCCCCTCCTCTTGAAAAGGATTTGTCCTCAAATCGTCGCCTACATCAAAAGGACTCAGATCAGTAACGTTAAAAGTAGCACTTACTTGATACTCACCTGGTAAATCTAACTTGTGGGCATTATCATTGATGTGCTCAAGAATTTGGAATGGTCTATCGCCTCTAGGAAGTAGTTTAGATCGACATTGCACAAGAAACCGCTCTTTGCGCATGTGAACCCAAACCCAGTCTCCAGGTTCAAAGATAGCTTGTCGACGACCCTTGTTGGCTTGTTTCACATACTATTCTGTCCTCCGTTCAATATTGAGCCTTGCCTTCTCATGGAACTATTTAACAAATTCCGCTTTCTTCTGACCATTTAGATTAACATACTCAGAAATAGGAAGTGGTGCTATAATGGTGCTGAAATCCTTCACAAACCTCTTGTAAAAGCTCGCTAGTCCATGGAAACTCTGAACATTACTTACATTAGTTGGACTAGGCCATTCTTGGATCACACGAATCTTCTCTTCATCAACCTATATTCCCTGTGCACTAATAATAAAACCAAGAAATACAAGTTTGTCTATGCAAAAAGTGCACTTTTTGAGGTTAGCATATAATTGCTCCTTTCGAAGCACTTCCAAAACATCCCTCAAGTGAGATATATGGTCTTCTAAACTCTTGCTATAAATGAGGATATCATCAAAATAGACAACCACAAATTTGCCAATAAAAGTCTTCAAAACATGGTTCATAAGTCTCATAAAAATACTAGGTGCGTTAGTTAAACCGAAAGGCATTACTAACCACTCATATAATCCATATTTTGTCTTAAATGTGGTTTTCCATTCATCACCTTCTTTCATTCTAATTTGGTGATATCCGCTTTTCAAATCAATTTTAGAAAAGACACTAGACCTATGTAACTCATCTAACATGTCATCTAAGTGAAGAATGGGATGACGATACTTTACCGTGATGTTGTTGATGGCGCGGCAATCAACACACATTCTCCATGACCCATCCTTCTTAGGCACCAAAATCACTGGCACTGCACATGGGCTCATGTTTTCTCTCACGTACCCTTTCTCCATCAAGTCATTAACCTACCTTTGAAGTTCCTTTGTCTCCTCTGGATTGCTCCTATAAGCTGGCTTATTTAGAATAGATGCTCTAGGTACAAGGTCAATCTGGTGCTCAATACCACGAATAGGTGGTATCCCCTTTGGAATCTCCTTAGGGAAGACATCTTCAAAGTCTTGCACAATAGACACAACTACACTAGGCAAAGAGTTAAAAAGTTCGTTAGTATTCAAACAAATTTCTTTAAAAACCAGCAACAACATAGGTTACTTCATCACTAACGCTCTCCTCACTATACTCGCTCTTGCCACACAACTCTCCTTTTGCAAGGCTGCACTCTCCTTTTCACTCACCACCAAAGTTGATCCCCCCTCAACTTGGCCTCTCACACTCTTTCCAGCCTTCCTCTCTTTTTCCTTTTGATATTGACTTTTGTGTTCCTTTTCTTTTTCTATGTCTTTTACTCTCTCACTCTCCCTCTATTTTTCACTCACCTTGTATTTTGCAAAAGATTGCTGTAACTACAACTGATCTTCATACACCTGTTTAGGTGTTAAGGGTTTAAGATTATAGCTTTTGCCATGGTGAACAAGTGTATACTTGTTAGAAAAACCATCTTGAATAACCTTCCTGTTAAACTGCCATGGCCTCCCCAACAACACATGACATGCCTGCATCGGCACTACATCGCATAACACCTCATCCTCATACCTACCAATGTGAAAAGCAATTAAGGCTTGCTTACTCACCTTAGTCTCGCCACTATCATTCAGCCACTGCAATTTATATGGGCTAGGGTGTTTAGTGGTCTTGAGCGCCAACGTCTCAACAATGAAAGTACTCACTACATTAGTGCAACTCCCCCCATCAATGATCAAACTACAAATATGGTCACCTAGATAACATCTAGTATGAAAGATATTTTCTCGTTGCACCTCCTCTTCTTCCTTCACCTGCACATTCAAAGCTCGCTTAACTACTACCACTAACTTCCCTGCTACAGGCTCCTCGTCATCACTACCACCCTCTAATGGAGGCATATCATCGTCTTCACTATCCCCCTCAGTCTCATACTCACCATCATCACGCAGAATCATAACACGTCTATTCGGACATTGACTAGTAAGATGACATCTGCCTTGGCTTTTAAAACATTTAATGTCACGATTTCTAGGAGTAGAAGAATCAGGTTTACCTTGATTACCAGGAGTAGAACCCGCTTGCTTCTTCTCTCCTTTTGGCTTGGTGGGTAAAGACTTTTCTTCCTTCTTCCATTAGTTAGTCTTCCAAGTAGATGAACCAGCACCCTGTTGAAACCGTGCAGTACTACTACCTTTCCTCTTGTGTTGGTTCTCAACCTTTATAGCCATGTGAACCATATCTTCCAATTCCACATAATGCTGCAATTCTACTACATTTTGTATATCTCTATTCAACCCAACAAGAAATCTAGCCATGGTAGCCTCTCTATCCTCCTCAACATTTGCTCTAATCATAGTAACCTCTATCTCCTTGAAATATTCATCCACACTTCGGCTTCCCTGCTTAAGAGTTTGCAATTTGTTATGCAATTCACAATAGTAGTAAGCAGGAACAAACCACTTCTTCATCACCCTCTTCATCTCTTCCCAAGACTCAATGGGTGGTTTGCCATTCCTTCTTCTATTCAACATCAGTTGATCCCACCACACTATGGCGTAATCTGAAAACTCAATGGCAGCAAGCTTCACTTTCTTTCTCCCACTATAATTGTGACAATCAAACACCATCTCTACCTTCTTCTCCCACTCTAAGTATGCCTCGAGATCATTCTTCCCTTGGAAAGGAGGAATCTTCATCTTTATACTACTCAATTGATTATCCTCTCTATTCCTATCTCCTCTATCTTCCCAATCCCTAGTTCCTCTATTCCTACCACCATAACCTCTATAACTCCCGATAGAAGGTTCATCAAATTCATCATCAAAAATTTCATCTCCACCCCTTTGCCCTCTCTTAGAATAACTCTCCCTCTTATGCCCTTGAAAGACATTTTTAGATTGCTCTAGTTTTTGCTCTACCGTCTCATGAATTGTTCCATTCCTTCCTGAAACATCCTCTTCATCTCACTCCTCAACGCCTCAATCACTAACCTAGCATCAAACGTCCCCCTCTCACCTTCAGGAAAATGTTGCCTCGACATAGTTCCTGCAATAAAGGTTAGTACTAACACAAATATATAGGATTAAGCCTCACGATTGACTCCCTCACATGTTTCACTCAAAGAATGATAGCCCTCAATCACTCATGTATTCTCACAACAGCGATGTTATCAACTCACTAATACCTCTTCTCAATTCTCTTGGAACTAATCCAAACTACACCAAATTCTTCTGTAGAATTCAAGAACAAACTCTCCGGGCTGGAATTTTCCTTTTTCTTTCTTTTTGTTGTCTTTGTTTTCTTTCTTTTGTTCACGTTTTTTTTTTCGTGAATTTTTTTTTTGTAACAAGATTAATAAGATGAACTACACTACTTAAGAACAATTAACACTATGGACTTGAGTATGAAGCAACGATAATACGAAACTTGATATAAACAATTGATATGAACGATTGGAGTTAGGGTTTTGATGTTACCTTTCTCAAACCGAACTGATGTTTAACAAACCTAAGCTCTGTTACCAAACTGATACGAACCACGCCTACGTGTGACGGAACCCTATACAAATACATTTGGAATTGCAACCTAAGATGCCAAAACAATCAAGTGGAACCGCAACCTGTTGCCTATAGGTGAGGCAAGAACCTTGGTATATTCTGTTGATGCCACAATCGAGATGAAAGACCGATTGATAAGTCGGGGTGAACGCCACAAAAGAAATCCGATAAGTTCAAGAGAAGTTCTTTGGAGAATCAAGAGAGGAATTCTCTCAAATTGTGTTTATCAATGTTATATGAATATTCTATCTTCTGTTTTCCAACCCTAGTAGCTTATATTAGGGTTTACAACTCGTAAAAACAAAAGCCCAAAACGACATAACATAATAAAGTTGCGGAAAAATAAATAACAGGTAATGAAAGCCAACAGCGTAGTAACCGGCGTAGGATGTACGCCGGGTATATAGACCGGCGGCGTAGTCCCTCTGTCGCGCTTTAATTGCAACGCTAGTTCAAGGCCGGCAGCGTTTAAGCCAGCGTTGTTAAGGCCGACAGCTTTGATCTCCTTGAATGACTTGTACAAATGCAAGGTCATTCTCATGGTTGCTCCACTCTTTTCCGGCTTCTTGGATATCCTTTATCAGCTCGTTAAGTGCTTCCTTGAATCGTTTCCTCGAGTTCTTGTGATCGGTCCAGGTGGCACTTCAAGAGGATCCACATTCCATCTTTTAACTTGACTCCCATCATGGCTCTCATCATATTGAACGACACCTTTGCCCTCTATGTAACATGCAAACTACCCCGTTCATCCAGCCAATGTAATTTATAAGGGTGTGGATGTGAATGTCCCTAATGTCTAGAGATATCATCATGACCCTGTGTAACACATTGATAGGAAAATATTTATCATCTCCCTTATCCTCATGTGTCTCAATGTCATGATCATCATAATATTCCTACAGTGCTAAAGATAAATCTGTAGGCACGACAACTTCTTCTTAACTATCTCCATTGTTTCCTTCCATGACAGTCATCACCCTTTTATTGGGACACTGAGTAGCCTTATGTCCAAAACCCATGCATTTGAAACACTTAATTTGGCGCATTTTCCCACTGGTTGACCATGGCACTATCTACCTGAAATCAGCTCCAACAACCTCTTTTCCTTTCTTAGAAATATCCCTCTCCTTATCAGTGTTAGAGGTATTCTTGTCCAAAATCTTAGCATGTTCCCCTATTCCTTTTTGTCCTCCCATTTGACTATCTGACCCAAAGGGTTTAGTAGAAGTTCCACACCTGTTACTAGCTGCTCAAAGAGGGTTAGATCGCCTCTGTCTCTCCACTTTTGGGGCTAACTGGATAGCCTCATCAAGTGTATTATAACTCTGTAGCTCTACAACATAGGCAATTTCATACTTCAACCCAGACACAAATCGTGCTAGGGTTTGCTCAAGAGGCTCGGTGGACCTACATCTGATCATTGGTGTCTCAAACTCTAGTACATAATCGTTAACTATTTTACCTCCTTGTCTCAATGTTTGGAGATGCATAAACAGTTCCTACCTATAATGCTCAGGTATAAACCTTTTCCTCAATACCCATTTCATGTCCCGCCAGGTATGTATATTAGCCTCGCCATCTCTCTGATGGGTGTCGAATCCAACAAAAATAAAACCTACTCCTAGACAATGATATGATTTGCGTATAGTAGTGAGTAGGGTCGCATCCACAGGGATTGGTTAAATATATTTCTATTCAAAGAGAATAAAGAGGAAAAGAAAAATGGGTGGTTTTGTTTGTGAATCAAAAAAATATTGAAACAAGATAATAAAATCGAATATTGATAAAAGCCTAGCCAAAGGAATCAAGATAGTTTAATTCAAGGAATTGATCATCGATGCAAATGTTTTCTATTCTTATTTCTAGATAAACTGGTTATGGTTATTAACAAGCTCTAATAACCTATCTCTCCTTACTTCTTCGATAATCAAAACAAGCTCTTTGATTACTTCTCTTATCGATTAGACAACCCTAAACAAGCTTTTAGGATTTAATTTATCAATAGTATTAAAAACAAGAGAGACCACCAATTCATGCCAGTAGATTATAAGATAACCTATTTAAACAAGATCATACATCTCCATAACATGAATTCGATCATCTATTTTATAATCAAACATGTTATCGTGTCACCGAGACTAAAACTATCAAACAATTACGGATTTGACGTGCTAGTTGACAATATATTAACTTGCTAATTGAGTAGAAGAGCTCTAATTCATACCAATCAACAAAGATAATATTGACAAAAATTACAAAAAATATATGAATATCCAAAAACAAAGAATAGATTAAAGACAACTCAGTTAGATCTCACAATTCGTGGAGAATTAAACTTCAATGACCCTTTGGCTAGAAAATCTGCTTAACTACACATGTTCTTCATCAAAACGAAAATTAAAAGTAAAAACATGATAAGCCTCTGTTCCCAGTTTCCTTGCTCTGCCTCCTTCCTTTTTGTCTTCCAGATGATCCCCAGATTCCCAAACTCCTCTAGGGTTAGTTCTATTTATATTGTTAAGGGAATGGCAGATGATCTTTTGCTAACAAGATACGAAAATATCTTTCCTTTTTTATGTAAATCTTGAGAAGTGAATAATCGTCCGCCTGGCACGCCCTATAACACGGCCGTGGGTAAAGCTGTGCCTTCCTCTGTGTGTAATTCACATATCATCTTACGTGTCCAGTGTGTGACATGGCTTCAACCACGGCAATATCATAAGTCGCGTCATCCTCTGGTCATTCTTCAACAATTTCTCCTCTTTGTTTAGTATATAGCACGTCTTTCATTTCAAATTCAACCACGACTTCCACCACGTCTTCCACCACGGCCAGATCATGAGCCGTGTCTCTCTCTGTTGATAGTCCACATTTCCACCTTCTTGTGCAGTGTATAGCACGGCTTGCACCATGGCCGTATCACAAACCGTGCCTCCTTCTAGACAGATACACGGTCGTGTACTTCAACCGTGTATTTTCCTATGGCTTCAAAACTAAGTACACGGCCGTGTACTTCAACTACACGCCCATGTACTTTCCTCCGACGGTGTAAATCCTTGCCTTTGATCCAAATTGTAGATGCCTTCTCTAATTTACTTGAATTAGCACTCTTGACTCCATTTAACCTGATTTGTCACCATAATAAAATTAAGTACCATTTCCTTATGATTTCTATAAAATCAATAATAAATTAACACAATTCATATTATTAAGATTGAGTATAAAATAGCTCTATCAAATTCCCCCACACTTAAACTCTTGCTTGTCCTCAAGCAATTGCAAATCAATTGAGAAATTCGTCATAGATTATACAAAAATTTCTTTTCATCATTCCAAGCATCTATTCATTTGTAATTCATGACTTGTAATTTTAATGTCTACTACTTCAACGAAACTGGTTTCATGTGATCAAATTACCATGGGCAAAATTTAATAGCTAATCTAAACAAAACAAACTTTAATCCTCATGTTTAGCAAAAGAATTTTTATTCCGTAAGTAAATACTTAATCCACTAAGGAAAAACACCCAATTAAACTTCATTGGATATTATCAAGTATATAATCCTTGCAACATAAAGTAAAAGCATATAGTATCAACTCTTTCCATAGATTTTCTCCCTTTTTATTATAAGTCTTGTTTAATTCAATGAATGTTTATATTCATTGTTCTTTTGATTTAATCAAGCATCTATTTTGACGGGTTTTTGCCCGCTTCTTTTCATGAACTTTTGCCTTTTTCGCCCTTATTGTTATAGTGTGTTCATTGAGTCGGCACATCCCGAGCTCGTCACTCAAGTGACCGGGTTTTGAGATACCCCTACGGACTCTTCCTCACTCTAACATTTAAGTTTGAATACTCTTAACTCAATTATTTGAATTATTGCAGTAATGGCTATGCTTGATTATTATTTTTTTTTTTCACAACAACTTCAAAGAGTATACAGTTGCTAATATAACCTAGAAGTAAACTTGTTTATTTTTCACTTAGGAACTCGACTTACTCTTAGACTTCCAATTCTAAAGCTAAATACAAGGTAAATTTGTTTCTTAAAAATTTCACTACTTAATTTTAACCAAGTATTCTAATCACAACAGTAGGTGAGTAAAGCATTTGAACAAGTCAATTTCACATTTTGTAGATGCTTATTACAACATTTAGTACAATCTCCAGATTTCATGATAATTTTGAAAAAAATTGGCTTAAAATTGCTTAAGGACAAACATTCAAAGTATGAGTCAATTCTCTATTCTCTATATTTTATTATCCTCTCCCCCACACTTAGCTTGAATAGTGTCCTCACTGTTCCTAATTCAGCACAATTAAAGAGGAATCAACACAAGGAACATTAGAGAATAAAAGAAAAGGAATACTGGTACTTCCCTAGTATAAAGTGTAGAGTAATTGGAGTTCTCCCCTTAAGCACTAGAGAGTGTCATCTGATGATATATACCCTTGTTGCAGCTAATCAAAAGAAAAAGAAAAATCAAAAGAAAACTAAAACAAAATAAATTGATATGGGTTGCCTCCCATGAAGCGCCTTTCTTTAACGTCTTTGGCTAGACGTTCCTGTAATTAATCACAATACTCGAGGTGAGTTAAACTGGTTTCTTCAATATTACATACTTGAAATCCTTCATAAAAAGGTTTCAAGCGATGAGCATTGACTTTGAAGTTCTTACCGGTTTCAAGACTTGCGATCTCAACTGCACCATGTGAAAATATGTTAGTGATAACAAAAGGACCAATCCACCATGATTGTAGTTTTCCAGAAAACAACTTCAATCGAAAATGATAAAGTAGTACTTTTTGACCTACAGAAAAATTCTTTCGGGAAATCATTTGATAATGAAAATTCTTTGTTTTTTCCTTGTAGATTTTAGTACTCTCATAAGCTTCTCTTCGAATTTCCTCAAGTTCTTGTAATTGAAGTTTTCTATGCTCACCAACCTCATCCATTCGCATGTTACATTGTTTTACAGCCCAGTACGCCCTATGTTCCAGCTCCACAGGGAGGTGACACGGTTTGCCAAATATCAACCGGTAAGGAGACATACCTATAGGGGTCTTGTAAGTTGTCCGGTAGGCCCATAATGCATTTTCAAGTCTTGTACTTCAATCCTTCCTGCTTGGATTGACGGTTTTTTCTAGAATAGACTTGATTTCTCGATTTGAAACTTCTACCAATCCATTGGTTTGAGGGTGGTATGCGGTGGAAGTGCGATGAGTGACCCTGTATTTTTTAAGTAGAGTTTCCACTATTCTATTACAAAAGTGTGTGCCACGATCACTGATAAAAGCCTTTGGTGTCTCGAACCTAGCCAAAATATGAGATTTAACAAATTCCACAATAACTTTGGCATCATTAGTTCGGGTCGCTTTGGCTTCCACCCATTTTGAAACATAATCCACAGCAAGAAAGATGTAAACATTACCGAAAGAAGGAGGAAAAGGACCCATAAAATCAATACCCCATATATCAAATATTTCACAAGCAAGAATAGGGGTAAGTGGCATTTGGTCTCTACGTCCTAAGTTGCCAATTTTTTGACATCGTTCACAAGACTTACAAAACATAAAAGAATCATGAAACAATTTAGGCCAAAACAAACCACACCCGAATACCTTTTGAGTTGTCCTCTTTGGGCCAAAGTGTCCACCACATGCATATGAGTGACAAAATTGCAAGACAGAAGGAATATCTTCTTGAGAAATACAGCTTCTAATGATCTGATCAGCACAATGTTTCCACAAATATGGATCATCCCATACATAGTACTTAGCATCACTTTTAATTTTATCTTTTTGAACCCTAGAAAAATCACTTGGTAGTGTCTTAGTAACCAAATAGTTGACAATATCAGCATACCACAGAATTGTCTTTTGAATAGAAAAGAGATACTCATCTGGAAAATCATCTTGTATTGCTGTTGACCCTTCACTGATAGGTATTCTACTGAGGTGGTCGGCAACTAAGTTTTCAGAGCCTTTCCTATCGCGTATTTCTATATCAAACTCTTGTAATAAGAGTATCCATCGAATAAGTCTTGGTTTCGCCTCCTTCTTCGCGAGTAGGTATTTAAGAGCTGCATGATCAGAGTAAACAATTACCTTAGTACCAAGTAAATATGATCTGAATTTTTCTAATGCAAAAACAACAGCCAAGAGTTCTTTTTTTGTTGTGGAATAGTTGCATTGAGCATTATCCAATGTTCTGGAAGCATAATAAATGACATGAGAAGCTCTTCCAACTCTTTGGCCAAGAACGGCTCCAACTGCATAATTGCTCGCATCACACATAATTTCAAAGGGAAGGTTCCAGTCAGGTGATTGGATGATTGGAGCAGAAGTTAACTTGTCCCTCAATGTGTCAAAAGCGTGTTTACAGGCCTCATCGAACTCAAATGTCACTTCTTTTTGCAGCAATCGACATAAGGGTTAAGTAATTTTGGAAAAATCCTTAATGAAGCGTCGATAGAATCCTGCAGTCCCAAGAAAAGAGCGAATTTCCCGTACACTTACAGGGTAAGGTAAAGATTTAATCAATTCTACCTTAGCTTTATCGACTTCAAGCCCCTTACAGGATACAATATGACCTAAAATGAGACTCTGTTCAACCATAAAGTGACATTTTTCATAATTCAACACTAGGTTCTTATCTATACATCTTTGAAGCACTTTTGTAAGGTTAGTCAAACATGAATCAAAAGAATTACCATAGACGGTGAAGTCATCCATGAAAACCTCTATGATATTTTCCACATAATCTGAAAATATACTAACCATACACCTTTGGAATGTGGCTGGGGCATTGTAGAGCCCAAAAGGCATCCTTCGATACGCAAAAGTACCAAATGGACAAGTGAAAGTAGTCTTCTCTTGATCTTCCGGTGCCACTGGAATTTGATGAAAACCTGATTAACCATCAAGACAACAATAGTGAGAATGGCCAGCCAAACGTTCAAGCATCTGATCAAGAAAACGAAGAGGGAAGTGATCTTTTCTAGTTGACGCATTTAACTTCCTGTAATCAACACAAACCCTCCATCCATTCTGAACCCGAGTAGGAATTAACTCACCATCAGAGTTTTCAATCACAGTCAAACCTGTTTTCTTTAGAACAACTTGAATTGGACTTACCCATTTGCTATCTGAAATTGGATAGATCATACCTGCATCAAGAAGTTTCAAGATCTCTTTCTTAACTACCTCCATCATAGGCGGGTTCAAACGACGCTGAACTTCCCTTGAAGGTTTGCAATTATCTTCCATTAAAATCTTTTGCATGCATGTGGAGGGGCTTAGTCCTTTGATATCGGCTATGGACCATCCAATGGCTTCTTTATACTCTCTTAACACCCGAATCAACTTTTCTTCTTCTAAAGTACTTAGTTTGTTAGAGACTATCACAACAAGAGTCTCATTTTCTCCTAAGAAGATGTACTTTAGATGTTTGGGTAAGGGTTTTAATTCCAGCTTTGGTGCCTGCATAATAAAGGGAAGAAGTATTGTGTTATAAGGGGGTAAATTAATGTAGGACACATCATACCTGGTAGGTTTTAATGATTCCAACTCCCAAATCATGTCCTGCAAATCAGAGGATATTACAAGCTTCTCCTTAAGAGTTTTCAATGCATTAATAGTAAGACTCCTATTAAGTACAATTTTCAACTCATCATCGTCTATCAAATCAAATGTAGCCTGTGTTAATGAGTCAATAACATCCACAACAAAAACAGGGGAGATATCACTAGGATATTTCATGGCATCATAAATGTTAAATTTAATCACTTCACCATCAAATTCCATAGTGAGGTTACTGTCATGTACATCAATTTTCGTTCTGGATGTCTTAAGAAATGGTCTCCCTAATAATATCATTGAGGAATTACGAGAATCATCATTCTCCATGTCAAGCACATAAAAATCTGCAGGGAAAACCAACCCATTAACTTGTACTAAAACATCTTCTAGGACTCCCTCAGGATAGACATTGGACCTATCAGCAAGTTGAACAATAACACCTATTTCCTTCAAGGGACCAACATTCAAGCTTTGATAAACAGATAAAGGCATAACATTGATTGAAGCTCCTAAATCACACATAGCTTTAGCGATCCCAAGATTACCTATTTTGCAAGGAATAGTGAACATACCTGGATCCTTACATTTAAAAGGAAGCTTCTTCTGAAGAATAGCTGAAACATTCTCACCCATACTAATCTTTTCATTACCTTTCAGCTTTCTTTTGTTAGTGCACAATTCTTTGAGAAATTTAGCATAACGAGGTACTTGCTTAATTGCATCCAGCAAAGGAATATTTACCTCAACTTGGCAAAAAGTTTCAAGAATCTCCTTTTCTTCAGCTTCATTCTTGGTTTTCGCTAATCTAGAGGGGAAAGGAGGTGTTGTTGTCATGACTTTTGGTGGTTCAACAAGGGATCCTTTGATCTGGTTGTTCTGCTAGCTTGGAGTTGCAGTCTCTTTCTCAGTCTCTTTCTCAAGATTAGTTCGGTGTCCTTTCTCATTTGATCCCTGCAATTTCGTTCCACTTCTCAAGGTAATTGCATTAGCGCTTTGCTTTGGAGTTGTGATAGTTTGAGAAGGTAACTTACCTTGAGTTTTTATCCTGTTTATAGAAGAAGCAAGTTGGCTTACCTGATTTTCCAAGTTGTGAATGGTCTGCTTTGTCTCATCCTGAAATTGTTTTGTGTTAACAACAAGTGATTTAACAATTTCTTCAAGAGACATACCTGAAGTGGAAGGAGCTTGTGGTACTTGGTTTGATGGCTTAGGTTGGAATTGTTGGAAGTTTTGTGGTTTATTTCCATATCTGAAGTTAGGATGGTCCCTCCATCCAGGATTATAAGTATTCGAGTAAGGATCATATTTCCTTTGTGGCTGTCTTGGGAATCCTCCTACAGCATTGGCATGCTCATGATTGTCATCTTGCAGTGAGGGATACATGTCGGTGGGATGATTAGGAGCAGCACAAATTCCACAAGCCTTTACCTACTGTGTATTTCTAAGAGCTATCTGCTGCACAAGGGAGGTTAGGTTAGAAATTTGATGTTCAAGGTTAGAAACACTTACCTCATTTACCTTCCTTGAAGATGTATCATGCCTATACCAAAATTGTTGCGAATTAGCAGCCATAATGGAGATCAATTCCCTAGCTTGACCAGGGGTTTTATTTGCTATGGCGCCTCCACTAGCAGCATCCATCATCTTCCTCTCCATTGGAAGCAGGCCTTCATAGAAGTATTGGATGAGAAGTTGTTCAGATATCCCATGTTGTGGACAGCTTGCACAAAGTTGCTTGAACCTCTCCCAATACTCATGAAGAGTCTCGGTGTCCCTCTGTTTGATACCACAAATTTCTCTTCTTATACCAGCAGCTCTAGACGCGGGGAAAAATTTATCCAAGAAGAGTCTCACCATATCTGTCCAAGTGGTTATAGAACCTGGAGGCAAATAAAACAACCAATCTTTAGCTTTAGTACTTAAAGAGAATGGAAAAGCACGTAACTTGATTTGATCGTCGGTTATTCCTTGCGGCCTCATACTAGAACACACTATATGAAATTCTTTCAAATGTTTGTGAGGATCTTCATTCTCAAGACCATGAAAGGTGGGTAGCAGATGTATCAAGCCAGATTTCAACTCGAATTCAACAGCTAGTTCGGGATAGTGAATACAAAGTGGTTATTGATTCACATCCGGTGTAGCCAATTCTCGCAATGTTCTTTCGGGATTTGCCATATCATCTTCTTTTTCAGAATCAATGGATGAATCGGACAAATCCGATGCCAAGTTCAGTCCAGGGGATGATCTAGCTTCTCTTCGCAGCCTCTTAAGAGTCTTCTCGATCTCTGGATTATAAGTGAGTTCACCTATCTGAGAAGAACGAGTCATACAAGAACAAAAATAAATTTGACACCAATCCCCGGCAGCGGTGCTAAAATTTGATGGGTGTCGAATCCAACAAAAATAAAACCTACTCCTAGATATTGATATGATTTGCGTATAGTAGTGAGTAGGGTCGTATCCACAGGGATTGGTTAAATATATTTCTATTCAAAGAAAATAAAGAGGAAAAGAAAAATGGGGGGTTTTGTTTGTGAATCAAAAAAATATTGAAACAAGATAATAAAATCGAATATTGATAAAAGCCTAGCCAAAGGAATCATGATAGTTTAATTCGAGGAATTGATCATCGATGCAAATGTTTTCTATTCCTATTTCTAGATAAACTGGTTATGGTTATTAACAACCTCTAATAACCTATCTCTCCTTACTTCTTCGATAATCAAAACAAGCTCTTTGATTACTTCTCTTATCGATTAGACAACCCTAAACAAGCTCTTAGGATTTAATCTATCAATAGCATTAAAAACAAGAGAGACCACCAATTCATGCCAGTAGATTATAAGATAACCTATTTAAACAAGATCATACATCTCCATAACATGAATTCGATCATCTATTTTATAATCAAACATGTTATTGTGTCACCGAGACTAGAACTATCAAACAATTACGGGTTTGACGTGCTAGTTGACAATATATTAACTTGCTAATTGAGTAGAAGAGCTCTAATTCATACCAATCAACAAAGATAATATTGACAAAACTTCCAGAAAATATATGAATATCCAAAAACAAAGAATAGATTAAAGATAACTCAGTTAGATCTCACAATTCATGGAGAATTAAACTTCAATGACCCTTTGGCTAGAAAATCTGCTTAGCTACACATGTTCATCATCAAAACGAAAATTAAAAGTAAAAACATGATAAGCCTCTGTTCCCGGTTTCCTTGCTCTGCCTCCTTCCTTTTTGTCTTCCAGATGATCCCTAGATTCCTAAACTCCTCTAGGGTTAGTTCTATTTATATTGTTAAGGGAATGGCAGATGATCTTTTGCTAACAAGATATGAAAATATCTTTCCTTTTTTATTTAAATCTCGAGAAATAAATAATCGTCCGCCTGGCACGCCCTATAACACAGCCGTGGGTAAAGTCGTGCCTTCCTCTGTGTGTAATTCACATATCATCTTCCGTGTCCAGTGTGTGACATGGCTTCAACCACGGCAATATCATAAGTCGTGTCATCCTCTGGTCATTCTTCAACAATTTCTCCTCCTTGTTTAGTATATAACACGTCTTCCATTTCAAATTCAACCGCGTCTTCAACCACAGCTTCCACCACGTCTTCCACCACGGCCAGATCACGAGCCGTGTCTCTCTCTATTGATAGTCCACATTTCCACCTTCTTGTGCAGTGTATAGCACGGCTTGCACCATGGCCGTATCACAAACCGTGCCTCCTTCTAGACAGATACACGGTCGTGTACTTCAACCGTGTATTTTCCCGTGGATTCTTCAAGACAGATACACGGTCGTGTACTTCAACCGTGTATTTTCTTGTGGCTTCAAAACTAAGTACACGGCCGTGTACTTCAACTACACGCCCATGTACTTTCCTCCGGCGGTGTAAATCTTTGCCTTTGATCCAAATTGTAGATGACTTCTCTAATTTACTTGAATTAGCACTCTTGACTCCATTTAACCTGATTTATCACCATAATAAAATTAAGTACCATTTCCTTATGATTTCTATAAAATCAATAATAAATTAACACAATTCATACTATTAAGATTGAGTATAAAATAGCTCTATCACTCTCCATCTGCTAACCACAAGATTTTTCCACCATAAGGCGGCATAGTCTATGAATTCCACAGCTGCAAGATGAACCCGAGTGTTATCATCAATCTCATAGCACTCGAATAGACCCTCAACTTTGTCCTCCCAATCTAAATAATCATCTATAGAACCCCTGCCATCGAATGAAGGCATCTACAATTTCAACCCCTGCCATCGAATGAAGGCATCTACAATTTCACATACTTTAATCCTTGAGGTGATCTGAACTCCTTGTTTGGGTAAGGTTCATTATCAAAATTATCATCTCTTTCTTCCCTAAGAGCATGATAATCTCTCTCCATTCTCCTACCCCTATTAACTCTAATATCTCCCTCCCTATGAACATTCTGAGGGACTACTTTAGGTGGAGGTGCCTAAGGTAGCGTTTGGTTGGCGTAAAAATTCGGTATTGAACAAGACTAAATTTTTTGTCTACCGTTTAGTTGCCACCCATGATGAAAGTACTGGACAAAACCTTAATATAGTACTGGACTAAATGAGATAAATTAGTACCGTGTGTAATTCGGTACTAAAAATTTGGCACTGGACAAAACTCTATTTTTTTCGAAATTCCCAATTTAGCCTTCCTCCTTCTCCTGTTAATCAACCCCTTCTACTTTCCTTTCCCATCTGTCCGAAATCCTTTTCCCATCACAGCACCACAGCCGGAAGTGGACCCACGAGAGCTCATCGGTGCCGCTCCTTCACTGCCGCTCGTCGTGTAATCGACTAGAAGTGCGACCATCACCGCCATTAGGTTCGTATGGTTCCATTTCTTCTCGATTTCTTCCTTCCTTTTCAAATGCATCCTTATTGTTTAGGGTTCGTATGATTATGGTCATCATCTAACAAATTATAACATGAAACATACTGTCCATTTATCACCGAAAATATTGAACTTCGCATATGGGTTGCTTGTGTAATCTAAGAAAGGGAAAGCAGTTTTTTTTTTTTTTCAATGAGATTGATAATTTCTTATTAACATAACCATGTTACATGGGTATGTTGGTGTATGTTAGTATGAGGAGGTAGTTGTGTTGTTTGGAGAAATGGTGAGAAAGCGTTTAGAACTAAACTCGAGGACGGCCGTGTGTTGAGCTTTGAAAATCCACAGAAGCACACACGGTTGAGTACACGGTTGAAGGCACGACCGTGTGTTGAGCTTAGAAAATCTACAGAAGCACACACGGTTGAAGGCACGGCCATGTATAAGTCGTGTGTCAAGACCGTGTGCTTGAAAAAAGTCAGGAGATTTAGCCATCGACTCATCTTGAAGGCCTTGAAAGCCATCAACTCATCTTCACTAGAAGTATTGCCCATTCACAACTCATCTTAGCTTCTCCGTTTATTAGGTATGTGTAGTTTTGATATTAATGGATGGATGAATGGAACTAGGATGAGTCTCTCTTTATTCTTTTTCTATTAGTTTCTACTTGCCATGTTGTGAATCAATGCAGACAGTTCTATCTCTTTTGATTATGGAACTTTTTGTTTAAGATTTGAAACTTTTTCTTCCTCCTTCAATCAGGTTTGCAACTTCTTGGTGGGACTATTCTTCCTTGAACTTGTCAAAAAATACGGAGTTAGTTCAATTTATGCTGGTTTTGGTGGTGTTTCATTGTTATCTGCAATATTTGCTTATTACTTCATTGTAGAGATAAAAGGGCGATCTATCAGAGAAATAGAATTGTCATTGAATTGGAATATCCATGGTAAAGTCGGGGAAGATTGATCTTTTTCAAAAACCTGATAGAGAATTCCTAAGGAAATATCCAACTCTACCAATGAAAAATCGACCGTATCTGATATTCTTTGCAAGAGTTGAAGATGGTGCTTAGCCTTGAAAAGCCATTCTCTCTCTGTTACTACTCGGTTGTAAAGAAAGCTTCATGAAAGAAAGTTTGCCTCTTTGATGAGAATATCATATTCAATTCAATATAAGGAGCTCTCATGTAGTGACTGGGATTCCAGTCTACGCGCACCATTATCTGTGAATTTGTGTAACATTTTATTTATGTAAATTAACAAGTCTTAATATTTACATATGCTTATTATTATATTGAAATTCGGGATTTCCCATGATTTCATCCCAAGAAGAAGAAAGTTTCCATGTTGGAAGTGGTTGCATCTTCACTGTTACTTCGCGAGCATGCTCTGCCCCTGCCATCCGTAGTTGATAGTTGGAGTCATAGTCGCTGTGACAATTGAGTTTGATAAAGGACAAAATTTCCATATGTTTTTTACAGATGCCATTATGATACGGTTTGGCACTTTCTTATCCTATCCTAGCTAATGGAAGTGTGAAAGCTTTTTATATAGGAATCGAGACCAAAACGTTAAAGTAGAAAACTGGGTTTCTTTCTGTCCATGCCTTGCGTGCTCTCATAATGGTTCTCTATCACCTTAAGCATTTTGTTTGTTCATTAATTAATTTTCATATGTTAAACAATCTGACTTACGTTCCAAATACTAGGCTCTAAACTATGTGGGAGAAGAGTGTTTCATTAGCTGTCTTTCACTCATTTAACTATATGGTTCGACTGTGATTTGGCAAACTGCCCTGTAATATTTATCTTTACTTAAATTACATCATGCTAGGTCTTTTATAATCTAGTGATGTAGTGATAGGAATAAAAATCCGACAAGACCTATCATTAGGGCAAAAACTAAAGGAATTCGAATTTTGGCGATGAGGGCCCATTTTGAGCAAATCGACCCCAAAATTATTTATATATTAACCTCTTTTCTATTATTCTTGTATTGTGTTTTCCAACAGGAACACTTATCATATTCTATAGGGTAATGGACAAACTCCCTCAGACTTAGCTTGTGGGTTATCCATGGACCGACCTGAACCAGCGATGAGTTGAGCCGATGGATCCTATAGAAGACCGGCATCATGAAGACCATTTATTTTATATATTTCTTCTTTTATGAACTATTTTAGTTGTATTTTGGTTTTGGGAAACTTTTATTTCCTTGTAATTTTCATTTAGGACTAGCCACCTTAAAAGTGGCAAACTTGTAATTTTGAGCACTTTTTAAACCTAAGCGTAGCAAGTATAAATACTTGCTTAAGAGAGGGTTTGAGGAGGCTTATTTTTGCATAACAAACACTTCACATTTCATGAGAGGGCTTAGGGTTTTCCTAATTCCAAATTCTCTTATCAATTTCAATCCCAAGAAGTTGAAATTGTGGCGAGTGCAACAATGAGAAATCGTGAGTAATATCGGTTCCTTATTGTTGTTTTCCATTTCATCACTAGTGCGTCATATCTATGTTGAATTGAGATATTTCTTGGTCAGATATACATCTTATTGTTCATGAATCCTTGTACTTATTTGAAGCATTTATCAATTATATTCGGTTCATCATTGAAGATTTCCCTTGGAAGTGTGTTCTTCACTATTTGAAAAGGGATTATTTTGTTACGGTTTTTTCTTTGTCAAATTGTGGATTATTGCATGGCTTATATAAGATTAGGGTGTTGTTAGAAGTTATTATCAGTGTGGTATTCTAATTATATCATTGGACATTTGGATTTCATCATTTCTTCACTTGGTTCACGTGAAATTGCCCTTATTTGTTTATCCGATTTTGCCTTGACTTGAGATAGTTTTTCTTAAGTCTTTTGAATGTGCTTTCAAGTGTGTTCTTTTTGGTATCAGAGCTATATCATATTTGGATCTAAGATTGATTACATCCTAATTGAAGAATTGGTTACATTCATTGGAAATTGACACCTTTGTTCATAAGATTGAGACTAGTTTGATTGATATTGTTTGTTTGTCTTTCAAATTGGTTTTTGTATGTGCTTAATATTGGTTTTAGGCACATCAAATTTTTGGTATCAGAGCTCTTGTTGAGAGAAGGGAATTGGTTGTATTCAATTTCGTGGAAGTGATCATCAATTAGGGTTGATCAAGTGAATACCACAATTGTGTTGTTGTTGTTGTGTGAGATTGCGAAATTACTTTGGATTGGGATTTGATTTGCTGATTGTTGGAGTTGATTTGGGAAGGTTATTATATCACTTTGTGGACACTAATTTACGTGGAAGAGTAGAAGTACAAAGTGAAGTTTTCTTTAGCAATTTTTCTTGAACTTGTAAAACTTACCAATTCTTGCCGTGAAGTAGCTTGTGGCGTGAGGAGTTGTGTTGTTTGTTGTCTTTGAATTCCATTGTGTAATTCTGAATTGGTGAAGTAAAATTTGTAGATTACATTAAGTTTGATTAGTAAGGAATTATTTGAATTCAAATCATATGCAATTAAGTTGTGGGAGTTAATGATTGCTTTTTGAATTTGAATTCATTGTTACCAATTGAGGAAGGCTTGCAATAAGTAAAGTTATTTGAATTTCAAATTGAAAGTTGCTGCCTATAGTGGGATTCGGAATTCATTTTGGGAAAGCTACTTATTAATATTTTGTCTTCATTATTTGCCGTGGAAGTTGAAGTCTACTTGTAATCAATATTCACCTTGTTGTTGCCATGGAAGTGACAAATCTTAATTGTTGTTGTTGCTTGTGTGTAGCCGTGGAGTGAACTTGTGGAAATTAAAATTGTTGCACCGTGATCTTAAAAGGAGTGGGGAATATTGTTCACGTGTGGATTGAGTTGAATTCCACAATGTCTAGTGAAATTCTTCAATATGCTAATGTATTACGACGCTCATTAAGTACATTTGCTAGTAAGGAGGAAGAACAAAGGGAAAATTTGTTCCACACCTCTTGTAGGATACAAGGAAATTTGTGGGTCCTTATAATAGATGGTGGTAGTTGTACTAATGTAGTAGCTGCATCGTTGGTATCGAAGCTAAAGCTTTCAACTATTCCACATCCTAAACCTTATAAACTACATTGGCTTAATGATCAAGGAAGTCTGTATGTTACCCAAAGAGCTAGGGTACCCTTCAATATAGGGGACAAGTATTGTGATGAAATTGAGTGTGATATCTTGCCCATGTGTGCATCTCATATTTTGCTTGGTAGACCTTGGTTATATGACAGGAGGGTCTTACATGATGGCTTCAGAAATACATATATGTTTCAAAAGGAAGGCAAGCGAATTATTCTGAATCCTATGCCACCTTCAGAGGTCCATAATGTCCAGCAACAGATTAATCGACCATCAGAGGCTAAGAAGGCTTTGATTCAAATTAACGTCTCTGAGGGGAAAAAGGTATTGTTGATGGAACAGAGTCAGATAAGTCTATCATTATAGGGCCAAACTGTTCAGAGACAGTTATGTTCACCTTCAGAGGTTTCAGAGGGTAATGAGCAGTTGGGCTAACCATTAGAAGACCCTGAGGATCAGCATCATATAGATGAGTTAGAAAAAGAGGAAACAAAATCAATGGAATGGGTTGAGACAGGGGAGACATCGGTAGATAATGAGTCCTTGTTTGTGTTGCGGATGAGATACATCCTAGAAATGGAGGAGAGAAAACAATCACCACCTGTAGTATTTTAGATATTGGGATTCTGCAGATATACTTCTTCAAATGGATTACTAGGAGAAAACAAAGTTTCTATTGCATTTGACCTGCCAGATTTGAGGACAAATCTTTTTGAGGCTCGAGGAGATGATAGGAATAAAAATCCGACAAGACCTATGATTAGGGCAAAAACTAAAGGAATTCGAATTTTGGCGATGAGGGCCCATTTTGAGCAGATCGACCCCGGAATTATTTATATATTAACCACTTTTCTATTATTCTTGTATTGTGTTTTCCAACAGGCACACTTATCATATTCTACAGGGCAATGGACAAACTCCCTTAGACTCAGCTTGTGGGTTATCCATGGATCAACTTGAACCGGCGATGAGCTGAGCCAATGGATCCTATAGAAGACCGGCATCATGAAGACCATTTATTTTATATATTTCTTCTTTTATGAACTATTTTAGTTGTATTTTGGTTTTGGGACACTTTTATTTCCTTGTAATTTTCATTTAGGGCTAGCCACCTTAAAAGTGGCAAACTTGTAATTTTGAGCACTTTTTAACCCTAAGAGTAGCAAGTATAAATACTTGCTTAAGAGAGGGTTTGAGGAGGCTTATTTTTGCAGAACAAACACTTCACATTTCGTGAGAGGGCTTAGGGTTTTCCTAATTCCAAATTCTCTTATCAATTTCAATCCTAAGAAGTTGAAATTGTGGCGAGTGCAATAAGGAGAAATCGTGAGTAATATCGGTTCCTTATTGTTTTTTTCCATTTCATCACTAGTGCGTCATATCTAGGTTGAATTGAGATATTTCTTGGTCAGATATACATCTCATTGTTCACGAATCCTTGTACTTATTTGAAGTATTTAGCAATTATATTCGGTTCATCATTGAAGATTTCCCTTGGAAGTGTGTTCTTCACTATTTGAAAAGGGATTATTTTGTTACGGTTTTTTCTTTGTCAAATTGTGGATTATTGCGTGGCTTATATAATATTAGGGTGTTTTTAGAAGGTATTATCAGTGTGGTATTCTAATTATATCATTGGACATTTGGATTTCATCATTTCTTCACTTGGTTCACGTGAAATTGCCCCTTATTTTTTTATCCGATTTTGCCTTGACTTGAGATAGTTTTTCTTAAGTCTTTTGAATGTGCTTTCAAGTGTGTTTAGGCACATCATCTTTTTGGTATTAGAGCTATATCATATTTGGGTCAAAGATTGATTACATCCTAATTGAAGAATTGGTTACATTCATTGGAAATTGACACCTTTGTTCATAAGATTGAGACTAGTTTGATTGATATTGTTTGTTTGTCTTTCAAATTGGTTTTTGTATGTGCTTAATATTGGTTTTAGGCACATCATGTTGATACCAATTTTTTAATGGTATGGATCAATTTTTAATCTCTCTTCTTGTAAAGGTTGTTAAACTCACAATCCTGTTAAAATATTTACAAGGTTTGTAAAATTAGAATATAAAAATGTAAGTTTCTACAATCGATATAAAATATCTTTGAAAATCTATGGATATGCCTTACGATAATCATAAAAAACTTGAGATGGATTGGGAAAAAAAAATCAATATACATTTTAGTCATAACTAATAATAAAAATCATATACTCATAGTATAAATAATATAGTATAAGTTGATATGCTAATGTATAAAACTATGACTTAAATAATAGTATCAATATAAAATGCATTATCATGATAAAACACAAAACTAACACAAATTATTAGCTCCTTTTAATTATCAAAATTGCTGCTAGCTCTCCTATCTTTATCACCATTAGCATTACCATAGTTATCTTCATTGTTAACACCAACATCACTATTGATAATACAACAAATGATATCTATATTTTTTAATTACATGTCTTTTAAAATACTAATTATATTAATACTTATGAAAGTCTAGTTGTATTTTCTATTTTTAATCCGTTTAGCTCAAATAGGGAGAATTAGCGAAATCAATAAAAAACACATCGAGTCTACCAAGTTTATACGCTACCATAAATAACGTATTATTTCATTAAATATAACATAATTCTTTTTCCTAAGATATTTAATATAATATATTAAACCTTCAAATAATTTTTTCTTATAATAATATCAAATATATATAAATAACTATGATATAAATAAAAAGGGCAAATTTGTCAATTTTACTCTGTCCAGTCCAATACTTTGCAATTTCAAACACTGGATAGCACAAAAGCCTTCTCTAGTAATTAAAAAGGGCAAAACTGTCAAATTTACTATGTTCAGTCCAGTACTTTGCAATCCAAACACTGGACAACACAAAAATCCTTGTCCAGTACTGAACAAACCAAATGTGGTACAAAAATATTTTTTATCCAGTTATTCTTTTTTAATACTGTCCAGTACTCCTTGTTCTGTCCAGTACCAGTAACCAAACGGTACCTAAAGATTTGCCACTGGTGGTTATGGCATCGCCATTCGATCTATCCTTATCGCTAATGTAGCAATAATGGTGGTGAGATCCTGTAACTGCTCCTCTAATGTTCTTCCACCTGCAGCTCGATGAACCTGACCGCCACCAACTTGACTATTGGCTTCATTGCCAATTGCCCCATTCATACTATCATTAGACATGGTTGATCGATTGATTTGTTGAAACATAAAAACAATTCAAGGCAACTACAATATACTTCACGTCAAATGCACAACATATAACAATCACTCCACAGTATACACACATACTCACAGTGCAGTAACCTTCCAACCCCAGCACTCTACGCCACACACTCACACTCACGGTGCAGCACTCACTCCACGGTTCCACTTCCAATCACGGCAACAAATAAAATGGAAACAATTATAGACACTTCTCCAAATGGTAAGCAAATAATTCTAACTGGTTAAAGTGTATTATGATGATCAATACACAATAACTCCCTCACTTAGTGATTGATTTTGAAATTTAAAATGTTTCCTAATCCTCTACGTAAGAAGAGCAAATCTAGAAATGTAAATACACCCTAATTCCGAAATCCTCAAGAAAATGCACTTCCCTTTCTTCCTTAACAATCAACTCACGGCAAGATAAATATTATAAAGGGTTAATTATGAAATTCCACTTCCAATTTTGCAACAACAAGGTATATCACAACACAATCAAATACAATTACTTCAATACCACTTCAAATAACTTTAATTAAGAAATTGAAGAATAAGAACCTTAATTCCCAAATTGAAGTTCACGTAAATCACTTCTTAAAACCCTTGCTCTTATACCAAATTATGATGTGCTCAAGGGATCTCAATACTAATTAACAAGAACACACACACAATTGATCTAATTCCTATTAAAAATGGCATGAGCAAAATAGAAGATATAACCCCTAAATGGCATGAAAAAAGCACCAAGAACCTTAAATGGCGTGGACCAAATTAAGATGCACCACAATTAGATTCCAATACCAATCAAATACAAAGGAACAATTATAATTGGCTTAAAAGCCTAGCAATACAAGAACCCTAATTTGGCGTGAAAGGAACAAACAAACTCAACCAATTATAAACTAAATATTACTCACTAGCAATAATCGAATGCAACTTAAGAAATCTTGATATGACTCACAAGAATTCCTTAAGCCAACTCACTACAATTGCACAAGTGAAATTGATAAGAGTAAGGTGGTGTGAAGAGGGCACTCCTACGGCAACAAATTTCAAGTGTATAATCTTCAAAAAGTCCCCTTCTAACCCTACTTTGCAAGTATTTATACTTACTCTAAATAGGGTAAATTTAACAAAGAAAATTACAAGTGAAAAATAACAAGTGTGGCTGGTTTTTTCACAAAAGGAAATTACAAGTAAACCCTCATAAGTAGCAGGTTTCTTGCACCTCCATGGAACAATATTGAACCAGTTCTTCTTTGATTGTTGTAAGTCTATGAATGACCCACAATTGAACCTTAGTGAATTTTACCTGTTGTCTTGTAAAACCTGAAAAATTTACTTGCTACAAAGTAGAGACAAATTATTATAAAATGAATAAAGATAACATGTGGATGTCTGGAATCATTAGTTCAAATTGGCTTCCCCACTACTGGATCCAAAGGTTTGATTCCCATCAGTATACATCCATATATACTCAAGCTCAAACATATACATACACATATGTGTAAATAAACAACAATATTCAATAGGAT
The DNA here is from genome assembly GCA_037954665.1 of Laguncularia racemosa. Classification (NCBI taxonomy): domain Eukaryota; kingdom Viridiplantae; phylum Streptophyta; class Magnoliopsida; order Myrtales; family Combretaceae; genus Laguncularia; species Laguncularia racemosa. The sequence goes on from JBBMOL010000125.1 coordinate 1,554,107, forward strand.
ATTAGGATTAACATAATATAATAATTATCTCCTAATTTACCCACTCTCTTCATTCTTATGGATCTGTAGATCATTTACTTGATCTTTTAAAGATTTCAACTTAACTTCTATTGATTTTATCCTACACCTTTTAGATCATCACTTAATTATAAATGTCATTAACTAAATCTTTATTTGATCACCTCTTAAATTCTAAAGATCATCAAAATCTAGGGTTTTGATACTACTTACTTATATTCATTTGACCAAAACCTAAGCTTCTATGGATCATCAACCTAAGCTCCTTAGAATCATCGTCCTAAGCTTTGATACCACTTAAGCTGTAACGCCTTAGAACCTAAAGCATCACAACCCATCACGTGTCACTACTACCAAGTGACACGCTAAGACTCTAAAACTCCATCATACTTCAAACCTGCTCATATACATTATCCATCATACTACTATAACAATAATCAAAGGAATGACTCACCTATGAGTCATTATTTAACAACAAAATCTCAAGTTGAAATTTGTCTCTATAACTTCAATTTAACCATAAAACATCCATTTACAAAAGTTCATAATTTTTGTCACTCTTTTTCCACATAGTAATAGTGTTCTCTTCCCATCTCATCCATGTAATGTCCCATTAAGTTCCTGTTCTTATCATACTCTAGTTGTTCATCATTTTCATTGACAACTAAAAAAAATACAAGAAGTGGGGTGAGCTTAAGCTCGGTACATGAGTACGACACCCACATGCGCATGACATACCACATTAATATCACATGCATATATGCAACATTTATCCACCACACATTCATAATTTAGTTTACACATCAACATCAAAATGAATTATAACACATAAGGGTACTTATGAACCCGATACAAACAAGTTTTGTCATAGTGGGAACTGCCTCTATAGGCCCCCGTCTAACCCTAATGGGAACTACCACTGTAAGCCCCATCTAACCCTAATCTACCTCAGATCATTTCGATACATGACTCCACTAGGGACAACGCGGCATATTGATCATCGAGGTGCCCCTTAGGGATTTGCCACTACAGGCCCTTAAGCCGAGCCACGCATAAGCAACATATCTCATTCCATTCACATAACACTGTATTACTTCATGATACCACATAATTCACATTATATCTCAACATTTCATTATTTCACATACAACTCATTAGATAGCTTCCTAACAATCACATATAACAAACACAGTAAACACACACCTAAAATCCTATCCTTACGCACTTCTTGTCCCAAAATTAAGCTAAGTTGATATCTGTATAATCATTGAGACATCATCCTTAGTACTAATCCAAACATAATATAACTCTCCTAATTCCTCTTAATCTATTAAGTTAGTTAAGGTTATACTAATTGCCTCGATTGTATGGAACTTGGTTAATTAAAAAGATAATTTGATATATATTGATAATGTTTATCACTTAACACGACCATGTTGGAGGTTGTGTTACCTAACATGAGCTAGTACACGACCGTGTTAAAGGTCATGTATCTCTTGATGAGATTTGGCTTCAACACAATTAGAACATAGCCATGTTGGGGGACCGTGTTTTTCTTAATTCAACACGGTCGAAACATGACCAGGTTTGGAGGTTGTGTATCTCTTGGCATGACTTTTGGACTTAACACGGCCAAAACACGACTATGCTGGTAGGTCGTGTTCTTCTCATTTTAACATAGGGGCAACACGACCGCATTAGATGGTCGTGTATCTTTCGATATAACTTTTAAATTCAACATGGTCATAATAAGGTCGTATATATTTCGGCTAACTCTAGGAACCCTAATATTTAACTCTAATTTCCCCCAAATTAATTCCTTTTTATCCCTAAACTCCATTACATCTTTAAAATATTTAAATACTCATCAATTAATGTAAGTTAGAATATTACATCGATTTTCCATGTATCCCCTGTGGAATCATCTCATTGATACTAGGAATTCCCTTAATCTTTTTACATTCCCTTTTTCTCGTGCACTCGATCTCTCTTGTGAATTGCTAGTATGCAAAAAGCCTTTCGCTTCATATTATATATCGTTAGTGGTAAAACTCTCTATGATACACTTCCTAATCTATGATTGTATTCAAAAAAAAATCGTAGGTATTAGCATATTAATATATCTTATCGAAGATTAAAATTGCCTCGTCTTTTATTCGTATTCCCAATTTCCCTAACTCTTATTTATTTTTATCGGCTATTACTTCTTCCCCCCCCCAAATAAAACTTTTATCCCCGAAGTTACCTAGAATTAAAAGTTCTAGATGCTTTCTCTTCATTTCTTCTTCTAATTCCCATGTTGCATCTCGTTCGGTTTGATTTTTCCGCTATACTTTGATATAAGGAATTCTTCTTCTTCTTAGCACTTGTTCCTTGGTATCCATTATCCTCACAGGTCTTTCTATAGAGGACAAGTCTGGCTGTACCTTCAAAGGTTCCAAGGCCATCACATGATTAGGTTTAGTACAAATTTTCTTAACATCAACATATGAAACACATCATGTACTCCGAGCAGACTTGGTAGTTGTGGCAACTTGTGCGCGACTATTTCGATTTTCTCTAGAATTTCGAATGGACCCACATATCTTGGATTCAGCTTACCCCGCAGTCTAAACCTGATTACCCCTTTAGTTGGAGATATCTTCAATAAGACTTTATCTCCCACTTAAAATTCTAGAGGGCGTTGCCATTTGTCTACATAACTTTTCTGGCGACTCTAGGCTGATAGAATCCGTTGTCTTATGATTTTAACTTTGTCTACTGTTTCTTGTACTATCTCGGGCCCCAATACCCATCTTTCTCCCACTTCATCCTAGTGTAAGGGAGATCTACACTTCCTTCCATATAATGCTTCATAAAGAGCCATCTATGTAGTAGCCTAGTAACTGTTGTTATAAGAAAATTCTACTAAAGGTAAATGATCACTTTAATTACCCCCTTGGTCCAATGTACAAGCTTATAGTAAATCTTCTAGAAGTTAAATAGTTCTTTTAGATTGCCCATTCGTCTAAGGATGAAATACTATACTAAATTGGAGTTTGGTTCCTAAAGATTGATGAAGACTTTTCCAAAATTTTCTCACAAAACGAGTACCCCTATCAGATGTAATCGTAGTTAGTATCCCGTCTAATCTAACATTCTCTTTAATATACATTTCAGCAAGCTTTTCTAGTCTGTAGTCTACTCTAGCTAGTAAGAAATGTACGGACTTAGTCAATCTGTCTACTATCACCTAAATTGCAACATATTTCTCCCTTGTTTTTGGATGTGTTGTGACGAAATCTATAGTTACATGTTCCCACTTCCATTTAGGTACAGGAAGAGGTTGTAACTCACTAGTTGGTCTTTGCTGCTTAATCCTTATGTGTTGATAGGTGAGACACCTGGATACATATTCAGCTATCTCCCATTTCATATTTTTCCACCAGTAAGTATTCTTGAGATCTTTGTACATCTCAGTACACCTTAGGTGTAGGTATACTATATATCCTAAGTGATGGGCTTCCTTCATAAACTTCTCCATTAATTCTATGTTATTTGGAACATACCTTCAGTTACCATACTTGACTACCACTTCAGTGTTTAACACAAATTCTGTAGCTTCACCCTGTTCTAATTTGTTCATTATCTTCTAAATTTCAAGATCTTCCATTTGTGTAGTTTTAATCTGGTCTATAAGATTGGGTTGGATACTAAGCATAGCTAACCTATTTCCCACTTTTCGTGTCACCACTTTCAATTTCAACTTATCCATATCTTCTAATATCTTCCTCTAAGATGTCACTAATCCTACAATATTTATATGTTTCTTCCTACTTAAGGCATCTACAACCACATTTGCTTTTCCAAGGTGATAATGAATTTCCACATCATAATCATTTATTAGTTCTAGCCACCTTCTTTGCCTCATATTCAACTCCTTCTAAGTAAACAAATACTTCAAACTTTTATGGTTTGCGAAGATTTTACACTTCTCCCCATAAAGATAGTGTCTCCACAATTTTAGAGCCAAGATCACAGCAACTAATTCTAAGTCATGGGTGGGGTGATTCTTCTCATATTGTTTTAGCTGGCAGGAAGAATATGTAATGATTTTCCCATTTTGCATAAGCCCACATCCCAAACCTTGATTTGATGCATCACTAAATACTTTAAATTCTTCTCCCATCTTCAGTATAGCCAACATTGGAGTTGTCATTAATTTATTCTTCAATTTCTTGAAGCTACTCTCACATTCCTCACTCCATACAAACTTAGCCTTTTTCTTTATCAATTGAGTCAAGGGAGTAGCTAACCAGGAGAACCCTTCTACGAAGCGTTTGTAGTACCTAGCTAATCCCAGAGAACTCCTTACTTTCGTTACAGTTCTTAGTCTTAGCTAGTCACTTACTGCCTTTACCTTCTATGGGTCTACTAATATTCCATTCTTATTCACCATATGTCCTAAAAAGGATACCTGTTCTAACTAAAATTCGCACTTATTGAATTTTGCATAAAGCTTTTCTTCCCTAAGTCTTTCTAGTACAGTTTTGAGATATGCTACATGTTCTTCTCTACTTTTGGAATAGATAAGGATATCATTTATAAAAACCACTACAAACTGATCTAACTAGTCTTTGAGCACTCTATTCATGAGGTCTATGAAGGTTGTTGGAGCAGTTGTCAAACCAAAAGGCATAACTCGAAACTCATAATGCCTATACTAAGTCCTAAAAGCAGTTTTCTATTTGTCTTCTTCCTTGATTTTTAACTGATGATACCCCGATCTCAAGTTAATTTTGGAGAAGACTTGAGCTCCTTATAATTGATCAAATAGATCATCAGTCCTAGGGAGAGGATCTTTGTTCTTGATTGTGACTCGGTTTAGCTCCTTGTAATCTATACACAGCCTCATACTCCTGTCCTTCTTCTTGACAAATAGCATTGGAGCACACCATGGTGAGGCACTTGGTTTAATAACCCACTATCTTGGAGCTCTTGAAGTTAAGTCTTTAGTTTAGATAGTTTAGTAGGTGCCATTCTATATGGTGCTTTAGATATAGGTGTCGTTCTTGGTACAAGATCAATACAGAACTCTATCTCTCTAGATGGTGGTAAACCAGGAAAATTCTCAGGAAAAACAACTGTATACTCATTCACTACTTACATGGTTCTCAATTCCTTAACAACATTTGTATACTCATTCACTACTTGTACGGTTCTCAATTCCTTAACCAGTCTTGACCCCACTAATAAGGCTGGCAATCTTCCTTTATTCTACAACTCGTATGTTGGAAGAGTCGCAGGCCTCTATGGATCTAACTTGTATACAATTTGCTCCTCATTAGGAAAATCAAACTTAACCACTAGATTGTGACAATCTATAGTGGAAAGATATATAACCAATTCACCCTTAAAATTAGATTAAACTCTATCATCTCTAATTTCCCCCTTACTCCAAATGGAGTATTTACAATCATAGCATTCTCCAATACAACAGGTTTTAATCTACGTACATTCACAAATATAAGTAATATACAAGAATGTGTTGCACCTATGTCAAACAATACATTGTTAGTGTTTGAGTTTATGAGCATTGTACCTGCTGTGGTATCTTGATCATAGGCATCCTATTACTACTGCTGTTGTAACACAAATACTCTACTAGGTGCCTTCTATCTTGGTCCCACGTTCTAATTTCCACCTAGTGGTCATCTACGTGCAGTTCTTATAGGATGTAGGGCTTGTGGGGGTGGAGTTGCCTCAGTATGCTAAGCACCACACTTGAATGATCTATGCCCTCTCTACTTACAAGTATAACAGAAGGTTTAAAGGAAAGTCCTACCAGTATAATTCCTACTAGTATGTCCTGTTTTGTCATAGGAGAAGCATGCCCCTTTTAACCAATTACATTGTTGCAGATCATGTGGTCCTAAACATCTAAGACATCTCACACCTTGACCTGCTTGTGGTGGGGGAGGCAATGCTAGAGGTGTGGGCCTAGTTTGAAGAGGTCTAGGTGCATAAGCCATAGGTTTAGCTAGATATACAGCTGGCCTCTTGCCTTTATCTGCATAAGATATGGGAGGCATCATCTCCTCTCATAACCTCTGGCAAGAATTTGCTTAAGTGGTTCAGCTCCACTTCATATACCTCTACAGATCTACTACCCTACTGGTAGTTATAATAATCTACCTCCATTTTGTCCCTGATGCTGCTGGGGAAATACTTTTCATAAAAGAGTTCCTCAAACCCCTGCCATTAGTTAGGAGCTCCTACTAATCTAGACATACCGGTCTACTAATCTACAGCTGCTCCCTTCAACATATAAGTAGCATACCTCACTTTTCTATCTTTTGGGACCATGAAAGCTTCAAAGGTCCTCTCAGTCTCAGTGATCTAATATTCAGCCTCTATTAGATCATCAACCTTTGGGTGGAACTCCATAGCTAGTCTTATAAATTTGTCTAGCCTATAAGGTTCCTCTAAAGGCCTGATAGGTCTCATAGCCTGCTATTGTTGTTGTGCCAACATTCCCACTAGAGCATTTACAATCTCTAGCAACTGAGCAGCTATAACATTAGTCTACTCTAGGGTTTCCTACTGAGGTGGTCTTTGAGGGTTCCTATCATTTAAGGCATCTCTACTTTGTCCAACACTAGTTAAACCTCGCATGATATTTCTGCTTGGAGGCATTCTGCGTAAATTGAGATAGTAGGATGATTCTAGGGTTGTACTTTATAAGAGGAGTTAGTGACAGTATACATCTATGTATACTCAAGCTTAAACATAGACATACACATATGTGTAACTAAACATGAATATTCAATAGAACATTTAGATTAACATAATATAATAGTTATCCCCTAATTTACCCACTCTCTTCATTCTTATGGATCTATAGATCATTTACTTGATCTTCTAAGGATTTCAACTTAACTTCTATTGATTGTATCCTACACCTTTTAGATCAACACTTAATTATGGAAGTCATTAATTAAATCTTTGTTTGATCGCATCTAAAATTCTAAAGATCATCAAAATCTAGGGTTCTAATATAGCCTGCTTATATTCTTTTGATCAAAACCTAAGCTTCTAGGGATCATCAACCTAAGCTCCTAAGGATCATCATCCTAAGCTCCAATATCACTTAAGTTGTAATGTCCCAGAACCTGGAGCATCACAACTTGCCATGTGTCACTACTACCAAGCGGCACACTAAGGCTCTAAAACTCCATCATTCTTCAAACCTGCTCATATACATTATCTACCATACTACTATAAAAATAATAAAAGGAATGACTCACCTGTAAGTCATTCCAAATGTCATTATTTAACAACAAATCTCAAGCTAAAATTTGTCTCTATAACTTCAATTTAACCATAAAACATCCATTTACAAATGTTCATAATTCTTGTCACTCTTCTTCCACATAGTAATAGTGTTCTCTTCCTATCTCATCCATATAATGTCTCACTAAGTTCTCGTTCTCATCATACTTTAGTTGTTCATCATTTTCACTTACAACTAAAAAAATATATAGGAAATGAAGTGAGTCTAAGCTCAATACCTGAGTACCATATCCGCATGCGTATGACATACCACATTACTATCACATGCATATGCAACATTTATCCACAACACATTCACAATTCAGTTTAAACATCAACACCAAAATGAATTATAACACATAAGGGTACTCATGACCCCAGTACACACAAGTTTTGTCTTAGTGGGAACTGCCACTACAGGCCACGTCAAACCCTAATCTACCTTAGATCATTTTGATACATGGCTCCACTAAAGACAACATGGCATACTGATCATCGAGCTACCCCCAAGAGATCTTCCACTACGAGCCCTTAGGTCGAGCCACGCACAAGCAACATATCTCATTCCATTCACATAACATTATATTACTTCATGATACCACATAATTCACATTATATCTCAGCATTTCATTATTTCACAAACAACTCATTAGATAACTTCCTAACAATCACATACAACAAACAAAGTAAACACGTACCTAAAATCCTAGCCTTACGCACTTCTTATCCCAAACTTAGGTTAAGTTGATATCTGTATAATCATTAAGACATCATCCTTAGTACTAATCTAAACAAAATATAACTCTCTTAATTCCTCTTAATCTATTAAGTTATCTAAGGTTATACTAATTGCCTCGGTTATGTGGAACTTGGTTAATTAAGAAGATAATTTGATATATAATGATAATGTTTACCACTTAACACGGCTATGTTGGAGGTTATGTTACCCAACACGAGCTAATACACGACCCTATTAAAGGTCGTGTATCTTTCAATGAGATTTGGCTTCAACATGGTTAGAACACAACTGTATTAGGGGGTGTGTTTCTTTTAATTCAATACGGTTAAAACACGACCATGTTAGGAGGTCGTATATCTCTCGGCATGACTTTTGGACTCAATACAGTCAAAAAACGAACAAGTTAAGAGGTCATGTTCTGCTCATTTTAACACGAGGGCAACACGGCTGCATTAGATGGTCGTGTATCTCTTAGTGTAACTTTTAAATTCAACACGGTGGTAACACGACCGTGTTGGGGGGCCATATATCTCTTGGTCAATTCCACGAACCCTAATATTTAACTCTAAATTCTCCCAAATTCGTTCCTTTTTATCCTTAAACTCCATTACATCTTTGAAATATGTAAATACTCATCAATTAATGTAAGTTTTAATACTTACATCAAACTTCCCACATATCGACTCCTTGTTATGGGAATTCCCTTATCTTTTACATTCCCTTTTGCTGCTCCGTGTTACTTCCATGAATTGCTTTAGGTTTCCCTAAACAGGCTCTCTCTCTATCTCTCTCCCTCTCTCTCTCTCTTTGTGTCACTCAATCTCTCTAAGTGGTTGGGATTGTTAGATATGCAAAAGAGAAGAACCTTAGGTTAGTTTAGCATATATATATAGTCTCATTAGAAAAAACAAAACTACCCCCGTCTTTTATTCATATTTGCACGATTGCCTTAGCTTTTATATTATTTATTTATTTGTTTATGTAAAAAAAAAATCGTTTGTTACAAATTGTAAGAATACAAATAAAGGATTCTATTATTTAAGAAACTAAAGAAAAAAAAAACTCACTACTGTCGTAAACAAGAAATATTTATAGGTTCCCCTAACAACCTTAAAGAAATAGATATAATTGTATTCACTAAAAATACGAATAATAAATAAAACTACTATCAATCTAAAGAAAAACAACATAAATGAACACATCAAGTGGCTTCACAAGTAAGGATTACAGGTGTAAACCTTAGTTGTGATCCTCTTTGAGGCTTTAATTCTCGATTAAACTTACCTGAAAGTTCATGGTTTGGTTCACAACTATGTTCCACACCATAATCCTTATTGTTTTCATGCTCTTTCCATTCCAGCTCCAAGATCACGTGTAAGATCTTGATGAGCCTCTCTAACCTTTCCCAAATGTCCAACACTTTCACTAACTTCATTTTTATCCTGTAGACCTTTATTTGGGTATATTAAAGTCATTCTTCCACCAATTCTAGACATATGAAGCTAGAAATTTTACACAAATGGCTTATCATCTTTAGTCTTAAGATCATTAATAATTCTTTGAGTCAAACTATGAAGTCCTCAAGCTCTTACTCTTGCGATAGGACCATGATACTCATCATAATAGCTTATGTATATCATTTGAAGAACTTTAGGAGTCTAGTCCTTAGTAACCTAACATCTTGATTGTTAGAATTTAAAGGGATAGATATAAGAAGGCTTGGTATTTTTGGCATGCTACAAAAATTGGATGTAAAAAACATTGGGTTCATAGTTAAAGGGAAGGTACGAACAACTATGGATGAGAAATGTTACAATATTAAAGGAACAATCCAAAAGAGGAAATAGGGACAGCATCAAATTGTAAGAAAACATGGGGAATCACTGCCAAAAAGTCTAAGATAGGAATAGAAGGATCTTTTGATGAGCCTTAATCTACATCTAATATATAATCTAAATTCCCTGAATCTCGCCTTAAACCAATTCTTGAAATTCCTCAACTACAATTTCTTTTTAAACCAACTCTTGAACGTCCTTCTAAATTTGTTCAAGAAAATCTTCAAGCTCCTAAAAATCAATAGGAAACAATTCAATAAGTCTTAAAGTCAATAGACAATGAAGAGATCATGAGACAAATTGACAAGTTTCCTATTGAGATAAATTCAAAGCAAGATATTTTTCCCTTAACTAACATCTTCTCAACAACTACATCTAAAAGGCTTGTTCCATATGAGTTTTTTAAACTCGAAGATAACCCTCAACCAAAACTAGAACCAAAGCTTGTAGCATAAGAAGAAGAGTTTAATAAATATTATGAGATTATCAATATTTATGTAGATGTTTTCAAGGTTAAAGCACAAGAGTATATGGAGAAGATTTTTGTAGATTTCAAAATCAAAATGGAGTAGAAAATCATGCTTTGAGTTTCCACATTCAACAATAAATATTATATTTCCTTAGGAACCTAGACTAGCTTAAGCCCTTTGAAATTCAAGCTCATATTCCTATATCAGTTAACTTGATGATTACCTAAGCTTGTTCCTTTTGTAGAAACAATACTTTTTAATATGACCAACCTTATTACAAAAATAACATGCATAAGGTGTAGAATAATAATATGTATTTTGACATCCTTTGTTATTTCTAGGAATGTATCATCTTTTATATCCATTATAGTTTTTATTATAATTTTCAATCATTACAGCTTTTTCTTTATCTTGTTTTATGCTTACACTAGGATTTGTTTGTGTTACTCCTTTAACTTTAACAAATTTTGTTTTACTAACTATGTTCGAACATTCTTCCTTTTCATATCCAAGACCATGTTTTAATGAATCAATTCGTTAACTAGATATTAACATTTGTAGTTTCTTACCACTTTAATCAAACTTATTAAATGTAGCTTTTAATGATTGTTATAGATGTCCAACAAGTATTTTTAGATTTTTTATTTCTTCCTTAAGGACAAGATTTTCATATGCAAAAGCTTCATTATTAATGTGTAATATTTGTTTTCAATTTTCACATTGTTCACTTCTTCTAATAACATTCTCTTTCCTTCTTTTAGAATCCTATTTTCATTTTCTAGTTTTGCTGTTTTAGATTTAAATTTCAATAGAGCTTCCAACATTTTAACATATATATCTTCAAATATAGATTTAGAATATGAATCAAACTTTACCTTAGAATTAGCCATTAAATTTCAATAGAGCTTCCAACATGGCCGTATTGAGTGAAACATAAATTAATTGTATACCTATTTAACTTCTAGTTAAGCTAATTTCCATGCAACCTAAATAGGTAGTAAGAACTTAGAAAATTTAATAGATTAAGAGAGTTAAGAGATTATATTATTCTTAGATTAGTACTAAGAAGGACTTATTGATGTTGTACAGATTTCAACTTAGCTTAAGTTCAAGACTAGACATGCTTAAGGTTAGGATTTGAGATACATGTAACTTGTGTGTTTCTTATGTTTGCTTAAGTTAGAATATAATGTTGGAATGGATTAAGTAAATGATTGGTTAAGTGTTTAAGTGTATACTATATGTGCTTGGCTCGGCCTAGGGGCCCATAGTGGCAAATCCCTAAGGAGCATCCTAATGATACTTATGTAACATTGTCCTTAGTGGAATCATGCCTAGCAATGATTTGAGCTGGTTTAAGGTTTAAGTGATCATGGAAGTGGGGCCCATAATGGCAGTTCCCATCACTAAGTTTAAGAGTTTAAGTGATTATGGGTGTGGGGCTTGTAGTGGTAGTTCATATCACTAGGTTTAAGTATTCAAGTGATCATGGGTATAGGGCTTGTAGTGGTAATTCTCATCACTAATTCATGTTCTAATGTTTTTAAGTGTATTAAGTGGGTCATGAGTACCTGATTATTGTTTGTGGACTTAAAGTTGATCATGAAATGGTTGTTTGTTGGTTAGTTACTGCATAATGTATGTGAAATGTGTTCATGTTTGTTCATGTGTGTGTAGGTGTGTTATACGTACTGGACATTAGCTCATCTTTCAAGGAATATTTTTTTTTTAGATGTAGGTATTGAGGGAGATGATAACCTAGAAGATAACCTAGGATTGGGTGGACCATAAAGAGAGGAAGAAGTTATCATTATTACTATGGTGATTAGAAATTAGAAAGGATTCTATTATTGGATTGTAATATTTTGTAGTATTTAGAGAATATTAATTTAGAGTTTTATAGACTTTTGTTGCATTAGATGTTGAATATGGATTCATGTTAAATTGGTTTTAGGGTTTGAAGGATAGATTAAAATGTTTTTATATCATGATGGTATTATTGTGGACAGTGAAAGGAAATTTATGGGAATTATTGAATGGCATGGTATCAGAGTAGTCATAGAGCCTTAACATGTTCTTGTATGATAAAGACACGTAGTGAGAAGTAACGTGGCCCAGGTTTTAAGGCATTACAACTTGCATGTGTTTGTGTGTGTGTTAGTGCCTAGAAAGTGTTGAGGAGGTTGTTTGTGAATCAATTTGGTTAGCTATTTTCTGTGCCTATTAGAAGAGTTAAACATTTGAGTTTACTATCGTAATCTTTGAAGAAAAATTGAACACATAGGTAGCTAAATCTTATAGATATGAAGGAAAAGTTTTTATCTCACAGCTTGGACATGTTCATGCAAATGCAAAAAGAGGAATTGAACACATTGTTGCCTCTTATTTATACTTGAATTATGAAGATGCTGCTATATTTTGCAATAATTGATGCACTTTAATTATTTCGTGATCTTTTGCTAGGAAGCTATTCAAGGTATGCTTTTCATCATTTGAATTGCAAATGTGAATTCCATGTTTAGGGTGTTAGCAATTATTTGTTTTAAATGTGAAATACACACTTGCTTCATTGTCTTACATGCACTTATTCAAACCTACTATGTACAACTACAGTTATGAATGAAATGATGTTGCATATCTATGTATCAAAGAGGAAAAAGAAGATACTTTGTTTCCTTTTAGCTTTGTGGGTAGAGTACTATGACCTTGCGCATTGAATTATATTGTTGTTGCATGCCCATCAGCCTGTTGTCAGGTCTTACAAATTTAATTTTTATCAACATCATGAAAATATTAAGAGACTTGTTAATTGTGATGATGTGACTTGCACTGAACAGTTGAGATTAGATAGATGTGCATTTTCCAAACTATGTACGATGTTATAGTGTATAGGCAGACTAAGGGCAACTAAGAATCTCCTCATAAATGAGCAAGTTGCAATGTTTTTGCATATACTTACCTACCATGCAAAAAATAGAGTCATTAAGCATAACTTCATGAGCTTAGGAGCTATAATTAGTTAGTATTTCTATAATGTATTACATGCTACGTTACAACTAAGTAATTCACTTTTCAAGAAGCTTGAACCTATTCCTAGATAACACTAATGATGACTGGTGGAAATTTTTCAAGGTAAAGTACATGTTACATAGCTACAGTAAAGTAGTGTACCCATTAAATTGGCGCATCACGTTTGATATACATTTGTGCTAATGTAGAATTGTTTGGGCACTCTAGACGGGGATGCTTATTCACATAAAAGTGCTAATGAAGGACAAAGCTAGATAGAGAACTCGGAAGAATGAGATTGCCACTAATATGCTTCGAGTGTGTACACTAAACATGCAATTCGTTTATGTACTACTTGGCTGGGAGGGATTTGCTATAGATTATAGGGTTCTTAGAGATGTAATGATTAGGAGGAATGACCTTAAAGTTCCATAAAGGTATGCTTTTGATAATTTATTTGTTTATTCATCTTTCCATTTTTTTTAAACATATTTTTTGTTGTTTTTGGCTAACCTATCATGTAAATTGATATAGGTTGGTATTGTCTCATAGATGGAGGCTATCCCAATTTTGAGGGATTCCTTGCACCATTTAGAGGAGAAAGGTACCATCTTAATGAATGGCATCATGGGCATTAACCAAGAACAGCAAAATAGTTGTTTAATTTACACCATCCTTCTGCCTCAAATGTTATTGAGAGGTGCCTTGGGTTGCTGAAATGGTCCACTCTCAAGAGTCTGTCATTTTATGAAGTTTAGACCCATAATCAATTCATTTTGGTTTATTGTTTGTTGCATGACTTTATAAGGATGGAGATGAGCTTTGATTCGCTAGACAATTTTGTAGATAGCATTAAGGAAAATAGTGTAAACAATGAAGATGATGTCATATTAACATTCAAGAACAATGATGCATGGTCTAGTTGGAGACAATGTCTAGCAAATCAAATGTTTAATGACTGGACTATATCTAGGCATAGTCAAGATTGATTTTCTCCATTCGTGTAACACCATTGCCGTGTTGACTATTTGCTATGCGATGTTTCCTACTACCTTTTTACTATTTTCATAATGAATGTTTGATGGTTTAATTAATGTAAGAGTTAAATGTAATGGTGTAATGCTTTTCCAATTTGCATTGTAATCTTCTAAATTATGCCCTTAAACTTGTTTATTTTCTAGTTATTAGGCATGGAAGAGGTATAATCTACGGAAGTTGATTAGAAGCTTGCAAAGAAAAGTAAGTGGAAGTGGACAATCTTAGAGGATGATGCACTAGTTACTTGCATGGTCGAGTTGCATAATAGTGGGACACAAAATGTTGACACTAGGTTTAGGAGTGGTTATCTATATGAACTGAGTGAATGCTATTGTAGAGGATACCTCACTATACACTAAAGGTAAAACCCCACATTAAGTCACGTATTCGCACTTTGAAAAAGGATTGGAGCATAGTCTATGACATAGTATATGGCAAGGGCATGAGCAACTTTAGGTAGGATCTAGTCGGGAAGATGGTAGTTGCAAAAAAGTAGGTTCAGGAAGCTTACTTAATGGAATGGGCATTGTCATTTGCATTTGTCCTATTTCATATAAATTATTCCTACTTTTACATTTTAATTCTGTCCTATTTGCAAAGTCATAAAGATGTAAGTGCCTTCATTAATGGGAGTTTCCTTTATCTAACTAAACTATCATTGATATACATAAAGGACCGTGTGACTAGTTAGGATGCACAGACAACTAAAGACATGATTGAGGAGTTAGATTGAAAAGATCTACTAATTCATAGCATGGATGATGTCATACCACCCAGTAATGATTGCAATGTAGACTCCGTTCATCAAAGTGCAACTTGACCAAGTTTGAAGAGGAGGTAAAGCAATCATGGAGGTGTACTTGTGATGGACTTGTCTGCCACCATGGATCACTTCGAAGTTAGGATGCAAGAAATGAGGGCTACAATATAAAATGTTGTGGATCACTCAGCAATAGATCGCCCAAGAGTTGATGTGATAGAGTTGATGAAGTTTCTATCTACAATTGAGGGGCGCTCTAAGTGGGGAATCTATCAAGCCTTAATCAAGTTTCTAAGGAGGCTAAAAAATGTAGATTTTCTTTACAAGATTAACCTTGATCATCGTGCTACATATGTAAGAATGCTTTTACAGATATTTAAGGGTCTTTTTTTTGGGACAATGAATGTTAGCAGAAGTGTTATACTAGATCAACCGTCTTTTTTTCTTTTTTCTTTTTTTTGGGGAGGGGGGGAGGGGAGGGGGTGTGGGGTGGGGCATAATATGGTGGAAATTGGTGTTTAATTTGTATTGTCTATGGCTTATGTAAATTATGCCCAGCATGGGGTAATTGTCATTGGTTGCATGCCCTTCATTGTGAGATTACGCCTAGCATGGTTACGCTATTGAAGACAGTTTGTATCATCCTATGCTAAAATATCTTGCAGATAGTAGTTAGCTGTCATTTCATTGCACCACTATTAGAAGAGTTGGAACTTTCATTCCATTGCACCAATTTTAACTGTCCTCTACAGCAACTTCTATTGGAACTTTTGTTCCATTGCACCAATAATACAATGAAATTTGTTACAAGTGATTGAGAGGAATCCATATATGAATACATACAAGTCATTTTATAGAATAGTTAACCATTGTGCATAATTGCACTAATATTACACTTCACTTAAGTCAACAAACATAGCATTTACATCTTGATTGGAATAAAAATTCGACAAGACCTATCATTAGGGCAAGAACTAAAGGAATTCAAACCATGGCGTTGAGGGCCCATTTTGAGCAGATCGACCCCGGAATTACGTATATATTAACCTCTTTTCTATTATTCTTGTATTGTGTTTTCCAATAGGCACACTTATCAAATTTTATAGGGCAATGGACAAACTCCTTCAGACTAAGTTTGTGGGTTATCCATGGACCGACCTGAATCGGCGATGAGCTAGGCCGATGGATCCTATAGAAGACCGGCATCTTGAAGACCATTTCTTTTATATATTTCTTCTTTTATGAACTATTTTGGTTATATTTTGGTTTTGGTACACTTTTATTTCTTTGTAATTTTCATTTAAGGTTAGCCACTTTAAAAGTGGCAAACTTGTAATTTTGAGCACTTTTTAACCCTAGGATTAGCAAGTATAAATACTTGCTTAAGAGAGGGTTTGAGGAGGCCATATTTTTCAGATTATACACTTCTTCTTCACATGAGAATTAGGGTTCCTAGTTTTCATTAGACTCTTATCAATTTCAATCCCAAGAGTTGAAATTGTGGCGAGTGCAACACCTTGAAATTGTGAGTTGTATCAATTTCATTTTGTTGTGATTTCTTTTCTTCTCTAGTGTGTCATATCTAGGGTTGAATTGAGATAGTTCTTGGTCAGAATTACTTCTTATTGTTGACGAATTCTTGTGTTTATTTAAGGTCCCTTGCAATTGAATTTAAATCATCATTGAGAATTCCCTTGAAAACGTGTTTTTCACTATTGGAAAGGAGTCCTTGGAATTGAGGTTTTCCTTTGAATTTGTGGATTATTTTCATGGATTATATGTGATTAGGGTGTTATTAGAAGAGATTATCATTGTGGTATTACAATTATATCTTTGAGCATTTGGAATTCTTTACATCTTCACTAGTGTTCACGTGAATTTTGCCCTTGTGGGTCCGGTTTTACCTTGACATGAGATTGTTTTTTCTTAAGTCTTTTAATTGTGCTTCTAAGTGGAATTAGGCACATCATCTTTTTGGTATTAGAGCACATTTTGAGAGAAGGTAATTGGTTTCATTTGATTTCGAGGAGTTAATAATCCATTAGGGTTGATTTAGTGAAAACCGCAGTTGTGTTGATTGTTGTGGTTTTGAGCTTGTGAAATTACCTTAACTTGGAGTTTATTTTGCTGTTTGTTGGAGTTGGTTTGGGAAGGTTGTTGCATCATTTTGTGATCACTAATTTTCGTGGAATGGCAGAAGTATAAAGTGTTGTTTAATTCAACAATTTTTGGAACTTGCAAAACTTACCAAAATCCTTGTCGTGGCTTGTTGTAGTGTGGAGGAGGATGTGTAGTTTGTTGTTTTGATTTCCATTGTGTAATTCTGAATTGGTGGAGTACAATTTGCAGATTGCATTGAGTATTGATTAGTAAGGAATTATTTGAATTAAAACATATGCAATTAAGTTGTGGGAGTTAATGATTGCTATTTAAATTTGAATTCATTATTTACCAATTGAGGAAGGCTTGCAATAAGTGAAGTTGTTTGAATTTCAAATTGAAAGTTGCTGCCTATTGTGGAATTCGGAATTCATTTGTGGAAAGTCACATATTAGTCCTTTGTTATCATTATTTGCCGTGGAAGTGGAAGCCTACTTGTTATTATTATCCATTTTGTTGTTGCTGTGGAAGTAACTCATCTTCATTGTTGTTGTTACTTATGTGTTGCAACGTGGTGAATTGGTGTTGAGGTGAAGTGAGTGCACCATGATTGAGGTGTGTGTGGTGGTGCAAATTTGTAGAGTTTTGTGTAGTGTAAGGTACTGCGCATTAAGACTCATTGTGGGTGTAAAACTTTAGCAAGAAAGGAAAGTTAAGTAGTGAAGTTTGAAATTCAAATATAAGCATTTAAGTGTGAAAGTTATTGAGTATTATTACTTAAACACTTGCTTAGTTGAATTCAATATCTTAACTACTTAGAAGTATTTATTTGTGCTTCAATTATTCTAATATATTTGAAGTGATAAGAAGTATTTGTTGCATTGGTGACTTGTTGCACCGTAGGTGTACAAGTGTGTGTGTTGTTATCCAAACTTGTTATTGTGACGTGGTGAAGTGATGGGAGTATGCTACAAATTATTTGAGATTACATTTATACTTCAGATAAATCACATCCACAAACATGTCATATGATAGTGTGAATGGGGACATTGGCAATGAGGCCAATAGCCAAGTGGGTGGCAGACCAAGTCGTCGAAATACAAGTGGAAGAACTCTAGATGAGCAACTTCAGGACCTTACCACAATTGTTGCTACATTAGCAACAAGAATTGATAGGATGACATTACCACCACCACCTGTGGTAAACCTTCAGGCACCACCTAGAGTAGAAGGAGATTATCATGCTCTTAGGGAAGGTAGAGATGATAATTTTGGGGTCAATCCATACCCGGACAAGGAATTTAGACCACTTCGAGGACCAGAGTGTGCGAAGCTACAAATGCCTTCATTTGATGGTAGGGGTTCCGTTGATGATTACCTAGATTAGGAAGACCAAGTTGAGGGTCTTTTCAAGTATTATGAGATTGATGAAGACTCCAGGGTACGCCTTGCAACTGTAGAGTTCACAGGGTATGCCGCTTTGTGGTGGAGAAATATGGTGATCAGTAGGCGAAGGGATGGAGAAACCGAAATACACACTTGGAGAGACATGAAATGAGTTATGAGGAATAGGTTTGTACCGAAACACTATAGGCATAAGTTATTTATGCGTCTCCAGACACTGAGGCAGGGGGGTAAAACAGTGGATGACTATGTACAGGAGTTTGAGACATTAGTGATCAGATGTGGATCAATTGAACCTCCTGAACAAACCCTAGCACGTTTTGTATCTAGGTTGAAGTATGAGATAGCTTGTGTAGTTGAGCTTCAGAGATATAGTACACTTGATGAGGCTATACAGTTAGCCTTGAAAGTGGAAAGACAGAGGCAATCCTATTCATTCTAGGTTACTAGGAGCAGACTACCAAGGAACCAAACTATTCAGGGTCAATTATGTTCTCCTTCAGAGATACTAGTGGTTCACGAGCAGTTGAGTAAACCATTAGAGTATCTTGAGGAACAGAGTCAGATGAGTCTATCATTAGAGGGCCAAAATGTACAGAGACAGTTGTGTTCACCTTTAGAGGTCTTAGAGGACAATGAGCAGTTGGGCCAACCATTAGAAGACCATGAGGATCAACGACATACAGATGCGTTAGAAAAGGAGGAAACAATATTAGTGAAATGGGTTGAGATAGGGGACACTTCAGTGGATAATGGGTCATTATTTGTGTTGCGGAAGAGACACATCCTGGAAATGGAGGAGAGAAAACAATCACCACCTGTAGTATTTCAGATATTGGGATTCTGCAGAGATACTTCTTCAGAAGGATTGTTAGGAGAAAACAAAGCCTCCATTGCATTTGATCTGCCAGATTTGAGGACAAATCTTTTTGAGGCCCGAGGAGATGATAGGAATAAAAATCCGACAAGACCTATCATTAGGGCAAAAACTAAAGGAATTCAAATCTTGGCATTGAGGGCCCATTTTGAGCAGATCGACCCCGGAATTATGTATATATTAACCTCTTTTCTATTATTCTTGTACTGTGTTTTCCAACAGGCACACTTATCAAATTTTATAGGGCAATGGACAAACTCCCTCAGACTCAGTTTGTGGGTTATCTATGGACCAACCTGAATCGGCGATGAGTTGGGCCGATGGATCCTATAGAAGACCGGCATCTTGAAGACCATTTCTTTTATATATTTCTTCTTTTATGAACTATTTTGGTTGTATTTTGGTTTTGGGACACTTTTATTTCTTTGTAATTTTCATTTAAGGTTAGCCACCTTAAAAGTGGTAAACTTGTAATTTTGAGCACTTTTTAACCCTATGATTAGCAAGTATAAATACTTGCTTAAGAGAGGGTTTGAGGAGGCCATATTTTGCAGATTATACACTTCTTCTTCACGTGAGAATTGGGGTTCCTAATTGTCATTAGACTCTTATCAATTTCAATCCCAAGAGTTGAAATTGTGGCGAGTGCAACACCTTGAAATTGTGAGTTGTATCAATTTCATTTTGTTGTGATTTCTTTTCTTCTCTAGTGTCTCATATCTAGGGTTGAATTGAGATAGTTCTTGGTCAGAATTACTTCTTATTGTTGACGAATTCTTGTGTTTATTTAAGGTCCCTTGCAATTGAATTTGAATCATCATTGAGAATTCCCTTGAAAACGTGTTTTTCACTATTGGAATGAAGTCCTTGGAATTGAGGTTTTCTTTTGAATTTGTGGATTATTTTCATGGATTATATGTGATTAGGGTGTTATTAGAAGAGATTATCATTGTGGTATTACAATTATATCTTTGAGCATTTGGAATTCTTTACATCTTCACTAGTGTTCACGTGAATTTTGCCCTTGTGGGTCCGGTTTTACCTTGACTTGAGATTGTTTTTTCTTAAGTCTTTTAATTGTGCTTCTAAGTGGAATTAGGCACATCACATCTCCACAATTACGATGAATTGAAACATCATCATAATGTCATGGAAGGCATTTATATTCCACCAAGTAAGTGTTATTAACACGGAGTACATTGGAAACTGCTATAATAATGACCACAATGATCTCGATTGCACAACACATCAAGCGTAATCGCCTTTCCTTACATTCCATACCTAGTAATTTCCATATCCATGGAAACGTCTCCCAAAAGACATCAGCTTCCATGATTGGACAACTCTCGAGCTTTCCTCGTAGTCGCATCATAAGTTATTCCCCTTTGAGTTGGAGGAAGAAATTGATGCAAGGATAGAGGACATGACTACTCCGAAACTACCACAAAGCAAAGCAACATAGTTATAATGTGCAAACAAGAAATTCATTTTCCATACACAAAGCCTATAAAATACCTTCTTTTGCTTACTAAAAGCTATTCCCATGACACTAACAACGAGTAATCCAAAACCTACGAATGTTAAAAAAATAATGAAAAATTGAAGAGCGGATAACATGAAACATTTATAAAATTCAGAGCAACACATTTTGGTGCATTCCCTACATCCGTATGCTAGGTTTGATTGGATAACCTAAATATGGTTAATGTCTAGCTACATGATGTTGTTAAGTAATGTGAGAGAGCTTTCTTGTCTTTTAGGCCTATGTTTGAAGCCCTAGGAAACTATGAACAAGTTTGTGATCTTGCGAAATATCACAAGTGCTTTTAGTACAAGTGGGGCTTAAAGGACAATCCATGAATCTGTATTCTCTAAACTCCATTCAATTAGTGAAATTCTCTAAAGGGTCATTAATCATGTAGACATCAGCCACTCACATGGTAGGTCCATTTTGACAAACTAGAAGGAAAGGAACCTATTGCCATAAACTTGGGAACAATAGGAAAGGGTTAGATGTGCATCAATGGCCACAGTCTACGAAGATATTGGAATGCTTTGGCCTATGTTCAATGTGGTAAATGTAGCTACTCTGCTACCTACAGGACTATAAATTATCAATGTTAATGTAGACAACCAACTTAATGCTGGTACATTTTATTTCCTTAGATGGTTAGATTGAAATAATAAGTTAATACTACAAAATGTTATGATGTTGTCGAACTCCAAAATGACATACGCAATTTCCCCTTAAACTTTAGATTTTGAATTTACTACATGGAAAGGGGCATTGCAAATATGTGACACATTTCGAAACCAACCTAACCTTTTCTATATTGATGTGCCCACCAAAGGTCTTCCGTTTAAACTAAAGTCATCATAGTAACAAAATCTCTACTATTTCATTTAAACAAAAGGTCTGATTTTCCTTTTCACCATTAATCATAAAATAAACTAAAACACATAATTCAACCACAATAACCGAGGATTTTATTACATTTGAATACAAAGAAAGCAAAATGGGCTAGTTTCATGACATCAACTAAACTCCTATTCGCCTGATATATAGTAGTCTGGAGCCACAAACTTAATTACACAAAAACAATGAAGCACAACAAGAATGAATTCTAACCTTATCGTGACCAATCATCTTCACCATTTAGGTTTCTACTTTGTCGTTGCCTTAACCTTTTCCATGTTCTAGGTTGCGATGTGGGGATTACAGGATTAGGGTTTTAATTTGGGCATTTGGGTTTTGATTTAGGGTTTGTTTTGTTGTTGGGTGAGTTTGGTTTTTCAATTTAAGGTTTCCATTGTCTACGTCATCATGAACTGTGATGTGTTTCAAAACTGCAGGTTTTCTATTTTTTTTTTTTTTACATTTTAATGTAAGGGACATTTTGGTCTTTTCATTAGCTAAGCAAGACCCATTCAATTTTTAATTCTTTCAACTAAACACGGTAATATTAATTCAATGCTAGTAAACTGAATATGCTAATACGAATTACAATTCTATTCCATTTAGTGAAGTAAACGAGCTATTAATGTTCCTGTATTGATTAGTAGATTTTTTTGAGAGGTTTTAGTCGTATCTGATTTGTGTTAACTTCTTTATCTATTACTTAGCTATATATGTTTTTAATTTTCCAAACCATGCATGTAATAAAATAACAAATAGAAACTTTTAGAAACATAAGTCAAGTGAATAAAGGAAAATTTTAAAGTGAAAAAAAATTAGAAGTAATTTATGTGGGTACCAAAAGTTGATCGATCCTTCACATTTTAATGAAATCATTTAATTTTCTAACTTTATACAAAAATTTAACTAAATTCTTTATATTTTCGTTATTACACCAATTAAGCCACTTTTTTTTCCTTTAAAATCATGTGATGCGATAACTATACATAAAGGATTAACATATTCTCATAACATAATCACATAAGACTTAAATGATTGACTTAAAATATAAAGAACTTAATTAAATTTTGGTATATAATTATAGACTTAATTGAATTTTTGGCATAATAAAGAAAACTTCAAATTACATGCTTATCCTAAACTTTAAACATCAAATGACTTAAACTGTTAATAGTAGTTAATTTTCTTTCTTTCTAAGGTATCTACGAATTCTTTATGTATTTTTACAACAAAAAGAAAAGTTACAAACTAAGGTAAAATTATAGATTTCTTTTGGTATTTTATAAGGGTTTGTAAACAATTATAAAAAGAATAGATAAACTACGAAGTTTGCAATGTTGTTAGGAAGCAATTTCCTTATATTTTGTGAAAACATCAACATTAAGAACTTTAAGCAAAATTACAAGTTTGCAACCGTTTTATATGTAGATGATTTTTACGGGCAGTAAGGTAATTTACTTTTTTGCTACTAAGTTATGAGTATAATCCCAAAAACTAAGTTAAACTATTGAATTTTTAACTAAATTTAAAAACTAAAAAGGATGTTTAAAAATAGTATGAAGAATTACCTCATTAGTTGTATAAATCTTTATAAGTTTGTAACTTTTATTTGCAACACATAATTTGACTTAAGGTGATGTGCTCAAGTATTGATTTAATCTAAGCACAAGCTCATACATTACCTTGATTAGATCAGGCTTAGGGCTTGTGTTTAAGTTTTTTGGGGTAAATTAAGGTTTGAGGCTATCTTAAACAAGGATATTATGCAAAAAGTTCAATTTGAATCACATACACAAAGATTTAATATTACGCATGAGAATTTGGTCACCACAATTAGAGATTAATAAGAACACAATTAGAGTAGAACTCAATAGTATTGGTAATGTGAAAGATAATGATTAAGTTTGGCCAAATAAATTAAGATTAAGGGCATTGCAACAACCATTAACAAAAAAAAGAAAACAAGTGAGAAAAATTGAGTCAAAGGACCAACTTCTGATTGGCATGGTAGATCAACTTCTAAACACTCGATGCTTGGAACAAGTTCATGTTAATGAAGTAATGAGTGATCTGAACTAGAGTTAGAAGTAATAATCAAAATCAACAACAAAGATAACCAAAAGTGGAAATCAGTAAAAGTAGAAGTGATTAGAAGTTAACGTCTAAGATCGGATGTAAAGGTGAGACTTGCGCTACATAAGTTGGGAGCTCCATAATTCAAAAGTGGTGTTAAAGTGATTCCCGGCTAAAATAAAAAATGACAAGTGCTAGGTGAATTAAACATAACTTGAGTTAGAAGTAGAATTTAGGATAAGTGGTCACTCAATAATTTAAAAAGCTTCTGACTTACCTTCTATACAAAACTTGGCTTACCTTCTCTTCAAGCCTAAATTTTGTTATCAAATACTAATTGAAGTTTAACTCTAATTCATTAAAATTGAATACAAAGCAAGATCTCCTATAATCCTAAAGTGGTTAGAAAACAAATTTACAAAATCAAACTCATCAATAAATAGTTCATTCAATAAAATTTGACTAATAACATTTTGTAATCCCTTAGCGTTTGCTCGTACGATTGGTCTTGAATCATGACTCCTATCATTTCTGGTAGGTTGTTGAAGATCTACCCTCAAATTTTGATAACCTTCATCTTCAAGCACATAAGGTGAAAGATCTAAAACATTGAAAGTAGCCAAGACTCTACATCCTCTAATTAACTCTAGCTCGTAGGCATTATCATTGATTCTCTCCAAAACCTTAAAGGGTCCATCTCTTCCATCTACTCTTAGAGATAACTTTTGGGTCTATATTTTTAGGAAACTCCTTTATGAGGTAAAGCCATACCAAGTCTCTAAGATGATAAATCATACATTTCCTTCCTTAGCTCCCCAACTCTTGTTGTTTGGTGAATTACATCTAAAGGTGGTTATATTCTTTCTATTACATCTTCTAGATCTCAAAAGCCTTATAAACCCAATTTAGACTTTCCTCCTTAGAGATCAAAATTGATCATGAATCCATGGGAATGTTAGGATTATACCCATAAATGACCTTACAAGGCATTTTGCCAATATAACTATGTATGGTCCTATTATAAGTGAACTCAATGATAGGAATTCATAGGTACTAATCCCTAAGGTTCTTGCCCGTAGTCACCAAAGTGAGGCACCTAGAGTCCTGTTAATGACCTTGGTTTAAACATTCGTTTAGGGGTGATAAGCAGTGCTAAGAAGTAGCTTAGTCTTTAACCTTCACCATAGTGTCCTCTAAATGAAACTAAGGAATTTAATGTCCCTATCTAAGATGACACTATGGAGAACACCATGGAACCAAATAATATCCTACAAGAAAAGGATAGTGATAAAAATTGCATCATCAATCCGATGGCAAGACGTAAAGTAGGCTATCTTATTGAATTAGTCTACCACTACTTTGATGGAATCTCATCCCCATGCCATTTTTGGTAAGCCTAGCACAAAATCTTGACACGTTAACCTTGAGACTAGATGGAATTGGTAATGGCATGTATAACCCATAGGCCTCTATCCTACTATTGGCCTTTCTACAAATAGCATAATTCTTTATTTTTTTATGTACATTGCCTCTCATTCCAAGTCAAAAGAAATGCTCCCTTAGCAACACATGCACCACATGTCTTTTTCTCCCTAAAGTAGCCTAATAACCCTCATACATGGGCCACCTTCACCAACAACTCCCTTATAAGGTAGTTACGAACACATAATGATCCATTCTTAAAATAGGAAACCATTAACAACAAAGTACTCATCGATAATCATTCCTATTAAGAATAATAAAGAATATTATAAGAGAATGTTAGAATAGTAATATAAGTGTCATGATGCTATCAAACTAATATGGATGATGATTGTCAAATTCATAAATTTTTATTAAACCAAAAGGAAAGAGAAAGGTATAAGTTTTTGTTATGAATTATTGATATGTTTATAAGTATATGGGAATAAGTTAATTAGAACATATATTATTGTTTAGAAATAAATTCTAAAAAGAAAAAGAAAGTAAGAGAACATGCAATACACAATTGGAATCCTAATTCCAAATGCAAAAATACTTTAAAACATTCCAAGGAAAGAAAAGAAAAGAATAATAGTTTTATGTTGGAATTCTAACTCTAAATTAAGGAATAGAATAATAGTTTTATGAAGACAAAGATAATAAGAAATAAGGAAATTATTTATTGCAAGTCAAGATACATAATATATTTAACTTGTCCCTCTAAAGTTGGTTTAAATATGATGAGATAATTTTTATCACATCATAAGATAGTTCAACCAAGAAAGGTAAGTTATTGATTCAAAGACCAAAAATGAAGGATTTTGAACTATTAATGGGAGATTGACTGCATTAAATACATAAAACTATCTAGATTTTTCAAAGTAAGATATTTGGACAAAGGAATTAAAGATGAAATATTGAAGACGACAATGATTATCTAGTAGAGAAGTGATCGAAGCTATAACAGAGAGAGACTTTACAGTGGTTAATTGTTATAAACACTCAAAAAGTTGTTTTTTTGATACAATGGAATGAACCAATAAAGTCAATTGGGATCCTCATAGTGGAGGCTAGATGAGTTTACTAATATACAAGGCGGAACCACTATATATCACTACTTGATTTTATTAAACCTTACTCTTTTTTATCTTACTGCAATTTTTTTATTATTTGTTATATAATTGCATTTTCTGCTACCAAGTTAATCTAAATTCTGAATTAATATTTGCTAAATGGCAATTAAAGGAGATTTTCAAATAAAGCTTTCAAAAAAAGTTCTAAATTTTAAGTAATCAATTTACCCTCTTTTGATTACTAACTAGGATCGACAATTAATATCAGAGCTTACCTCGATAGTGATTAAGTTTAAAGATTAATGGTGAAGAATTCAATAGCTTAAACTAATAAAGCACCTTACTCTAACGGATCTAACCTTACTTTTTGAAAATACAAGATGGTAACTTTCATTAAAGCATTAGACTATGGGACGTGAGATTATTACCATGTGAGACAAAATAATCATAGGAGATGTTAATGATCGAAATGACAAAAAGAAGGCAAAAGCAAATTTAAAAGCAAAGAATCTCCTACTCACAACCATTGCTCCTTCAGAGATCTACGTGATCTCATTGTGCAAGACAGCTAAAGAAATTTAGGATACACTATGGGAAACACGTGAAGGAGCAGATACTATCAAAAATACTAGAATTGGCTCCCTTATGCAACAGTATGAGCTTTTCAAGATGTTACCTAGAAAAGAAATCAAAGATACTTTAATAGAATCGTAGCAATCACAAATGAATTGTCATATTTAAATAAGATTGTCAATGATCAAGATCTAGTTCGGATAGCTTTGAAGATTTTACCTAAAGCTTAGAATCTTAAGAAAACAACAATTGAGGAAGTATGTGATTTTACTAAGCTCATGCTTAGTCAGTTTAGAAGCAAGTTAAAGGGCCTATGAATTGGAAGTACTTAAATTAGAAAGTAGTAAAAACAAAAATAAGACAATTGCATTCAAGGTAAGAGAAGTAGAGGAAGATTTTGATGATGAATCAACCGGTGAAGATGAAGAAGTTACAATGCTTGCTCAAAAATTAAACAGATTGCTCAAAATGAAAGGTAAGAAACCTATTAGTTATAAGAAATCTAACAAAAGTGAACCATTGGATTTCATCAAAGTTCCATTAAGATCACGCAATTTCCAAGTTGATTGAACCAGTTTGTATAAGGCTTGAGAATTGTTTTTCTTGAGTCATTTGATTGTACTTGAAAGTGGTTTTGAGCACATCAACAGTAGATCGTTAAGTTGCCTTACTCTCTTAAGAGTGTTTTTCCCTTTTCGCTTATTGTTTCATTACACAAAATGGCAAGGTAGGCTCTCTAAGTTAACTTGGGTATTTATACCCTTCATGTAAAATGACCCATTTACCCCTTAGTTTATGTATATTTTCTATCCTTAGCCTTAGCTTTACATTATAACATATATCGATATAAAATAAAATTTTAGGTATTTACATTCTCGCTCCCCTATTAGAACTTTCGTCTTCAAAAGTGCCTAATTTTGGAATAGCTCTAGATATTTCTTTCTCATCTCTTTTTCTGATTCCTCTATCGCTTCTCGTTCTATCTGATTGGTTCATTACACTATGACGTAAGGAATTGTTCTTTATCTTAGTACTTGCTCCTTAGTGGCTACAATTTTGATTGGTCTTTCCATAGATCTTAGGTTTAGCTATACATTCAATGGCTCCAAAGCCACTATCTGATCTAAGTCGAGTATGTATTTCCTCAACATGGATGCAATGGAATACATCATGTACCCTAGCCAAACTTGACAAAAGAGCTAACCTGTAAGTCACTGCACCTATTTTTTCTAAGATCTCAAATGGGCCTACATACCTCGAGTTCAATTTCTCTCTTAAACCGAATCTGATTACTCCTTTGGTTAGAGAAATTCTTAGTAGGACCTTGTCTCCTACTTGAAATTCCAAAAGGTGTCTTCTCTTATTTGCATAGCTCTTTTGTCTAGACTAGACTGTCTGTATTCTTTGTATGATTACCTTCTCCCTATTCACCGCCTCTTGGATTAATTTTGGTCCCATTATCTGCCTTTCTCCAACTTCATCCTAATGTAGTGGGGATCTGCACCTTTTTCCATAAAGATCTTCATAAGGAGTCATCTGGATGGTTACCTAATAGTTGTTATTATAGGCAAACTCAATCAGAGGTATACCCTCATTCCAATTACCTCCAAAATCTAATGCACAGGCTCTAAGTAAGTCCTTTAGAATTTGTATAGTCTTTTTAAACTACCCATCCATTTAAGGGTGGAATGCAGTGCCAAACTACAATTTAGTGCCCAAAGCTCTATGTAAGTTATTCCAAAATCTACTTACAAATCTTATCTCTCTATCAAAAGTGATGGTCATGGCACTCCATGTAATCTGACTATTTCTTATATGTATATCTAGGCTAGTTTCTCTAATTTGTATCCCGCTTTGATAGGTAAAAAATAAGCAAACTTGGTCAACCTATCAACTATTACCCAAACTGCATCCTATTTCTCCTTAGTATTCAAAAGGGTTGTAACAAAGTCCATTATCACATGCTCCCATTTCCATTCTAGTTGTGGAAGAGGATATAATTCTCTAGCTAGTCTCTAATTCTCTATTCTGATTTGTCGGCATGTGAGGCATCTAGCTACATACTCAACTATCTCTCTCTTCATGTTTCTCTACCAGTAATGACTCTTCAGATCCCTGTACATTTTGGTGCTTCCAAGGTGTATTGTGTAGGCTGAGTAATGTGCCTCTTTTATTATCTCTCTTCAATTCTGTCTCCCTTAGCATGCATAGTCTTGTTTTATATCTCAAGGTTCCCGCTATATCTAAGCTAGATTCAAGAGCCTTGCCCTATTCCATTCTACTCTTGATCTCTTGAATGTCTTTATTTTCTACTTGACTAGTTTTAATTCTATCCATTATAGTTGGCTATATTCATAAGGTAGCCATTTTTACTCCCACTTCTTGAGTTAAAATTTCCAATTCTACCAATTCTAACTTGTGCGTATCTTCTAATAGCTCATTCCGTGAAGTAATGAGAGTGGCTACATTACTCTGTTTCTTTCTACTAACGGTATTTGCCACCACATTGGCTTTTCTTTTATGGTATTGTATCTACAAGTCATAATCTTTTATCAGCTTTAACCATCTCTTTTGTCTTATATTCATTTCTTTCTATGTAAGGATATACTTGAAGCTCCAGTGATTAGTGAAGATTTTACACCTTTCTCCATACAGGTAATGCCTCCATAACTTCAAGGCTAATACTACTTCTATCAACTCCAAGTCATGAGTTGGGTAGCTCTTCTCATAAAGCTTTAGTTAGCAAGATGCATAAGCTATTACCTAACCACCTTACATCAACACACACCCTAACCCTTAAATTGAGTATCACTATACACTATAGATTCTTCTCCACTCTTAGGCAATGTCAAAACTAGCGTTGACATAAGTTTCTCCTTGAGCATTTGAAAGTTGGCTTCATATCTGTTGTCCTAGTCAAATCTTACATTCTTCTATGTTAGCTTAGTGAAAGGAGTTGCTATTTTGGAAAATCCCTTTAC
This sequence comes from Laguncularia racemosa, assembly GCA_037954665.1. NCBI lineage: Eukaryota > Viridiplantae > Streptophyta > Magnoliopsida > Myrtales > Combretaceae > Laguncularia > Laguncularia racemosa. Next base: position 1,584,245 of record JBBMOL010000125.1, read on the forward strand.
AAATCTCCTATAATAGCCTACCAGACCCAAAAAGCTTCTTACCTCTATATTTGTCTTCGATCTGTGCCAATCCACCATTGCTCTCAACTTTTCTGGGTCTGCGGATATCCCATCTTTATTAACCACATGACCTAAGAAAACTACTCGTTCCAGTTATAATTCACACTTACTGAATTTAACTTATAGCTTTACTTCTTATAACTTACCCAATGCTAGTCTTAAGTGCTCTTCATGCTCCTCAATGCTTTTGGAGTATATCAGGATATCATCTATAAAGATGATCACAATTTTATCTAGAAAATCCTTAAATACTCTATTCATTAAGTCCATGAATGTAGTTAGTGGCATTCATTAGTCAAAAGGGCATCACCAAAAGCTTATACTACCCATATCTCATCCTGAATATTGTCTTTTGAATGTCTTGTTCTTTATTCCTTAATTGATGGTATCCTAATCTCAAGTCTACTTTCAATAATAACTAAGCTCCCTACAACTAGTCAAACAGGTCATCTATCCTAGGAAGAGGACACTTATTCTTGATAGTGACCTTGTTTAACTCTCTGTAGTCTATACAGAGTCCCATGCTTCTATCTTTCTTCTTGACAAACAAAATTGATGCACCCCAAGGAGAGACACTAGGTCTTATGAAACCCTTATCCTATAGCTCTTGCAACTGCTTCTTCAATTCTTCTAATTTTACTAGTGCTATCTTATAAACTGGTTTTGATATTGGTTCTGTGCCCTATATCAAATCAATATTAAATTTTGTCTCCTTAGTTGGGGGTAAACTAAGAAGGTCCTCTAGAAACACTTCTGGAAACTCTCATGATAGGTACTACTTCCATCTTCACTTCCTCACTAGCTTCAATAAATAAAGTTGCTAGTACATTCTTTCCCCACATCTCATAAGTGGGTAATCTAGTGGGTCTCTAAACTTCTAATTTATACTCAAAGTACTCTTTGTTAGGTATATTGAATTGTACTACCATGTTGTGATAGTCAATGGTGGCATGGTACTTTGACAACCAGTTGACACCTAAAATAATGTTAAACTCTACCATCTCCAATATTAGGAGATTTGTTGGAATCACCTTACCTTGTATCTCTATTCCCACTCTTTTGCATATCTTACTTATCTTCCCTCTAACTTCTAAAGTGGTACTAATAGTTAGACAATCATTCATGTGTTTAGCATTCAATGTACATACATATACAAAATTCTCAAATACACAAGATATTGATGTGCCAATATCAAACAGTATATAAGCATTGAAGGAGTGTATTGGAAGCATACCTGTAATGTTCCCACTTGTGTCTAATGATCAATACTTAATTTTCTAGGGATCAACAAGCTTAAGTTTTTCAGGATCATTAACTTGTGTTCTATAGATCAAAACCTAATTCCCTGAAAATCTTCAACCTATTCTCTATAGATTCAAACTTAAGTCCTTAAAGATCATAAACCTATTATTTATAGATCCAAACTTAAGTTCCTAAAGATCATAAACTTAGGCTCTAATACAATCTAAGCTGTAACGCCTCAGAACCCGGGTCATGCTACAGCTCGTCACATGTCATTATCACACAAGAACACGTTAAGGCTCTAAGACTACATTGATACCATGTAATTCAACAATTCTTGTAACTTTCCATTCATTGTCTACAATAATACCATCATGATATAAAAAAATTTTAATCCATCTTTCAAACCTTGAAACCAATTTAACATGAACCCATATTCAGCATCTAATGTAATGAAAGTCTATAAAACTCTAAATTAACATTCTCCAGATACTACTAACTATTATACCCCGATAACAGAATTCTTTCCGATTTCTAATCTCCATAGTAATAATGATAATCATCTTCTTCCTCTCTTTGTGGTTCACCCAATCTTGAGTTATCTTCTAGGTTATTATCTCCCTCAATACCTGCATCTAAAAACAAATATTCCCCAAAAGGCGAGCTAACACCTTGTATATATAACACATCCACATACACATGAACAAACATGAACATATTTCACATATAGTATGTAGAAACTAACCAGTAAATAACCATTTCATGATCAACTTTAAGTCTACAAGCAACAACCGGGTACTCATGACCCACTTAACACACTTAAAAACATTAGAACATGAATTGGTGATGGGAACTACTACTACGAGCTCTACACCCATGATCACTTAAACACTTAAACCTGGTGATGGGAACTATCACTATAGGCTCCACACCCATGATCACTTATACACTTAAACCTTAAACCAACCCAGATCATTTCTAAGCTTGACTCCACTAGGGATAACGTTACACAAGGATCATTGGGGTGCTCCCTAAGGATTTACCACTACGAGCCCCTAGGCGAAGCCAAGCACATATAACATACACTTAAACACTTAACCAGTCATTTACATAATCCATTCCATCATTATATTCTAACTTAAGCAAATACAAGAAACATACAAGTTACATGTATCTTGAATTCTAACCTTAAGCATGTCTGGTCTTAAACTTATGTTAAGGTGAAGTCTGTATAAAATTAATAAGTCCTTTGTAGTACTAATGTAAGAATAATATAATCTCTTAACCCTCTTAATTTATTAAATTTTCTAAAGTCTTACTAGCTATCTAGGTTGGTGGAAATTAGCTTAATTAGAAGTTAAATAGGTATACAATTAGTTTATATTTCACTCAACATGGCTATGTTGGAAGCCGTGTAACTCAACTCGAGATAGTATACGGTTGTGTCAAAGGCCATATACCCTTTTTTTTTTGCGGGGTGAGACACAACCGTGTTGAGAGGCCATGTTCCCTTCTATAAGGCCTGGGTTTGACACAGTCATGACACGGCCGTATTGGGAGGCCATGTATCTTTCAGTACATCTAGGTTTAACACGGTCGAGACATGGTCGTGTTAGGAGGTTGTGTTTCTTTCTATAAGGTTTGGGTTCAACATAGGCATGACACAACTATGTTGGGAGGTTATGTGTCCCTCTATGCAATCTAGGTTTAACACGGTCGAAATACGACCGTGTTTAGGTGATCGTGTATCTCTCGGTATTGTTTCACAAACCCTAATTCCTCTATACCAATTCATCCTAATTTCGATTCTTTTTGTTCCTAAGTTTAATTTATTCCTAAAATATGTATTTGCTAATCAAATTACATGGATTAGAATACTTACATTAAAATTTTTGCAAATTGAATCCTTAATTCATGGATTCTCGTGTTCGTTATGTCTCTTCTTTGATTCGGATCCTAATTGAAATGAGTGATGAAAATTGGTTGAGTTCTCTATTCGACAAGCATAGTAATCATGAAATCGTTTAATCACTTTACCTAGTTTTCCTTATAATCGATTTGGTGGATTGTTAGGTTACCTTACTCTCTTAAGAGTGTTTTTCCCTTTTTGTTTACTATTTCACTACACAAAATGGAAAATAAGGCTCTCTAAGTTAACTTGGTTATTTATACCCTTCATTTTATGCACATTTTTCGACCTTAGCCTTGGCTTTATGATATAACATATATCAATAGAAAATAAAATTTTTGGTATTCACATAAACAAATATGAAGATTTGCATACCTTGCTTCATGCCAACAAAGATAAGGATGGTGCCCTGATCTCATTGCTGCATGGAATCCAGCTGCAAATTTGCTTTTCCACACGCGAACACAACCAAAGACTATAGATCTACTCTTCCATGGCCCGAATCTAGCTGGCTGAGGTTTAGACAACAGTGCTCGGTGTCGATGCAATGGCGGTGACATGGATGATGAAATGCAATTGCTCTAAGGGCAAATCTAGGCAGAAAAGAGATGGTTTTCCCTCTTCCCTCCTTCGTCACCTTTTCCTTCTTCAACACATAGGTTAAGATGTGTAACAGTAAAAGCTTTGGGGAAAATTTTTTCTACATTACATTAGTAATTAGGATTTCGGGGTTTGTAAAACAAATTTCAATTCTGCATTTTACCTCATTACAATTCCTCACCGAATGCATATTTTGTGGTGAAAGCAAACTAAACGTCGTAATGCCTATTTCACATGGAATAGCACCATAATAGAATTACTATTGTGGTCAACTAAACATGACCTAAATTTCTTATTCCCCACTCCCCACCCCGTTGTGTTGGACATACCTATGGATGTTGAAGGTACATCCAGCTTGGTGGGTTAGTTGTTGTTCTTTTGTCCAATTATAATTACTAACTACCTAGCCAAAAAATGAGTATCATAAAAGGGGAGAAACCCCATCTTACTACTGTATATTAGTGTGTGTGTTCTATTTTGGGGCTCAACGTACGTTAAAAACTTGCAATTGCCTAGTTACCAGAGGGAATAGCCCCAATAAAGATGTGGAAGGAGACAAGAAAACACGTTTTAGTGCCTAGTTAGCCACTCCCTTGACTCAACCGACAAAGAAAAAGGCCTAGTTTATATGGAGTGAGGAGTGTGAGAGCAACTTCACAACATTGAAAAATAAATTAATGACAACTCCAGTGTTGGCTCTACTGAAGACTAGAGAAGAATTTGAAGTATTCAGTGATGCATCAAATCAAGGTTTGGGGTTTATACTTATGCAAAATGGGAAAGTCATTGCATATGCTTCCCACCAGCTAAAACAATATGAGAAGAATTACCCCACTCATGACTTAGAATTAGTTGCTATGATTTTGGCACTAAAATTATGGAGACACTATCTTTATGGGGAGAAGTATAAAATCTTCACAGACCATAAAAGTTTGAAATATTTGTTTACTCAGAAGGAGTTGAATATGAGGAAAATAAGGTGGCTAAAACTTGTAAATGATTATGATGTGGAAATTCATTATCACCTTGGAAAAGCAAATGTGGTTGCAAATGCTTTAAGTGGGAAGAAACACATAAATATTGTAGGATTAATCACATCTTAGAAGAAGATATTAGAAGATTTAGACAAGCTGAAATTGGAAGTGGTGACACGAGAAGTGGGAAATAGGTTGGCTACACTTAGTATCTAACCCAATCTTCTCGATCATATTAAAATTGCACAAATGAAATATCCTAAAATTCAAAAGATAAGGAACAAAGTAGAATAGAGGGAAGCCATGGAATTTATGTTAAACACTGAAGAAGTAGTCAAGTATGGTAACAGATAGTGTGTTCCAAATAACATAGAATAAAAGAGGAAGATTACGAAAGAAGCCCATTACTCAGGGTATACAGTACACCCAAGAAGCACCAAGATGTACAAGGGTCTCAAGAATACTTACTAGCCGAATAAGTGTCTAGGTGTCTCACCTGTCAACAAATAAGGATTGAACACTAAAGACCAGATCTTCCTATGCCTGAATGGAAGTGGGAACATATAACTATGGATTTTATTACAGCATTCTCGAGAATAAACGAGAAATATGATGCGATTTGGGTGATAGTAGACAGATTGACCAAGTCCGCACATTTCTTGCCAATTAGGGTAGACTACAGACTAGAAAAGCTTACTCAAATGTACATTAAAGAGATTGTCAAATTACATGGGATCCCAGCTATGATTACATCTGATAAGGATACTCGTTTTTTAAGCAAGTTCTGGAAAAGTCTACATCAAGCTTTGGGAACTAAACTCCAGTTTAGTATAACATTTCATCCTCAGACAGATAGGCAATTTGAAAGAACTGTTCAAATTCTAGAAGATTTATTAAGAGCTTGTACATTAGATCAAGAGGGTAATTGGAGTGATCATTTGCCTTTAGTAGAATTTGCTAACAACAGTTACCAAGCTACTATATAGATGGCTCCTTATGAAGCATTATATGGAAGGAAATGTAGATCTCCCTTACATTGGGATGAAGTGGGAGAAAGACGGGTATTAGGGTGAGAAATAGTACAAGAAATAGTAGATAAGGATAAAGTCATAAGGCAATGCATCCTATCAGCTTAGAGTCACCAAAAAAGTTATGTAGACAAACAACAACGCCCTCTAGAGTTTCAAGTGAGAGATAAAAGTCTTACTGAAGATATCTCCAATTAAAGGAGTAATCAGATTCAGACTGTGAGGTAAGTTGATTCCAAGTTATGTGGGTCTATTCGAAATTCTAGAAAGAATTAGAACAGTTGCATACAAGTTAGCCCTACAGCCAAGTCTGGCCAGAGTACATCATGTATTTCATGTATTGATGTTAAGAAAGTTTGTACCAAACCTAAATTAAGTGATGGCCTTAGAATATTTGAAGGTACAGCCAGGCTTGTCCTCTATAGAGAGACCTATAAGGATAGTGGATACCAATGAATAAGTTCTAAGAAGAAGAATTATTCCTTATGTCAATGTGCAATGGACAAATCAAACAAAACGAGAGGCAACATGGGAACTAGAAGAAGAAATGAAGAGAAAGTATCTAGAACTTTTCCCAATTCTAGGTAACTTTCGAGGACGAAAGTTTTAATAAGGGGGGAGAATGTAATACACATTATTTTTATTTATAAATAAATAAATATGTATAAAAATATAACGAGTGGTAAGTTCGTAAATGAACATGTAGAATAAGGGGCAGTTTCGTCTTTTCCTAATGAGACTATATATAAGCAAACTAACCTAGGGTTCTTCTCTTTTCTAGACATTCTTACAATGGTAACCTAGAGAATCCTAAAGAGAGAAAACGATAGAGAGCCTCTTCAAGAAAACTTAAAGAAATCCAAGGAGGTAGCATGGCGTAGCAATAGGTAACGATTTGGGAATTGTTGCAAGACCTACTCTAACAGCAATGACACAATCACAGGATCGTTTTGTTTGTATATAGGGATTTATAGGAATCAAGTTTAAAGGCAGATTGAACAAGCATGAGAGTGGTTGAATTTGGAGTTTCAACTGAAATTTAAATCAAGTAAGAGTAACTAACTTGTATTTTTAGATTTACTTAAGCTTAGGATTAGAAAATAAGAAGATTGGATGAATGAATGTAGAAAAAATTAGGGTTTAAATGACATACCGAGAGATATACGACCATCTAACACGATCGTATTGCTTATGTATTGATTTATCAAAACATACGGAGAGATACACGACCATCTAACATGGTCGTGTTGCCCCCATGTTAAAATGAGAAGAACATGGCCTCCCAACATGGTCGTGTTTCAACCGTGTTGAGTCCAAAAGTCATGCCGAGAGATACACGGCCTCCCAACATAGTCGTGTTCCAATCGTGTTGAAGCCAAATCTCACTAAGAGACACACAACCCCTAAGATGGTCGTGTACTAGCCCGTGTTGAGCAACATGGCCTCCAACATGGCCATGTTAAGCGATGGACATGATCATTGTATATAAAATTATCTTCTTAATTCACCAAGTTCCACACAATCAAAATAATTAGTAAAACCTTAAATGACTTAATAAATTAAGAGGAATTAGGAGAAGTATACTATAATTGGATTAGTACTAAGAGTGATGTCTTGATGATCATATAGATATCAACTTAGCTTAAGTTTGGGACAAGAAGTGCGTAAGGCGAGGATTCCAAGTATGTGTTTACTTTATTTATTGTATGTGATTGTTAGGAAGCTATATAATGGGTTATATGTGAAATAATGAAATGCTAAGACATAATGTGAATCATGTGGTATCATGAAGTAATGCAGTGTTATGTGAATGGAATGAGATATGTTGCTTATGCTTGGCTCGGCCTAGGGGACTGTAGTGGTAGATCCCTAGAGGTCACCTTGATGATCGGTATGCCGCATTATCCTTAATGGCGCCGTATATCGAAATGATCTGAGGTAGATTAGGGTTAGACAAGGCCTACAGTGGTAGTTCCCATTTGGGTTTGATGGGGCTTGTAAAGGCAGTTCCCACTAAAACAAATGTTGTGTGTACCAAAGTCATGAGTACCCCATGGGTTATAATTCATTATTGGTGTTGATGTGTGAATTGAATTGTGAATGCGTTGAGGATAAATGCTACATACATGCATGTCATATTAATGTGGTGTGTCATGCGCATGTGGGTATAGTACTCACGTAGTGAGCTTAGGCTCACCCCCCTTCCTATATTTTTTTAGCTGCTGGCGAAAATGATGAATAATTAAAGTATGATGAGAACGGAAACTTGGTAGGACATTATATGGATGAGATGGGAAGAGAAAACTATTACGATGTAGAGGAAGAGTGACAAGAATTATGAATTATTATAAATTGATGTTTTATTATTAAATTGAAATTATGGAGATAGACTGTAGCTTAAGACTTTGTGGTTATTAAATAGTGAAATTTGGAATGACTCATCTATGAGTCATTCATTTGATTATAGTTATAGTGGTATGGTGGACAATGTATATAAGCAGGTTTTGATGTATGTTGAAGTTTTAGAGCCTTAACGTGTCGCTTAGTAGTAATGACACATGGCGGGCTGTGGTGCTCTAGGTCTAGGGCATTACAAAACCAAATGAAGGGCTCTAGTCCACTAGTAAGGGTGGGTAGTCCACTAAGGCTTTAAGCAATTGACTAACCCCATTGGTAGAAAACTTGGCCTTCTTTAAAGACACTACGAAACTTACCTAGGTGAAAGATATTTAACTTGCACTTGAAATGGTGCACCAACCATTGCTTGAAGCTATCATTAAGCACCTAAAACTCCAAAGAATTAACTTTTTCTTTGTCAAAAGTCATCCTTAGGTGAAATTAATCAAATTTCTACCAATTACATATGTTTTAATCTCCATGTAACATTGAAAATTTACCGATATACTTCAATTAAACCTTTCCTAAAAGTTAGGGTTTCTCTCTTTCTATTAAAGCACCTAAAATTGATCTTTATCAAAACTAACCTATTGAAAACACAATTATATCAAGATTTCATATTAAATCCTTATTTATATGATTCTTGAAAAGAGAGAGAGAGAAAGAGATTGAATCCTACTTTCCTTTTTATGAGATGCAACGAAAAAACTCCTCTCTGTATACTATGGGCACACCCTTCAAGCATCCAACGTATGCACATACTCCATATACACTACGTATGAGAAAAGAGATCACTTCAATTGGTTTTCTTGGACTTCTCCTACGTAAGTCCACAAAATGTGGATCATGAAACCATAGAATAATGAAGCTAAGGGAAAGGTGTGTGGATCTCACTTATCTTGAATTGCTTAACTTAGAGCTCCTTGAAGGAACTCGAACTTTGGCTCCTAAGGTGGGAAACTATAAATATAAAGCTTTTACGTTTCCTATTCTGAAAGAAGTGAAAGTGAAGATCAAAGAAGGGAGTCAATCCCTTTTATAAAGAAAATAAGTAGCTATTATTAGCTTGTTTGTCATCACTTTTTTTTTTTTGTGGTATCTCAAAAATTTATATTATACACTATAAGGAAATTATGATTTTAAATTTATTTTTCGAAGTTTAGGATTTTTATATGATGAAGTAATTTACTTTATTAAACAAGTCATAAATATGAGTAAATTAGAAACCATCTAGTCAAATTAAGCATTTGAAATAAAGATTACAAACTTATGAGAATTTACACAACTAATGAGATTATTCTCATACTATTTTAAACATCCTTATTAGTTCCTAAATTTACCTAAAAATTCATAGTTTGATTAAGTTTGTAAGCTTACTCTTATTTATAACTTGGTTGCAAAAAAAAAAGTAAATTAACTTCTTATTCGTAAAAATCATCCACCATATAAAATGGTTGTAAAATCATAATTTGCCTAAAAGTTCTTCATATTGATGCTTTTACGAACTTTTTAAGGAAATCACTTGATAACAACAATGGAAACTTCGAATATTTTCTATTTGTCCATAATTATTTCCTAATGTTTGTAAAATATCCTCAAGACTACTGGCCTATCCATTTCCCCAATCGTAACAAAGATACCTTCATTCATCGGTGTTACGATCAAGGTCATGCTAATGCTTATAGACCTCTTGGTCGGAATTTATAAAATCAATTCATAATTTTACTATAGTTTATAACTTCCTTTTTAATAAAATAAAATAAAATACTCATAGAATTCGTACATCCCTCATTAACTACTATATTAGTAATTCAAGTCATTTGATGCTCAAAGTTTGGGAAAAGTATATTTGAAATCATCTATATTTATACTGAAATTCAATTAAATAATTTATATTTATTTACGAAAATTTAATTAAATCCTTTTTTGTATAGTCATTACATCACAGGAACTTAAAAAAAAAAAATAGCTTAGTTGGTGCAATAATAAAAACATAAAAAAAAACTTCAATGAATTTTGGTGTAAAGTTAAGGAATTAAATGATTCAATTAAAATATGAAGGACTTGATTAACTTTTGTTACAAAGATAGATCACTTCTAACTCTTTTCCCTTGTGTTTAGAGTAAATTTTGAAATTCCAATCAAGCGTGTACTAAAAAATTCTATTTGTTATTACGCATATGGTTCGGCAAATTAAAAACATGTCCTGCTTATAAGTAATAAATACAGAAGTCGACACATGGATACGACCAAACCCTAGTTGAAAAAGTCTGCTAATCATACAAAAACATTAGTAAATCTTTGTCGCAATTCCTTACTCCGTCGTATTAAGCATACCTATGGAAGGTACATCCAGCCCGGCTTCTTGGGTCAGTCGTTGTCCTTTTGTCCAGTTACAATTACTAACTTAACCCCGCCAAGAAAGAGCGAGAAAGAGGACGATGATGATAGTTTAAAACTCGTCTTATAACTATATATATATAGATTAGTGTGTTCTATTTTGGGGCTCAGCGTACGTTAAAACTTGCAATTGCCTAGTTACCAGAGAGAAGAGCCCCTATAAAGATGTGGAAGGAGACAAGAAAACACGTTTTAGGGTTGTTGTGGTGGTGTATGATTGCGGTGCTCATCGACATGGGGAAAATGGTAGTGGGACAACAAAACTCAACGCTAGCAGTAAAGGTGGGAGTAATACTTGATATGGAGACATGGGTGGGGAAGTTGGGATGGAGCTGTATAAACATGTCTCTTTCTGATTTCTATACATCTCATCCTTCCTATCGTACCAGGCTTCTTCTCGATGTTCGGGACTCCCAAAGAAATGATATCGGTGCCGCTGCTGCAGGTTCTCATTCTCTCTCACGATTTTACTTTGTGTTTTGCGTTTTTCATTAAACTAGCTATAAGGATAACCTTTTTTTTTTTTTTTTTATCAGTTTTGGACCAACATATAATCTTAAGTATATATATTAACAGTGAATTGTATGCATGTTCTCAATTTTTCTTTTCGTTTTATTTATTTATTTTTTTTTTGAACTTCTTCCAAACTCAGTCTAGAGCGTAGTGATGGCTGGACTGTCACATTTTAGAAGGATCGAGGCTAATTATCTCGGCAACTATCAAAAATTTAAAAAAGTTTGAATTAGTGCTGCTCGTTAGGGCAAGCTAGCATACTCCTGAAATGTCTTTATTGGTATGTACGTGTATATACATGTGTACGCGCGTTGGTTGATCAAGGGTACATATCTTAAACATACAAGGAAATAGAAGGCCGTTTATAAGCACATACAAGCTTTGCAGCCAAAGGATAAATCCCAAAACGGCGAAGTTTATCATTGGTTGATTAAGGGTACATATAATAAACAAAGCAAAATAAGTAGAAGAGATTAACAAAAACACATCACTGCCTTCATGAAATGAGTATGATTAATTCTTACAAAAAAAAAAAAAAAAAAAAAAGCCAACGTTAATCGCCTGATCTCTAGACCATACTTGAATTTCGATTCTTCAATGCGCAAACATTAGTCTTTACGATTGTATGGGCATGGGAGGAATGAAATGAGTATGATACAAAACCTTTCATATCGTGTTTGTCATACTAGTATCTCAAAAAAGAAAAAAATAAAAAATAAAATGATGATTATATCGGACACATAAAAAAACTGTATTTGCTCTTTTGCTTTTTTTTCTCTTTTTTAAAAAAATAAATAAATAATTTCATATATTATTATATGATTATTTGCTATTATTTAAGCACCCTCAATAATAATAATCTAAAGCCTTGCACATTTATCGAACTAGATACAATATAGATAGAGAAAAAAAAAAAAAAAGACACTAAAGTCAAGGTGTGCAGAGAAATTCAATATAATCGGTAGGTCGACTCTTTTGTCTTGTTTGACCGGGTTCATTCACATGTGAATACGTATAACCCAAGAATATAAATAAATAACAGCTCATAAGGGTCAAATCGTTTAAGATGACTTGTGGGGTTTGGATGAGAAAGGAGTTGATGGAAGGAGATAACCACATGCCAGTGATCTCGTCACATTAATTTAATAATCCTCACTTACTTTTTAAGTAAGTAGGTCGCCATCATCTGATTGCTTAAAAGAGGTTGAGGCCACATCACTCCCCGCATCGTGTAGCCTCCCGGAAATTTAATTTTACAACTCTTTTTTTCTTGAGGGCACACATATTGTCCCAAGATTTTATAATGAAGCATTGTCATTTTAGTATATGTGCGATAGACTAGAGGTACTTCATATTAATAATTGAGATTATCCAAGTATTTGAATAATTATCAACTTTTTTTTGTAACTTCAATTATTAAGTATTAATAAGAGGGTGAGGAATAAAGTGGAAATCCAATCCTGTGTAAGTTTTGCTAAGGCTAGATTGAACCAAATTAGACCTGAGGTAGAGCGTCGGCTGGTCCATCTAAGGGATGAAAATTGGACATCCAAATCCAATCGTCCGGATCCTCGTTAGTGGCCCAATCGATGAGACCGGGTTACAAGCTGAACGAACCGGCTAGTCTGGGCAGATCAGATTGCACAGGCTTTCAACCATTTCTCAAGCAAAATCTTTAAACTAAGCTTCCCTGTGATTGCATTTAATCTTGCACATATTTAGCATAACTTAATTTTTTAACCATTATGCCTGAAAAATAAATAACGTCATTGATACTCTTTTAGCCCCAATTCGATTTGATTGAATCCTTAAAGCATGACTCTCTATCCTGTATGAGTAAAATCTAATTCAGTCTATCAATATTGATTTTAAAAAGATGAAAAATTATTTTGTACCTTTTGATAGAAATAAAGTTCTTAGAACTCAAATCGAAAGCAATACAAGTTTAGGGCTATGGTTATGTATTTTTCGCTTTTCGATATTATTTCTTAAACTTTTTCTTCCTTTCTATTTGACATCCCCATTAAAAATGACACATATAATGTTCTTAGTTTCCTATCATATGTTATTTGAATATTACAACGGATACCAGTAGTTCACGTACAAAAGCAAATATACTGAGATTGTGCAGCTCTCAACACGCTCATTAGCAAGCAATAAAAGGATATGTAAGATGAGAAATGAAGAGAAAAGATGAGAAAATGCAACTTCTCTACCAGACCATTGCCGACATGAACAAAAGATGGGTAGTCTTATGTAGCTCCCCCATTGCGAGCGTGTTATACAGGAGGAGAATGATCCCAAATATGGGTCTCAATATGAATATTTTTTAAGATTATTTTATTGAATTTAATATTTCACATATTTAGTATAATTTAATTTTTTAACTATCATTTATAAAAAGTAAATAACATTTTAATAAATTTATTAGTTCTCTTTTGGTCCCAACTCGGCTTGCTTGAACCGCTCAATCATTGACCCCTTATTATGTATGGGTAGAATCTAGTCCAATTTAATAGAGGTGAGTAGATAACCCTATTGTACAGGGTATCCACTCTAACGCAGCGGGTTAGCGTAGAGAAGCAAAAGAATCACTCAACGAATGAATCTCACACACACATAATTACAAAGATGGTTGTGCACAACCCGTAATTGGAGGAAATTCTCTCACGAAATGTTTTTCAAAGTATATAATAAAACGTAACCCTAACATGTCCGACAAAAGGGTATATATACTCCTACTTAAAATATCTAAAAAAGGAAAATCTACGCGGACACAGTCGAAGGCACGGCCGTGCCTTTAAGCCGTGTGTGATTCTGTAAGTGTTCCTGAACGAATACACGACCGTGTATCTAAGCCGTGTATGATTCTATGAATGTTCCTGTTCGAGTACACGGCCATGCCTTTAAGCCGTGTATGATTCTGTGAATGTTCATGTTCACGTACACGGCCGTGCTTCAAGCCGTGTGTAGCTACCCTATTCCAGTACGTAAATGCCTTGTCCGAGTACACGGTCGTGTTTTAGGCCGTGTGTAGAGGCCATGTGTGTCCATGTCGCTTGTACCTCCATCATTCTCTCCCACCAAAGAAGAACTCGACCTCGAGTTCTCTGCAGGATATAACGCCTCATCGTTAGGGAAAAAAGGAAAGATATCAGCGACGTTGAATGTCTTTGAAATGCCTATAGTGTTCGGTAAACCAACCACATAAGCATTATCATTGATTTTCTGCACAATCCGGTACAGACCATACTTCTTAGGTTGAAGCTTGCTATATTTTCTAACAGGGAACCGCTCTTTGCGTAAAAATACCATAACCTGATCACCCACTGAAAACACTTGTCGTCTTCGATGCTTGTCAGCTGCAGCTTTGTACTTAGCATTAGATTGTTCAATTTTCGCCCACACCTTGGCTGTAATGTTCTACCAACTATCCGCTAGGTTCTTGGCTGATGTGTGAAACTCAGTACCCCTTGGAAGCTTGATCAAATCCACAGCATGGTTAGGAGTATTGGTATAGACAATAGAGAATGGAGACTTGCCTGTTGTCCTGTGAACAGCACTGTTATAAGCAAACTCCGCCTGAGCTAATGCCACATCCCATTGCTTGGGCTTCTCACCACAAATACTTCTAATTAGATTGCCCAAAGTTCGATTTGTAGCTTCTGTCTGACCATCCGTTTGTAGGTGAGTTGTGCTACTATAGTTCAGTGAGGAATCAAACAGCTACCATAAGGTTCTCCAAAAGTAACTCAGGAATTTGCTGTCTCTGTCTGAAGTAATGGACTTAGGCACCCCATGGAGGCGTACCACTTCTTTGAAGAACAACTTGGCAATGACCTAAGCATCAGCAACCTTCCGACACGGGATAAAATAGGCCATCTTGGAAAACCTGTCAACCACAACAAAAACAAAGTCAACGCCCCGTTGGGTACGGGGCAATCCAAGGATAAAGTCCATGGACAAATCCTCCCATATGTTATCAGGAACAGGGAGCAGAGTGTAGAGGCCAGTGTTTTGGGCCTGGCCTTTGGACGTCTGGCATGTATAACACCGTTGCACAATCCTCCCAACATCACGCCTCAAGTGTGGCCAGTAGTATCTATCACTGACTGCAGCAATAGTCTTATCCCTTCCCAGATGACCTGCTAATCCACCTCCATGCAAGTCACGAATCAACTTCTCCCTCAAAGAAGACTCTGGAATACACAGTTGATTTCCCCTCATTAAATACCCATCATAAATATGGAAGTCACCGCTAGGCTGTTTAGTTCGACACATCTCCCAAGTATCCTTAAAATCATTGTCAGTACCATACAGGTCTTTCATATATTCAAATCCCACCACTTCAATATGAAGTGTCACCAGCAAGCTGGCTCGCCTACTCAAAGCATCTGCAACTTTATTGTATATTCCCGATTTATGTTTCAGCTTAAACGGGAACTTCTGCAAAAATTGTATCCATCTTGCATGCATATCTTTGCTAATCCTGGTCTGATTACTCAAGTGTTTAAGGGCATCACAATCAGAATATAGCACGAATTCTTTGCTCACTAGGTAATGTTCCCAGGTCCTCAAAGCACGCACAACTGAATAGAACTCTTTGTCATATGTGGACCAATTGCGCCTAGACTCACATAACTTCTCACTAAAGAAGGCAATGGGTCTCCTTTCCTGAGATAATACCGCCCCTATTCCAACCCCACTTGCATCACAATCGACTTCAAACAACTTATCGAAGTCAGGTAATGCAAGAATTGGTGCATTACACAACTTTTCTTTCAATAAGCCAAAACTACCTTCAGCTTCATCATTCCACTGGAACTTCCCTTTCTTCAGGCACTCAGTCATAGGTGTAGCAATGGTACTGAAATGCCGAATAAACCGTCTATAGAAACTTGCCAACCCTAGAAAACTCCTCAACTCACTTACTGTTTTAGGAATGGGTCATTCCCTAATAGCTCTTACCTTCTCATCATCCACAGTAATCCCATCACTACTAACAACAAAACCTAAAAACAGCAACCTCCTAGAGAGGAATACACACTTTTTCAAATTCACAAATAGCTTGTTCTCCCTCAGAACCTTCAGCACTTCCCTCACATGATTAATGTGTTCCTCCTCAATTTTGCTATAAATCAAGATATCGTCGAAGTAAACTACTACAAACTGATCAGAAAAGGGTTTAAGTACCTGATTCATTATACGCATGAAAGTGCTTGGGGAGTTGCTAAGGCCAAAAGGCATGACCATCCATTCATATAGGCCCTCTTTGGTTTTAAAGGCCGTCTTCCACTCATCCCCTGGTCGAATCTGAATCTGATGGTAGCCACTTCTCAGATCGATCTTGGAGAAGAGCTTAGCCCCACTCAAACAATCTAACATGTCCTCCAACCTTGGTATTGGGAATTTGTAACCAATGGTAATTTTATTGATTGCCCTGCTGTCAACACACATACGCCAACTCCCATCTTTCTTTGGGGTTAACAAGGCGGGCACTGCGCAAGGACTCATGCTCTCCCTGATGAATCCCTTCTAGAGTAGTCCTGCACCTTCCCCTGCAATATTTCAGTTTCTTTTGGACTCATTCTATAATATGGAAGGTTAGGTAGACTAGCTCTTGGAATCAGGTCAATGTGATGCTGGATATCCCTCATGGGAGGTAATCCATCAAGTAGCTCCTCGGATGTTATTTCCTTAAACTCTTCCAATAGCTCCTTCACTCTGTCAGGAAACTCCTAAGCACTACTCTGGCCTTCCCCCACTGTCATCACCTGGCGAACAATTAGTGCATGAACTGTCTGCGCCTCCTTAATTGATTCCTCCATCTCCCTCTCAGATTGGGTGATAGTGAGGAAGGAACGCCCCTCCACTTTAGAAGCTTTAGGGCGGTGTGTCACTTTGAGAGGTAGAAGAGTGAACTTTACCCCATCCTTCTCTAGCCGGTAAACATTCTCCCTTCCTTCATGCTTGGCATCAACATCAAACTGCCAAGGCCTCCCAAACAGAAGATGGCATGCATCCATATCCACGATGTCACAATAGACCTCATCCCTATACTTCCCTATAGAGAAAGGTACCCTGCATCGCTCAGTGACTTCTATCTTTTCAGCTGCTTTAATCCATCCAATAGTGTATGGGTTTGGATGTTTTTCAGTCGGAAAGTTCAATACCCTCACTGTTTCTCTACCAATGATGTTCTCGCAACTCCCACTATCCACAATCAAATCAAACACCCGACCATCAACAGTACATCTAGTGCGGAACAACTGATGTCTCTGGGTCTTCTCATCACACTTTGGTACTAACATCAGTTTTCTGATGACGTATACCTCCTCATCATCCCCATAGCTATCATCACCATAAAACTCATCTCCTCCATCCGGTTCACAACACACCTCATCATCCTCCCCTCTGTCAATAACATTGACCGGTCTCCTACTAAGGCACTCATTGGATCGATGGCTCGGTTGATTACACCTATAGCACTTTCCCATGACTGGTTTAGCATAGGGGTTGTTCTGTTTAGGTGCCTCCCTAGCCTCTATTAGCCTCCTGCTTACCACTCTATCATCTCTCTTCTCATTAACCCCACCTGGTACTTCCTGGACAGCCTTCCCTTTATCTATACCTGTTGTATTGAATCCCTCACTCTTAAACCTTCTGTTACCCCCATTAAACCTATTGGTCTTCTCTTGCAGCATCATCTCTGCCCGAAGGGCCATGTTTTTCGCTTCATTGACATTGCGTAAAACATGAACTCCTATCTTCTCCTTAATTTGTAACCTCAGCCCATCCAGATATCTAGCCACTTGCTGCCCTTCGCTCTCCCTAAGATCATTTCTCTCAGCTAATCTCATAAATTCCGTCGTATAATCATACACCGTCCTCTGACCTTGTCTACACTTCTGATACTACTGAAATAATATTTGTTCATAGTCAGGAGGTAGGAAATCCCTTTGAATCAATTGCTTCATTCTATACCACATTTGCACCGGTTGCTTTCCCTCTCTATATCGCCTGTTCTGCAACCTCTCCCACCATGCCGAAGCCCCTCCTTTCAATCTACAAGCCACTAACTTCACCCTACGATCCTCTGGCACTTCCATATAATCAAAGAAACGGTTTACCTCTACCAGCCAATCTAATAAATCCTCAATATTCAAATTACCGGTAAAAGAGGGTATATTTACCTTTAATTTGAAATCGCTGGTGTCTCCTTGATCATACCCATGGTGATTCCTGCGATACCCACCACCACCATATCCTCTCCGCTGTGGTTGTTGATTCCCGATCAGCCAATCATCTTCCTCATCAGAATCTATGTCACACGCTTGGATTCTTTGATTTGTAGCGACAGGTCTATTGATAGGAATGCCAAGAGTAGGATTTGCCCCGGGTCGTACTCTCCTAATGTCTCTATCTCTGTTCGTATTGGTTCCCATCACGTCGAAACGCTCAACCAGATCATCAAAGCGCTGTTCAAAATGTCGGAGTCTCTGATCCATGGTGTCTAACACTACCCTTTGAGCCTGCACTTCGGTTCGCAGAGTTTCCATATCCCGAGCAACGTCCGGAACATGACTGCCTCCTGAACTACTTTCACCTGACATTTGCTCTGATACCAACTGACGCAGTGGGTTAGCGTAGAGAAGCAAGAGAATCACTCAACGAATGAATCTCACACACACACAATTACAAAGATGGTTGCGCACAACCCGTAATTGGAGGAAATTCTCTCACGAAATGTTTTTCAAAGTATATAATAAAACGTAACCCTAACATGTCTGACAAAAGGGTATATATACTCCTACTTAAAATATCTAAAAAAGGAAAATCTACGCGGACACGGTCGAAGGTACGGCCGTGCCTCTAAGCCGTGTGTGATTCTATAAGTGTTCCTGAATGAATACACGGCCGTGTATCTAAGCTGTGTATGATTCTGTGAATGTTCCTGTTTGAGTACACGGCCGTGCCTTTAAGCCGTTTATGATTCTGTGAATGTTCCTGTTCGCGTACACGGCCGTGCTTCAAGCCATGTGTAGTTACCCTGTTCCAGTACGTAAATGCCTTGTCCGAGTACACGGCCGTGTTTCAGGCGGTGTGTAGAGGTCGTGTGTGTCCATGTCGCTTGTACCTCCATCACACTCATATCTTGTCCGGTTGATTAAGTTTCGAATAAGTATTAAGGGTCATAAAATAAGTTTCGAATATTTCCCCCGAACTTTCTTCCACAGGGTAAAGTATAGGTACATGATCTTCCTACTCTATTCTCACCTCGAAACCTATACTCTAAGGTATATAGAGTACTATAAAATATTATTAAATAATATTAATAAATGAATATTAAAAGACAATATTATAATTTTGTTGACAATAAATGTTTTAGTGAAAATTAAAAAAAAAGTCTAAATCCATAAGTTAATAGCCTTAAATGGTTAAACTTAATGCCACCTCGCTTTCTTTTCCTTATTCTTTCTCATTTTCCTCTCTAACTTTAGGTTTTCTACTCTTTTATCTTGTTCTTTATCATTTGCTAAATAGTAAGATCATAGAACTTGAAATAATTAAGGTAAAAAAATTACCTTTTTTTTTTCAATTTCATATACTTTGTTATAAGTTCCATAAATTTTGCATATTAAAAATTTATAATTTACATATAGATTACTTTTTTAATATCCTATAAACTTAAAATTTAAAGAAAGAAAAATAAAATTTAGAAGTTCCACAATGTACTCTATACCTTGTAGGTTTTAAAGTGTACAGGATACAAAGTAGTTCCAAAGTGCTATAGGGTATGTTCCGATTCTAAAAATTGAAAACTTATACCTTATAAAGTAAGGTGTGGGTAGAGTCTCATATCCTACCTTTTCTATACCTGCTCATCCCTACAGTCTAGCAAGATCTTGAAAGATGAAAAATTCTATTTGGAAAGTTAAAAGGTGAAGCATTCCAATCTAAAAACAAATGTGAAGAATTTTTATAGAAAAGTAACATAAGATGGGATACTCCAAAAAAAGAAAAATGAAAAAAATTATGGCCCAAACAAAAAGCTAGCAAAACATGGAGAACCATTTTTGTACCTTTTTCCTAAAAACAATTTTTTTAGAACTCAAATCAACAATAATAACAATTTAAGAATTTGGTTATGTATTATTTTGCTTTTCCATTTCATTTCATAATTTTAATTTTTTTTCTATTTATGTCCTATTCTTTTAAGTATATTATATATTCTACCATTAAAAATGACACTTATTATGCTCCTAGTTGTCTATCATATATGATAAGAAAATCCCAATAGATTGTACTTTATGGCAAAAAAGAAAAGAAAAGAAAAGAAAAAAGCAAGTAAACTTACATTGTGAAGTTCCCAACACACTCATTAGCAAGTAATAAAAGGAAATACAAAAATTCAAAAGGAAAACAAAGGATGAGAAAATGCATCTTCCTTACCTAACCATTGAAGACATAAACAAAAGATAGGTATTCGATAAGACCACTTATCTCAACAACTCCCTTCATTGACGGTATTTCATATAAGAGATTTATACCTAATGCATGTCCTAAAATGGGACCATTCTTTTGTATGACACATTCCCAAGAGAGGGACTTGCTAAGATTGGTAGTCTCATAAACTATCTATCCTTTACTCCACCAACACCATGGCATCCTCCTTGATTGAAGTAACCATGGCCGCTTCATCCCAATTACCTTACCATCATCCTCCATCTACATCTTAACTTGCCTTAGTTGCCACTCTTCGAAACCACCAATTTATCATAGCTTCTTTTTTCCATAATCTCTTGTGTGTAAAACTTACCTTGTCTTTTCTCCTGATAGAGTACTCTCAACATCACTATGTATCCTTATTATCTAGTAAGCACATGCAAAGCTTTAGAGCCTTAATACTCTCCTTTACAACTTATATCCAAATTATTGTACCAAATGTTTTAAAACAATTTTCAATAGGGTGAGCAATGATACCAAATAGGTCATGCAATACCGCAAATATCCTTAGATGCATAAAGCACACACTATTACTAATTATTGACCCTATAATCATCATTATAAAAATTAAATTATTTTAATTATAATATCTCTAATGATGATGTTACCATATTTTAGGAAATATCCCGAATTTCTACAATATCCACAAATTTTAAATCAAAGATTTGAGATCAACAATCTTATGATTTGAATCATAATTCCAAGTAACTATCTTAAAAGCCTATGAAATGGTTTAGCATAATTTTTGAGGAAAGTCTCAATTCGATTTATGGTGTGTAATGCTTACTTAGCTGCAAAATGTGTTGGAAACCTGGGTTTTTCCTAATGACAAACCTCTACTTAGCTATTTCACCTTATTCAACGATTCTTAGGATAATCATCTCTTAATATATCCTTTAAGTGGATTTTAAGTTATTAAATATGTGTTTTAATCCAATTTTTTTTCCAGAATATTTTCTTTTATAAATTTTGTTATAATCATAGCTTTAGAAAATGTCAAATATTTATTGGAAAAATTGCAAAAGGTTGGCTGGCTGGTGGTTTTTAACGTTAAAGATGCTAAAAGGTAAAGGTGGTAGTTGAAGGAATACATTTATATGTGGACATTGATGTGGCATGATGGTATTTATTAAAAACTTTTTACTTTAAGAAAAAGAATTAAAAACTGTGTATAAATGTTTTGTGGATCCTTATTTTACCAGCATAAATAACATTAACCATGTAAGTTTCCAAATAACTTATTTGTTTAGAGTTTGCAGCTAAATATCTAAAGTACCTTAAATTTTTTTCTCAATTTTAATAAAATGTTTTTTGGTACAGCTATTGATTTGATAAAAAACAAACAAGTGCTAGCCATCATAGGACCCCAAGATTCAATGCAAGCAAACTTCATGAATGAACTTGGAAACAAAGCTCACGTCCCCATAATCTCATTCTCTGCAACAAGTCCTTCGGTCAGCTCAATCCGAAATCCTTTTTTCATTCGAGCGACTCAAAATGACTCGTCTCAAGTAAAAGCTATTGGTGCTATTGTGCAAGCATACGGATGGAAAGAAGTGGTGTTACTATACGTAGACAACGAGTTTGGAGAGAGTGTTATACCTTCTCTTGTAGATGCCCTACGACATGTTGATGCGGGAGTCCCATATAGAAGTGTCATTTCTCCATCAGCCACTGATGATCAAATCCTGCAAGAGTTGTACAAGCTAATGGCAATGCAAACAAGAGTCTTCATTATGCATATGTTGCCTAGTCTAGGATCTCGTGTATTTGGCAAAGCAAAAGAGGTAGGGATGATGAGCGATGACTATGTTTGGATTATGACAAATGGGATTACTGATCTCTTGAGCTTAGTGAACGATTCGACTATAGCTACTTCAATGCAAGGTGTTCTCGGGGTGAGGACCTATGTTCCTGAAACAGAGAAGTTGCTAAATTTTACAACTCGATGGAAGATGAAATTCCAACAGGAGAATCCAAGCATCATAAATCCAACAATGAATATATTTGGCTTACTAGCCTATGTTGCAACTTGGGCACTAGCCTTGGCAATTGAAGAAATGGGTGTAACAAACTTTAGCTATCAGAAGACATCATCCTCTTCAAGTTCAACAGATCTTGACAAGCTTGGTGTATCACAAAATGGTGAAAAATTGCTCCAAGCATTGGATGGTACAACATTTAATGGCATTGCTGGAGATTTTGCACTTATTGATGGACAACAAGAATCATCTACGTTCGAAGTAGTTAACATAAATGGCAATGCAGCTAGAATGGTTGGATTTTGGACACCCAATGATGGGCTATTGAAAGATGTTAGTTTAGTAAATAGAAGCAAATACTCTACTTCAAGGACTAATCTTCGAGCGATTATTTGGCCAGGAGATTCTATCTCTCCTCCAAAAGGTTGGGATATCCCTACTAGTGGTAACAAGTTGAAAATTGGAGTTCCCGTAAAAGAAGGTTTTCGTGAATTTGTGACAGTGACTCCAGAGCCTAGAACAAATGCAACCCAAGTATACGGCTATTGCATAGACATTTTTCATGAGGTGATAAGGTCATTGCCATATGCAGTTGTTCCACATTACATCCCATTTGCTAAGGCCGATGGCACTAGTGCAGGTAGCTACAACGATTTGATTGATCAAGTATATTATCAGGTTAGTCATTTCATGATTTCTTACTTTTAGTTTCCTTCAATATTACTTAATTGACAACAAATTTATGAACAGAACTATGTTGCGGTTGTCGGCGATGCGACAATCACAGCGAACAGATCCTTATATATAGATTACACTATGCCTTATAGTGAGTCTGGAGTGTCCATGGGTGTACCTTATAAAGATAACGAGAGCAAGAATGCCTGGGTGTTCTTAAAACCTCTAACTTGGGATCTTTGGTTAACAAGTGGCGGTTTTTTCATTTTTATTGCTGGGGTTATATGGATCCTAGAACATCGGATTAATGAAGATTTTAGGGGACCTCCAGCATATCAAGTTGGCACAAGCTTTTGGTTTTCCTTCTCAACATTGGTTTTCGCACAACGTAATTTCCCTAATCCACCTCTAGATTTGTTAACATTACAATAACAATGCATGACGTATTGTTTGAATTGATTAAGAACTCTCTAGTAATTTATCAATGGATTAGAAAGGTAGATCATATATAATGTCTCCTCAATACTCAACTTCCTAATTTACGTTACAGGTGAGAAAATATACAGCAATTTGTCAAGATTTGTGGTGATTGTGTGGATTTTTGTTGTGCTTATCTTGACTCAAAGCTACACGGCGAGTTTAACGTCTCTTTTAACTGTCCAACAACTTCAGCCATCCTCACCAATTTGAATGAACTCGTCAGGAGAGGAGAGACTGTAGGGTATCAAGACGGTTCTTTTGTTTATGAGATTCTTAGAAACATTGGTTTTGATGACAAGAAGCTAAGAGCATATTCATCTTTAGAAGAACTTCATGAGCTCTTGCAGAATGGTAGTGTCAATGGTGGTATTGCTGCAGCATTCGACGAAGCTCCATATATAAAGCTTCTTCTTGAAAATTATTGTAACAAATACACCATAATTTCAACAAATGTACCAGAATTTAGGACTCCTGGATTTGGCTTTGTAAGCTCACTAGCTAAATGTCTTTGCATGGACTCTATAACAGAAAATTGCCATGTAATCATGTTGTATCTCATTACAATATATGATTTAATTAATATTCCTTTATTTTTTATGCAGGTTTTTCCCCAAGGGTCTCCTCTTTTGCCTGACCTCTCAAGGGCAATCCTAAAAGTGATTGAAGGACCTCAAATGGCACTAATCGAGAAGAAATGGATTTCGCAGATAGAGACATGTCCGGATTATGGTGCCTCTGTGTCCTCTAACAGGTTGAGCCTTGAAAGTTTTTGGGGTTTGTTCCTCATCGCTGGATCTGCTGCTATTTCAGCTCTAACTGTTTTCACTATCGGCTTCCTCCAAAAGCATTGGCATGTTGTTACCGACTCTACTCGTTCAATGTGGCAAAAGGTTGTCGCTCTAGGAATGCGCTTTAATCAAAGAGACCATGGTTCCCATACTTTCAGACATAGTAAATTTCAAGAGACAGACTTTGTTGAGAATGTTCATGAAATTAGACTAGTTGATCCAACAACAACCAGCACTTGTCCACCAAGTCCATCCATCTTTTCAACACACACCAACGATTCAATTTCTTCCCTGGAGGGGGGAGGTGGAGGGCATCCCGCAATGGATGAGGGCAACCAAAATCCTAGTGCTGAAGCATGTCCACAGACGATAGTAAATATTGAAATGAGCCATGCAAATCAAGGGCATCCTTGAACTATTCAACAACATTTTATGTTATTTCCCTAGAGTGTATATAATTAACTTGCAATCCCTCTATGGAGTAGATGTTAAAGTGGCTCAAATGGTTGATGAATTGGAGCATTTTGCCGAAGTTGTGATTAGCTAATGCCAAGAGAAGAAATCCCTTGATGAACTTGCTAGTTGGATTACAAATCTTCTATATCGATGAATACTCGCCAACTCTTGCAAAGTCTCAAGCTAAATATGACATCGTCTCCTTTATATTCGATTGTGATCTTGCACGTATTTCTATTCCCTACATTCCATACATTTACTCATGTAAGATGATTTCATAAAATGAAGGTGTTCTTTGCCTTCCACGGGTGTTTTTGGGCACTTCCAATGTCTATAAAACATAAATAAACTAGAATAAATGCCGTAGGATATTGAATATGTAGCTAAAGCAGTAAAGCAATATTTTAGTCATGCTATAAACCTAATATCTCCATTTTTTAAGTTTTTTTACACTTGTTTTAGGGAATTTAATATGCATAATCAAATGTAAAAAGATTGCCAATGCAACGATGTATTTTTGGCAAAGTCAATTTCTTTATCCATCCGATAAAAAGCGTCATAATATTGCAAGGGCAAAGGGAGAGCTGAATAAGAAAACCGAATGATTAGCCTTTGATTTGTTACTTACACTAACGGTGTGCCTATTAGTATGAATGCTTATTATTGTATTTGTAAGGAGAAAATTATAAAAATATGACTAATGATTTAGCATTCTTGTAACCATGATCTATGTTTTATCATTTGAAAATATAATTTGTATTTTGTATTTTATTACTAAGTCTTAATGCTAACTAGAAGATGCATATTAGCTTTTAATTTGTCCACATTAATTAATTTAATAAGATGGTATCATTAAATAAATTTAATTAAATAATATATTAAAAATAATTAAACATTGTAGAAAATTTACAAAAAAAAAAAAAGGAATATCCTTTTAATTTACTACTTTATGCCTTTCTCTACGAAAAATCTTGATAGGTATTTATAATTACATGTTATGTACATAAAATTATCTGTCACGATATTCTTCCATTCTTTTTCTTTTTACTACTTTAAAAACTTTCCTTTTGATTCAAGCTTAGAACATTCCCAATTGAATTTGCTAATCTAGGGCTTCTTTATCTAAATTTCGGATACCTCTATGTTTCTTACTGGAGAAGGTTCTCTTCTATTTCACAACATTAGGGAGATGTTAGATGCTATGCATTATGGATGCCTTGTTAATCTTCTAGGTAGGGTAGGACACTTGATAGAGGCTTATGATTTAATAGAGAGTATGCTCATAGGATTGAATCTAATCTTATGGAGGAGTTTATTGAAAGCAAGTAAACTTTAAGAAGATGTAATAAAGGCGGAGAAAACAAGGTTGTTCTTAATGAAGCTTCAAATATGGTCAAAACATTTTAAAGAGTTGTATAAACTGTAGGTTGATTACTAAAAGGCCAAAATCAAATCTAATAATTGTTGTATTAACTATGGAGAGGGTTGCAACTATGAGCTTAGGTCACCGATGAATACTTGCATGATGATATTCATGGTCTATGATGCTACACAATTGAAAATAGTTGGTTTGATGATGTACTATAGCTTCTTTATTTTGATCCTCACCTTTGCCAATAGATCATTTTTTTCCTTTGTCAATTTCTTTTGATTTTCTACATTTTATAATTATTTTTATACATTTTTAAATCAAATTTATTGAATAATACTATTTTATTGAATTATTATTAAGGATTAATAAAAAGCTGACACATGTCCTTTAGCTAATATTAACACTTAGTAATAAAACAAAGGTTATTCTTTTTTTTTTTTTGAATTTTAGTTACAAAAAAGTTCATTGATCGATTGGTGTAACTCCCTAAAAATTTCATTCAACAAAATTTTATCGAATAGGCTTTGATAGGCAGATATGTCTAAAATACCATTCCAAATGAACCCTAGAGTAATCCAAAAATTAGATATAACTCAATATTCCACAAGTTGACCTAAATCAACTTAATTAGAGTACAAGTCGACTAAAGTCAACTAACTTTACTTGGCTTATTAACTTAAGTCTTCCATTCGATTCCCTTGGCAAGACTTAAATAGACTTAATGCATTAAAACTAAAACTAGATATAATTTAAGATATACTTGGAAGAAGAGACATCATAGACTTATAAGATAAGCAATTTTTTTTTGAAACTAATGAATTTGACTTAGTGAAATTTCAATAAAAAACTATCAATTTCAACTAACATCATTAAACTCCTTATTTGAGGATTCGATCTTCACCCTAAGAAATAGTCTAGTAAACTAAACTCAAATTTGATCAAATTATATATATAAGATTAGTACTCAACCTCGGGTATTTTTGGCATATTGGATTTAACAACTTAACCATGGTTACCTAAAGTCCACTTCAAATTAACTAAGTTAACTTTCGATGGATAATTAGACGATTCAAGAAAATGAGTGTTAACTTGAATCTAATCCCTTTTGAAATCCATCCTATCTTATCCTAATCAAAAGGATTAGTGTGTTGAAACATAGATCAACAAAAATAAAAACAAAGTAAAAAAAAAAAACCCAATTATAAAACCAAATCGAAATCGAAAGCCCTCTAAACTTTGCCTTAAAGCCTTCTAAGTAGTGAAGCTTGAAAACACTCCAAAATCTTAATCTACATTAACCAAAATTTTCTTAATTCAATATTACATCTTTAATTATCCAATTACATTAAAAAAATTAGAAAATCCTTACAAAAATCCACTAGAAGCACTTCCTTCTCCAAGACGCCATCACAAGGGTTAACTTCCACATCAAGTTTTGAAAATTCAACCCTATCTTATCTTATCAAGACCAAATATATTCCACCAGATTTTACCTCAATCCTACACTATTTTATCTTGTCTAACCTAAGAAAAGGACATGAAATAATGTGGAAATAGGCATATGGAAACCGGATCCAAATTAGAACATGAGATTTTTCCAATTTTTGCAAAGGTTTACTTACCCTAATCTATTTTATTCTATCATTATTGAATCTTACCCAAATCACACTCTATTATATCTTAAATATACATTATTTTCTTAGTAAAAGGGCATGGAAAAATTCATAAAGATGAGCTACCTAAAAGCATATTAGAATCCCCTTCTTCACATAGATATCTTCATGCAATTCCATCTAACTGGTTACCATCCAATCCATCCCTTCTTATCTTAATTTAATTTAATCTAAAAGACCCTAAATTAACTTGATTAAAATGACCACTAGAGACGTTGAGTGTACTACTTTTAGGATGCTAGTCGGGAATTTTTACTATACAGCTATGCCCTTCGAGCTTAAGAATGCAGGAGCTACTTACCAAAGAGCAATGACTGCCATTTTCCATGATATGATGCACAACTTCATGGAAGATTGTGTGAATGACATCATTATCAAGTTAAGGCAGGCACTAAATCATTTAATACACCTGTAGAAGGTTTTCGAGCAGTGCCGGTTGTATAAGCTGTGCATAAACCCACTAAAGTGTGTCTTTAGTGTAGCATCTAGTAAATTCCTTGCATTTATAGTTCACAAAAAAGGGATTGATGTTGATCCAGCAAAGGTGCAGGCTATACAATCTATGCATTCACCCACTAACTCGAAGGAATTAAAACATTCATGGGGAAGGTCTCTTATATCAAGCGACTCGTCCCAGCACTAGCCAAAATCTCTTATCCCCTACAATAGCTCATGAAGAAAGGAGCATTGTTCGAGTGGGGGCTACTATAAGAGGAGGCCATTCAGAAGGTAAAAGATATACTTATGTCTCCATAGACGATGACAATGCCTATCAAAGGTTTACCAATGATTCTCTACTTGACATCCACTGACAATTCCATTGGTACTTTACCTGCACAAGAACTTGAGGGAAGGGAGCAACCTATATATTAACTAATTTGATCCCTCTAAGGGAGTGAAATCAATTATTAAATGTATGAGAAGTATTATCTTGTGCTAATATTTACAACACAGAAGTTGAGTTATTACTTCTTAGCGCATAAAGTCAATCTTATCACTTACTCCGACCTGATAAAGTACTTGCTATCACAACCAACACTATTTGGACGAATCGCAAAATGGTTACTTCTCCTATTAAAGTTTGACATTACAGTTATGCCACCTAAGGTTGTCAATTCTCAAGCTCTAGCAAACATCTTAGCTCATTTTCCTATGGTAAATGAGACTTACACCACATATACGATCTCGGTAGGGTTTCATGAGGATTCCATGAGGATAGAATTGGGTGAGGAATGGCAATTACAGTTTAATGGCTCATCTGCTAGTACTGGGAAAGGAGTTGAGGTAGTATTGATAACCCTTGAAGGTTAGCACGATTTCCATTGAACCAATAATGAGGCTGAGTAAGAGGCTCTACTATACAGACTCATTTCGGCGCAAAGTGTTGAGCCATCTCACTTACACATTCGTGGTGATTTAAACCTCATTATCAAACAGGCTAATGGTGAATTTGCTCCCAAAGAACCAACACTAGTTCTTTACAGGGCTGTAGTGCAATCTCTAGTTAGCAAATTCAATTCAGTGAGATATGAACATACCAAACAATTGGCCAACTGTTATGTGGATGCACTTGCAACTTTAGCATCCAAAGTTCTTATTCAAGCCAAAGAAGATGGTTTAAGTATTCGGGTTCTTAAAAAAATGGTTCTGTGCACAGCTCTATAGTTGCTAGATAAAGAAGAAGAAACACCAAATGACTAGTGCACTCCCATCAACGATCAGCTAGCGCATCCTAGTGCAACTTCTCTATCAACCTTAAAAACTTTTGTCCTCATTAATGGCATTTTGTACTTCAAAGGTTTAAAGGGCATCCTATCACGATGTATTTGTGGAAAGCAAGCATACTTGATGTTGGACAAGTATCACAAAATCTGGTGTGGAGAGGAAAGCCCATCCTTGTATCGCCGCATACAACGCATTAGGTATTACTGGCCAAGCATGGCCAAAGATGCTTCTTAAATGAAAATGAGTTGCCCAAAATGCTCCGAGATTCATAATCAAGGAGAATGCCACTTCATGACAAGTGCCGGTAATTGGAGATGCCCTTACATAGACCATTTGTAGAATGCCACCTTACTTACAAATGGCATTGATACCCGCATAGTAAAACGCAAGGCAAGGAGTTATATCATGCATGAAGACTAGCTATACAGGGTATCATTCATGGGATAGCCCCTTAGGTGTGTTGCACCACTCGAAATAGAAACTATACTAGCTGAAGCCCACTCTAGAGATGGTGGAGAACATCAAGGAGGAAGGAAGTTGTAGTACCACCTATTGAGCTTAGGGTATTATTGGCCTAAAATGGAAAATGATGCATTCAACTTTACTAGGAGATGTGTCGCATGCCAGCAACATGGGAAATGCCATCTATGCTCCCATCGTTACACTATATAGCTGGACTACTCTGTGGCCTTTCCATATGTAGGCATTCAACTTGATCGACCCAATACATTCACCATCTAAGGGGTGTATTTGGATCTTGGTAGGTATTGAATGCTTCACCAAGTGGGTGGAGGCAATCCTATTAAAGAAAGCTACAGAATAAACAATAGCAAGCTATATGAAAGAACATTTCATTTGTCGCTTTGGAATCTCAAAGTGCATTCTTTCAAACAATGGTACATCCTTTATCAACTCACACGTACGAAAACTATTGGCCTCTTATGGTATCGATCACGTGAAGTCCATACCTTAAGCAGAAGTAACGAATAAAACTCTTCTAAAAGTTCTTAGTCATATGGTGCATGAAAATCACAAAGAATGGCATGACAAGTTGCCATTGGCACTATGGGCATATAAGACATCTAAACGAAGCCCCACTCAGGCCACCCCTTTTTCTTTAGTATATGGATGTGAAATGATGATGCCCATAGAAGTTTTGATCCCACCTACAAGACTAGCCATTAATGCTGAACTTAAACAAGATACTTTACGTATGATTGATCTTGAAGCTCTAGAAGTGAGATAGGCCATCGCTAAGTGTCACCTTACTAAATATCAACATTGGTTAAGTGCAGCTTATGATCGTTTGGTTAAGAAGCTGATCTTTTAGGAAGGTGACATTATACTTTGCGCAACAGAGCATGTGCGGTGAGGTATTCCAGCACCAAAGTGGGAAGGCTCCTTCATCGTTCATGCGGTTCATGATAGTGGTTACTACAAGCTTCTGAACCCAACAACTGATAAAGTCACTGCACCGTTCAATTTTCAATGCATCAAAAAATTTCATATGTGAAATGAATGATGTATTTGCAAATTACCATAAATCATATGCATGGCTCACACTGTTAAAGCCTTTTCAATGTTTTTCTTTTTTAATACTTACTTATCTTCTTGTTGCAAAGTTAGAGTGTTATCTCCTTAGCGCACAAACATGATTAACTATCACCTCTTATTTTGCTATCACATGGTTAGAGCACGTGCTCCCAAGTGTGTAATGAAATACTTAACCCACAAAAACATATCTACAAATTTAGAAATAAAATGCTAGTATGTTAAACTACGCAATAAACACCACTATCACTACTTAAGCGCGATTGATCGTTTCAACCATTTAATGTATCGTTGTTAGCAAGTGAAAGCTTTGCTTCGATGCACGACATAATAACTTAACTAAATAATGTGATTGTGACTAGCATCACTCATGGCAAGTACATGTGAATAAGTCATGATCACACATTTATGAAAACAAAATAAAGACAAACAACTTTATTGATTTCAGTGTAATGCTTTAGAATGAAAACAAAAGAATAGTATTGAATTATGGAAGACAATCTAAGCCTATTGAGGACTTAAGATCTAAGTCTCCTAAATGTGACTTCATCTCAGGATTAGATGCTTTAATTGCATCTTGTAACTCTTACACTTTACTCATCAGTTCACCATGTCGCCTTTTGGCAGTGTAGTAATTCAACACCCTCTTGAATAATGGCGTCAATTTCCAATGAATGTAACCAATTCTTCAATTAGGATGTATTCAATCTTAAATCCAAATATGATATAGCTCCGATACCAAAATATGATGTGCTTAAAACCAAGATTAAGCATATGCAAAACCAATTTGAAAGATAATCAAACAATGTCAATCAAACTAGTCTCAATTACATGAACAATGGAGTTAAATCTCAATGTTTATAACCAATTCTTCCAACGAAGATGTGATCAATCTTAAGTATCCAAATTAGATTGCTCTGATACCAAAAGATGATGTGCCTAAAACCAAGATTAAGCACATGCAAATGAATCAAAGAAACAACTTCAATTCACAAGATCAAATCGGTTCAATGGAATCAAAGATTGCGTGAACCCTAATGGAGATTTAATGAAATCCGAATGCTCAAAGTTGCAATTAACAATCCAATAATGATAATCTTCTCCAATATAACAACAATCACAAGAATTCCACGTAAATTACACACAAGAACAATAAGATCCAATTCTGTGATTCACTTTCTCAACAAAATGATCCACGGTTCAAAATGATGCCAAATTGAAGGTTTAAACTAAGGCTAAAACCAATCAATCAAGCAACAAGAATTTGATTACAAATGCAATCAAATTCAATCAATAAAATAACCAATTCAACCCTAGATATTACTCACTAGAGAGAAAAGGAAATTGCAACAAAGTAAATTTGATATTACTCACAAATTAACCTTGAAGCCGCTCACCACAACCTCAAATTAGGATTTAAAATTGATAAGAGCAATTGAATTAGGAATAAACTCTAACCCTCTCACATAAAATTGAAGTTCTATTCTAAAAAATGGCCTACTCAAACCCAACTTTAAGCAAGTATTTATACTTGCTCCTTTAGGGTTAGAAAATGCACAAAATTACAACTATGTCACTTTTAAGGTGGCCGGTCCTAAATAATCAAAATAAAAGTGTCCCAAAAGAAAATACAACATAAAATAGTCCAAACAACAATTACAAAATAAAAGAAAATAGTCTTCATCATGCTAGCTCTTCCATAGGATTAATCTGCCCATCTCATCGCCGGTTCAGGTCGATCCATAGATAACCCACAAGCTAAGTCTGAGTGAGTTTGTTCATCGCCCTATAAAATATGATAAGTGTGCCTATTGGAATATATAATACATGAATAAGATAAAAGAGGTTAGTAAAAAAATAATTCTAGGGTCGATTTGCTCAAAATGGGCCCTCATTGCCAAGATTTGAAATCCTCTAGTTCTTTTCCTAATGATAAGTCTTGTCGGATTTTGATTCCTATCATCTCCTCGGGCCTCAACAAGATTTGTCCTCAAATCTGGCAGATTAAATGCAGTAGAGACTTTTTTTTCTCCTAGCAATCCATTTGAAGAAGTATCTCTGCAGAATCCCAATATCTGAAATACCATAGTAGGTAATTGTTTTCTCTCCCCCATTTCTAGGATGTATCTCATCTGTAACATAAATAAGAACCCATTATCTACTAATGTCTCCTCTGTCTCAACCCATTCCATTGATTTTGTTTCCTCTTTTTTCTAACTCATCTGTATGGTGTTGATCCTCATAGCCCCCTAATGGTTTACCCAACTGCTCACTATCCTTTGAAACCTCTGAAGGTGAACATAACTGTCTCTGAATAGTCTAGTTCTCTGGTGTTCTGCTCGTCTGCCTATGATCATCAGGATCCTCTAAAGGTTGGCACATCGATGTTTGACAAATTTTATGCTCTAAAGGTTGGCTCGTGTCACTAGAACCCTCAAGAACCTTTGAAGGTTGGCATACCTGTGTCTGCACAGTTTGGTCCTCTGAAGGTTTGATCATGTGGCTATGATCCTCAAGAATCTGTGATGGTTGTTTTATCTGTCTTTGCATCTTCTGGACCTCTAATGGCGACATAGGGTTCAATATTATACGTTTACCATCCTTTTTGAACATATAAGTATTTCTATACCCATCATGTAATACCATCCTATCATACAACCATGGTCTACCAAGTAATATATGGGATGTACACATAAGTAAAATATCACACTCAATCTCATCAAAGTATTTATCCCCTACACTGAACGGTACCTTAGCTCTTTGGGTCACATACAGACTTCCTTGATCACTAAGCCAATGCAATTTATATGGTTTAGGATGTGGAATAGTAGTAAATCTTAGCTTCGATACTAACGATGTGGCTACTACATTGGTACAACTACCACCATCAATTATAAGGACACACAAATTTCCTTGTATCTTACAAGAAGTATGGAACAAGTTTTCCCTTTGTTCGTCATCCTTAGTAGTAAATGTAGTCAATGTCCGGCGCAATACATTAGCATAATGAAACATTTTACTAGACATGATTGTGTTCAAATCCAATAATACAATAATAATCTTCACACTTCCAAGGTTCCGGTACACAACCAAGCCACAAATGAAGTACACTCAACTACTTTCAACTAGATAGAATTAAATTCAACAACAAGTGTTTAAGTAACTAGTTCAATTACTTTCACACTTTAATGACTTGTTTGAATTTCAAATTTTACTACTCACTTTCCTTTTACTTGCCTTGACTTCTCACCACTTAAATACACAATTGGTAGCACTTAAACACAAGCACAAAAATACACAACTCACCGCCACACAACTTCCTTTTTAGCTCACGGTTCCACAATTATTCACGCCACCAACAACAAGTATCTATACAACACATACAAGAACTAACGCCAATTACACACACCCTTCACTAAATGTACAAAAACACAACTATACACACACACCTTCAAGTCACAATGCTCTTCCCCACTTCTACACAAAAATCAAACCACAACTTAAATGAAAAAGGTAGCTCAACTTTCAAATTCAAAATGAGCTCAATAAGTGTAAAATTCCACAAATGGTAAGAAGTTATTTCAAATTCAAATGACACACAATTAACTATGACTTAATGTGTGTTTTGAAATTTCAAATTGACTTCTTAATGTACACTTCAATTCTGATCTCAAATATGAAAAATGACAATTGTGATTCCTTCAATTTCCGAAAATGCACACACTATACAATTCCACTTCATAATTGTAACACTACTTTTCCCCTTCATGGTTTGCTATCCACTATACTCTCACACTTTAGCCTCAATGTGCAGCACCTTACTCCATAACAAAATCAACACAGTACCTTTCAACACTTCTATAATCCACAAGACACTCACTTTACAACACAATTTCACTTCAAACCATAACATACACTTTATGGTACACTTACACACTCTTAAACTTCAACACAAACAAACTATAACACGTTGCAACCCTTCACTACACACAACACCAACAAACATGGCAACAACAACAAAATGGAACTAAATATGGATACTTCTCCAAATGGCAAGCAATTGATTCCAACTAGTTAATGTGCAATTAAAGTGATTAATACACAATAACTCTATAACTAATGATTGATTTGAATTCAAAATATTTTCCTAATTCTCCACGCAAATTGAACAAATCTGCCAAGGAAATGACCCTTCCAATTTTGCAATGTCAAGGAAACAACATACACTAATTAACAATGCTTCAACTATTTGAATCCCCAAATGATGGAATTCAATTCAAAAACTTCCCTTCTTCCTCAAACAAGTAACTTACGGCAAGGATGAAGACAACAACTCAATTTCTGAAATTCAATTCAATTCAAGAACTTCTCCTTTCTTTCCTCAACAAATAACTCACGGCAAGATGAAGGTAACAAAATTCAATTTTTCGAAATTCCACTTCTCTCAACTAATCACAATGATCATTTTCCTTTAATCAATCACGATCAACTCAAGAGGAAAAAAGTAATCACAAATGCTCCACGTCTACATCAACAAGCAACAATCATAACACCTTAACAACATAATCAATTACTTCAATTTCTACTTCTACAATTCAATTCAAGATGGTAATACAACAATTCTTAATTTCCAAATTCAAATTGCAAGCAATCCCTTCTCACAAACCTCAAGCTCTGATACCAAAAGATGATGTGCCTAAAACCAAGATTAAGGACATATAAAATGACGTGCCTAATTCCACTTAGAAGAGCAATTAAAAGACTTAAGAAAAAACAATCTCAAGTCAAGGTAAAACCGGATCCACGAGGGCAAAATTCACGTGAACACTAGTGAAGATGTAAGAATTCCAAATTCTCAAAGATATAATTGTAATACCACAATGATAATCTCTTCTAATAACACCCTAATCACATATAATCCACGAAAATAATCCACAAATTCAAAAGAAAACCTCAATTCCAAGGACTCCTTTCCAATAGTGAAAAACACGTTTTCAAGGGAATTCTCAATGATGATTTGAATTCAATTGCAAGGGACCTTAAATAAACACAAGAATTCGTCAACAATAAGAAGTAATTCTGATCAAGAACTATCTCAATTCAACCCTAGATATGACACACTAGAGAAGAAAAGAAATCATAACAAAATGAAATTGATACAACTCACAATTTCAAGGTGTTGCACTCGCCACAATTTCAACTCTTGGGATTGAAATTGATAAGAGTCTAATGACAATTAGGAACCCTAATTCTCACGTGAAGAAGAAGTTTATAATCTGCAAAATATGGCCTCCTCAAACCCTCTTTTAAGCAAGTATTTATACTTACTACTCCTAGGGTTAAAAAGTGCTCAAAATTACAAGTTTGTCACTTTTAAGGTGGCTAACCCTAAATGAAAGTTACAAAGAAATAAAAGTGTCCCAAACCTAAAATACAACTAAAATAGTTCATAAAAGAGTAAATATATAAAAGAAATGGTCTTCAAGATGCCGGTCTTCTATAGGATCCATCGGCTCAACTCATCACCGGTTCAGGTCGGTCCATGGATAACCCACACAAGCTGAGTCTGAGGGAGTTTGTCCATTGCCCTATAAAATATGATAAGTATGCCTATTGGAAAACACATTACAAGAATAATAGAAAAGAGGTTAATATGTAAATAATTCTGGGGTCGATCTACTCAGAATGGGCCCTCATCGCCAAAATTCGAATTCCTTTAGTTTTTGCCCTAATGATAGGTTTTGTCGGATTTTGATTCCTATCATCTCCTCGGGCCTCAAAAAGATTTGTCCTCAAATCTGGTAGATCAAATGCAATAGAGACTTTTTTTCCTCTTAGCAAGCCACTTGAAGAAATATCTCTGTAGAATCCCAATATTTGAAATACTACAGGTGCTGATTGTCTTCTCTCCTCCATTTTCATGATGTATGTCATCTGCAACACATATAATGACCCATTGTCCACTGAGGTGTCCCCTATCTCAACCCATTTTACTGATATTATATCCTCCTTTTCTAACTCATCTGTATGTCACTGATCCTGATGGTCTTCTAGTGATTGGCCCAACCGCTCATTGCCCTCTAAGACCTCTGAAGGTGAACACAAATTTCTTTGAACATTCTGGCCCTCTAATGATAGACTCATCTGACTCTGATCCTCAGAATACTCTAATGACATACTCAACTGCTCATGAACCTCTAGTGTCTCTAAAGGAGAACATAACTGACCCTGAACAGTTTGGTTCCTTAGTAGTCTGCTCCTAGTAACCTGGAATGAATAGGATTGCCTCTGTCTTTCCACTTTCAAGGCTAATTGTATAGCCTCATCAAGTGTACTATATCTCTGAAGCTCAACTACACAAGCTATCTCATACTTCAACCCAGATACAAAACGTGCTAGGGTTTGTTCAGGAGGTTCAACTGATCCACATCTGATCACTAGTGTCTCAAACTCTTGTACATAGTCATCCACTATTTTACCTCCCTTGTCTCAGTGTCTGGAGACGCATAAATAACTCATGCCTGTAGTGTTCCGGTACAAACCTATTCCTCAAAACTCGTTTCATGTCTCTCTAAGTGTGTATTTCGGTCTCCCAATCCCTTCACCTGCTAATCACCATATTTGTCCACCACAAACCCTGTGAACTCTACAACTGCGAGACGTACTCGGGAGTCATCATCAATCTCATAACACTTGAAAAGACCCTCAACTTGGTCTTCCCAATCTAGATAATCATCAGCGGAACCCCTACCATCAAATGAAGGCATCTGTAGCTTCGCACACTCTAGTCCTCGAGGTGGTCTAAATTCCCTGTCCGGGTATGGATTAACCCAAAAATTATCATCTTTGTCTTCCCTAAGAGCATGATAATCTCCTTCTACTCTAGGTGGTGCCTAAAGGTTTACCATAGGTGATGGTGGTAATGTCATCCTATCAATTCTTGTTGCCAATGTAGCAATAATTGTGGTAAGGTCCTGAAGTTGCTCATCTAGAGTTCTTCCACTTGTCTTTCGACAACCTGGTCTGCCACCCACTTGGCTATTGGCCTCATTGCCAATGTCCCCATTCACACTATCATATGACATGTTTGTGGATGCGATTTATCTGAAGTATAAATGTAATCTCAAATAATTTGTAGCACACTCCCTTCACTTCACCACGTCACAATAACAAGTTTGGATAACAATACACACACTTGTACACCCACGGTGTAACAAGTCACCAATGCAACAAATACTTCTTATCACTTCAAGTATATTAGAATAATTGAAGCACAAATAAATACTTCCAAGTAGTTAAGATATTGAATTCAACTAAGCAAGTGTTTAAGTAACAATACTTAATAACTTTCACACTTAAATGCTTATATTTGAATTTCAAACTTCACTACTTAACTTCCTTAATTAGCCACGATTCACACTCACACTTTATCTTAATGTGCATCACCTTACTCCACATAACTCCACAAATTTACACCACCACACACACCTCAATCACGGTGCACTCACTTCACCAATAACTCCCACGGCAACAACAACAAATTGCACTCCACTTCTACGGCAATGATGACAAATGGCTACAACAACAAATACACTCCACTTCCACGGCAATAATAACAAAATATACTTCACTTTCCATAAGTTCTAACCGCAACTCACAACAAAATAGGCAGCAACTCAAATTTGAAATTCAAACCACTTCACTAATTGCAAGCCTTCTTCAATTGGTAAGCAATGAATTCAAATTCAAATAGCAATCATTAACTCCCACAACTTAATTGCATATGTTTGAATTCAAATAATTCCTTACTAATCAAAACTCAATGCAATCTGCAAATTGTACTCCACCAATTCAGAATTACACAATGGAAATCAAAACAACAAACTACACATCCTCCTCCACGCTACAACAAGCCACGGCAAGGATTTTGGTAAGTTTTGCAAGTTCCAAAAATTGTTGAATTAAACAACACTTTATACTTCTGCCCTTCCACGAAAATTAGTGATCACAAAATGATGCAACAACCTTCCCAAACCAACTCCAACAAACAGCAAAATAAACTCCAAGCTAAGGTAATTTCGCAAGCTCAAAACCACAACAACAACACAATTTGCGGTTTTCACTATATCACCCTAATTGATGATTAACTCCACGAAATCAAATGAAACCAATTCCCTTCTCTCAACATGTGCTCTGATACCAAAAAAGAATATGTGCCTAATTCCACTTAGAAGCACAATTAAAAGACTCAAGAAAAAACAATCTCAAGTCAAGGTAAAATTGGATCCACAAGGGCAAAATTCACGTGAACACTAGTGAAGATGTAAGAATTCCAAATGCTCAAAGATATAATTGTAATACCACAATGATAATCTCTTCTAATAACACCCTAATCACATATAATCCACGAAAATAATCCACAAATTCAAAAGAAAACCTCAATTCCAAGGACTCCTTTCCAATAGTGAAAAACACGTTTTCAAGGGAATTCTCAATGATGATTCGAATTCAATTGCAAGGGACCTTAAATAAACACAAGAATTCGTCAACAATAAGAAGTAATTCTGATCAAGAACTATCTCAATTCAATCCTAGATATGACACACTAGAGAAGAAAAGAAATCACAACAAAATGAAATTGATACAACTCACAATTTCAAGGTGTTGCACTCGCCACAATTTCAACTCTTGGGATTGAAATTGATAAGAGTCTAATGAAAATTTGGAACCCTAATTCTCATGTGAAGAAGAAGTGTATAATCTGCAAAATATGGCCTCCTCAATACTTGCTACTGCTAAGGTTAAAAAGTGCTCAAAATTACAAGTTTGTCACTTTTAAGGTAGCTAACCCTAAATGAAAGCTACAAAGAAATAAAAGTGTCCCAAACCCAAAATACAACTAAAATAGTTCATAAAAGAGTAAATATATGAAAGAAATGGTCTTCAAGATGACGGTCTTCTACAGGATCCATCGGCCCAGCTCATCGCCGGTTCAAGTCGGTTTATGGATAACCCACAAGCTGAGTCTGAGGGAGTTTGTCCATTGCCCTATAAAATATGATAAGTGTGCCTGTTGGAAAACACAGTACAAGAATAATAGAAAAGAGGTTAATATATAAATAATTCTGGGGTCGATCTGCTCAAAATGGGTCCTCATTGCCAAAATTCGAATTCCTTTAGTTTTTGTCCTAATGATAGGTCTTGTTGGATTTTGATTCCTATCATAAAACCAATTTGAACGACAATCAAACTAGTCTCAATCTTAAGAATAATGGCATCAATTTCAGATGAATGTAACCAATTCTTCAATTAGGATGTGTTCAATCTTAAATCCAAATATGATATAGCTCCGATACCAAATTATGATGTGCCTAAAACCAAGATTAAGCACATGCAAAACCAATTTGAAAGACAATCAAACAATGTCAATCAAAATAGTCTCAATTACATGAACAATGGAGTTAAATCTCAATGTTTATAACCAATTCTTCCAACGAAGATGTGATCAATCTTAAGTATCCAAATTAGATTGCTCTGATACCAAAAGATGATGTGCCTAAAACCAAGATTAAGCACATGCAAATAAATCAAAGAAACAACTTCAATTCACAAGATCAAATCGGTTCAATGGAATCAAAGATTGCGTGAACCCTAATGGAGATTTAATGAAATCCGAATGCTCAAAGTTGCAATTAACAATCCAACAATGGTAATCTTCTCCAATATAACAACAATCACAAGAATTCCGCATAAATTACACACAAGAACAATAAGATCCAATTCCGTGATTCACTTTCCCAACAAAATGATCCACAGTTCAAAATGATGCCAAATTGAAGGTTAAAACTAATGCTAAAACCAATCAATCAAGCAACAAGAATTTGATTACAAATGCAATCAAATTCGATCAATAAAACAACCAATTCATCCTTAGATATTACTCATTAGAGAGAAAAGGAAATTGCAACAAAGTAAATTTGATATTACTCACAAATTAACCTTGAAGCCACTCGCCACAACCTCAAATTGGGATTTGAAATTGATAAGAGCAATTGAATTAGGAATAAACCCTAACCCTCTCACATAAAATTGAAGTTCTATTCTAAAAATTGGCCTCCTCAAACCCTACTTTGAGTAAGTATTTATACTTTCTCCCTTTAAGGTTAGAAAATGCACAAAATTACAACTATGTCACTTTTAAGGTAGCCGGTCCTAAATGGAAATTATAATCAAAATAAAAGTGTCCTAAAAGAAAATACAACATAAAATAGTCCAAATAACAATTACAAAATAAAAGAAAATAGTCTTCATCTTGCTAACTCTTCCATAGGATTCATCGGCCCTACTCATCGCCGGTTCAGGTCAGTCCATGGATAACCCGCAAGCTGAGTCTGAGTGAGTTTGTCCATCACCCTATAAAATTTGGTAAGTGTGCCTATTGGAATATATAATACATGAATAAGATAAAAGAGGTTAGTAAACAAATAATTCCAGGGTCGATTTGCTCAAAATGGGCCCTCATTTCCAAGATTCGAAATCCTTTAGTTCTTGCCCTAATGATAAGTCTTGTCGGATTTTGATTCCTATCATAGTGCAAGCTAGCTTAGTCCCTAACATAGGAGACTCTATAACAAACCTATAGGGGGCTTAGTAGAATTTCCTAAAAGTTG
Organism: Laguncularia racemosa; assembly: GCA_037954665.1. Classification (NCBI taxonomy): domain Eukaryota; kingdom Viridiplantae; phylum Streptophyta; class Magnoliopsida; order Myrtales; family Combretaceae; genus Laguncularia; species Laguncularia racemosa. The sequence continues at coordinate 1,626,247 of JBBMOL010000125.1, forward strand.
TCATATCACATGTGCACCCACAATATGAAAACCGCCTTGCAAGTTAGAGGTTGCAAAACTCTAATTTTTTAATCATTTATCACCTTAATTAATAGTACATAAAATTAGTTATTATAAAATTAACTATAGAAATCGATTATTACAATTCTCCAAAATCGTAGAGAATCGGTATCCCCTACCAAATAGTAAAATCAGGTAATCTCAATATTTAAGAACATTAGTTTAGAAAAGTGTGGGAAAATGATAAAGTTTCAAAAATAAATAGCTTTACAAATTCTTATTCACTCATCCTAGTCTTTCAACTATCTTCTAATTCCTTAACTATCCATCAAGCTCGAGTCTAGAACACTCATTACTTTGATCCTAACCCATTTTCCAACTTTAGAATACCCTGCAAGATAAATTGTTGGGGGTGAGCAAACTATGGCTCAATGAGTTCACCCATCATTACTACCGTTCAAGCAAGTTATCAAGTATTAATTAGCACATCATGAAATATATCTACATATGAAATGAATGCATGTGTGATGAATGAAAGCAACACTTTCATGGGAGTCCGGAACCATAGACTTACGTCGTCTATACTTTAATTAAACAAAAATGCCTCAAGGGCTATTCTTGGTGAATTTCACACTAGGCCATTTACCCTCAATCAAACAATAATGCCTCTACGACCAAATCAAATGATCCTTCATCAGGGTATCAACCTACAATCAATCTATTAACAATGCCTTACAGGCCTTAAATAAGAGTTGTCCTAACCACTTTTCCTTCAACAAAATCAATTTTGATAAAATTACCATCAGCAACATCGAGGTTTTAGAAATAGCAGCCTCTAAGAGCACATGTTGGGTTTTTGATATAACCTTTATGAAAACATTTTAAAAGGACTTAATGATGGGAATCAAATCACGTCACTAGCAAATTCAATTGATGGAAGATTCAACTCACAAGAATTGGCAGTGGACCCACTTAGGTCAGCTATAAAGGTCAACAACTTACTCTTAAGGTTGGCCCTCAAGGCTGACGGTGTGGAAGATAAGCCAACCACCAAGGCTGGTGGCTTTTATACTTAGGCTAGCCTTCTAGGCCGGCAGTGTAAAACACCAAGGCCGGCGGCCTACCCTCCTTAATCTAGCGGCCTTCCTTCTCCAAAGCCAATGGCCTTCCTTCCCAAAGCCGACGGCTTACTTTCTTAAGCCGGTTTAGTTTGTGAATGTTAAAAGTTTGTTTTTCCTTTTTCCAATAAATAGGTTTGTAATGTAAGAATGAGGGGACTTTTGACATTTTGAGAATTACATATAGTGAAGATTGTTCTTCATATACTCTTATCAATCCTGTGGATTATGGAAAGTGACGGTATCGGATTCTTGTGTCCTAGGACTACTCTTTTGCTGGTATGTCATATCTAGTAAGGGTTTAGGTTTATCTTGTGTTCTTGTTGTTATTTTGATTATTGGAAATCAATTGTTGTTGATTATCACCTCAGAATTGGAATTACATGATTCTATTATAGAAATAATAACATCATCTTTTGGTATCAGAGCTCTGGTTGAGAAAAGGGATTGTGATTGTTGAACTTACATTAAAAGAAATTAAGATTTTGATATTGTGCATGGTGTTGTGATTGATTGAGAATTGAACACTGATTGTTGAATTGGTTGTGTTGCTACTGTATGAGATTAAATTAGGGCTTATTTCTTGATATTGATAGTGGATTGACATTAGGAGTTTATTCTGTGGTTGTTGTTGTGGATTGTGTGATTCTGCTATTGTGGGTTGAGTGATTGAATTAGGGCTGGTTGTTGTTGTTGGTGTGTATTGAATTTTAGGATCGTATTGTCATTGTGTTAGGTTTTGAATTGGAGATTGAGCGAAGGTTGAAGTTGGGATTATGTTAATTGGGGATTATTGCGGTGATTCTGAATTGTGAATTCCTATATTGAGATTGCAATTTTTGTGAAGCATGTTGAACAACAGTGTTAATGGGGGAATTGGGAATGAGGCCAACAATTAGGTTGGAGGAGGAGGTTAGGGACATCATGTTGTAGGTGGTAAGAGAACATTGGAAGAACAACTATAGAACCTAACCATTGTGGTTGCTAACGTAGCAACTTAGGTCAATCAGATGACGTTACCCCAACAGCTAGTGGCAAATCCATAGGCACCACCACCTCAGGTAGCCCTTAATGCTATGGGTAGAGAAGGATCATTAGGAGGAAACAGGGGCAAACAGGTTGGGAGAAAGTATTATGCTTACAGGGAGGAAAGGGATGATAACTTTGAAGACGAGGTTTATCCTAATTGTAAGTTCAGGCCACCTAGGGGTTTAGAATATGTAAAATTGCAAATGCCTTCATTTGCTGGAAGGGAATCTATAGAGGATTATCTTGACTAAGAAGATAAGGTAGAAGGACTCTTTGAGTGCTATGAGATCAATGGCTATACTCGAGTTTGTCTAGCAGCAGTCGAGTTTACAGGTTATGCTGCCTTGTGATAGAAGAACCTTATGGCCAATAGGAGGAGAGATGGTGATATTGAGATTTGTACTTGGCAGGAAATGAAAAGAGTTTTGAGGAAGAGGTTTGTTCCAGAACATTATAAGCATGAACTATTCATGCGCCTCCAGACCTTGAGACATAAATGTAAGATTGTGGATGAATACGTCCAAGAATTTGAAGCGCTCATGATTTGATGTGGAACCATTGAACATCCTGAACAGACCATGGCATGATTTGTGTCCAATCTGAAATATGAGATTGCCTGTATAGTGGAATTGTAGTGGTATGACACACTTGATGAGGCCATCTAGTTGGCTTTAAAAGTTGAGAGACAGAGGCGTTTTAACCCGTATAGAGCAGCGAGTAATACGTATGGATATACTATTAAGCTATATGGGTCAGATAGTCAACAGGTTGAAAAAGGGGAAATTGATAATACTGTGGGAAAAAATGCAATTGTTACTGATATTGGAAGGGAGAAGGAAATTTCTAGAAAGGGGAAAGCAGTTGCTGGGGCAGACATAAGATAAATAGTGCCAGGACCATCAGGTGAGAAGACTCGTTAAATCTAATACATCAAATGTATGGGCTTTAGCCACATAGCTGCTTAATGTCCTAACAAAAGGGTGATGATTGCTATGGAGGTGGGAAGTAAGGATAGTAGGGAAGAGATACTTAAGCCAACAGATTTATCAATAGTGCTAAAGGGGTATTATGAGGATCCAAATACTGAGGTACATGAAGACAAAGGAAATGATCAATATCTGGCTGTTAACGTGTTGCGTAGGGTATTAACTACATCTCTTGATGTGCCTTGGATCCAATTACAATCACACAAAAGCTAATTAGATAATGAACTAAACACAAATCATAAAATGGCATGATTCCACTTCCACGTGAACCCAAATTGCAAGAACCACTTTGATTGAATATGCAAATTATAATGAACTCAGTTGGAATTCCAAAACCAATTAAATAAACAACACAATTGATTCCAATTTCCAAAACAAATGGCATGAATCCAAGCTTGAAAATTGAACCCTAATTAGCGTAAATCAAGAACAACATAAAGTAACTAATTCCTTATCAGATATTATGCATTAGTTGGAATTAGGATCAACTTGTAATTTGTTGATATCACTCACAACAAATCTAAGTCCACTCGCTACAATCTTATGGAAGAATTGATAAGGGTATTTTGGGAAAAAGGAAGTACCCTTTCATGAGAATAAGCAGTCGAAATATGTCTTCAAAAGTCCCCTCTAAAACTTACTTAGCAAGTACTTATACTTGCTCTAATTAGGGTAAAATCAACAAAACAAAATTACAAGTAAAACCCACAAGTGACCGGTTTTTGAATCAACAAAAGACAATTACAAATAAACCCTCAAAATGGCCAGTTCTTCACTTCCATTGAGCACTTATTGGACTAGTTGATGTAAGTCCATGAATGACCCATAATTGATCCTTAGTGAATTTTACTCATCATCCTGTAAAACTGATAAATGTACCTACTGGAATGTATGACAATTATATAATGGAAAAGAAGATACTAAACAAACATCCTTGGGGTCTAATTATTCAAAGAGGACCCTCATTGCCAAATTTTGTAATCCCTTGGCTCTTGCTTTGGTAATAGGTCCTGTAGGTATATGATTCCTATCATCTCCTTGGGCTTCAGGAAGATTTGCCCTCAAATTTGTTAGGTCTTCATGAATATCATCTGGTAGATATGGTAACAGATTTGCTACATTAAAGGTAGTAGAGACGACGTACCCTCCGACAATTCTATTCTATATGTGTTGTTATTAATGCATCTGACAACTTTAAATGGTCTATTTGCTCTTGGTGATAGCTTTTGTGACTTCTTGTGAGGAAACCTGTCTTTGTTGAGATTAATCCAGACTAGGTCACCCGGATTATAAATTCTAGTTTTCCTGTTCTTATTTCCCTAAAGTTTCTATTGCTCATGTGATTTTTGAAGACATTTAGCTATCTTTTAATGAAGTTTCTGAATCTCTCTAGCTCTCTCAACTCCACTTAGGCTTTCTTCCTTTGTTACTAGACTAGCTATGATGATACGATTCCAAGAGCGAAAATACGAGCACCAAAAAAAGGAGGACATAGGTGTCGAGAGGACCCAAGGCGAAGTCCAGCCAGCCTTAAGTCGGCCTTGAATAAAGGCCGGCCGAGTTCACCTTAAGGCCGCCGGCCTTAATTGCAATCCTAAGAGAAGGCCGCCAGCTTTTGTTGCCGGCCTAAGTGAAGGCCGCCGGCCTTTGGCTGGCCTTGAGCTAGCCTTGAATGTTTCCGTACCAAATTTTTAGGATGTTATAGATAGGGACTTTAGGGTCTTTTTTCATGGAGAGAGAATCATTTTGTTTTGTAAACACAGAGACACTTGAGTGTGTGTGTCTTCTTTTGGAGATTTGAGAATATTGAGAATCGAATTTCGATATATTCATATTGTTCTTATCAAATTCTTGATTCATATAGAATTTGTGGTGAGCATCGTTATTGAATTCTTGGAATTCTTTAACCATAGCGATTAATTTATAGAACGTGGTTTCTATTGTTCTATGATTTGATTACGAAACAATTTAATTTTATCATTCTTGGCATCTATAGATTGATAATTTTATCCATATCTTTGATTTTATGCATTAGTACTAAAATCTAGAAAACCCTAAAAATTAGAGTTATTTGATTGTTGTTGACGATTTGGTTGTGTGTGAAGGAACTCGAATCCGAGTCCGCATCATTTGGTATCAGAGCATATCCGAATTCGTATCATTTGGTATCAGAGCGAAGGTTGGATTCGTAAGGATTCAGAGCGAAGGTTGGATTCGTAAGGGTTCAGAAAGAAGGATTCGATCAGATCAAGGGTTAAAGTGGTAAGGCAGTTGATTCTCAATTCAATTGTAGTTTTAATTCAATACTGTTGTTGGTTGGGAAATTTGGCAATTTCTTTTGTGAATTGTATTGCTGTGAATTGGTGATTGGGTTGTAGTTGAGAATTGGGGGTTTTTGCTGAATTCAGTTGTTGGGTGTTGATTGCTGTGAAATTGGTGTTTGGGGTTATTGTTGGGAATTGGGTTGTTGGTGAATTTCTATTGCTGACTATTGAAGGGTAGAGATGTCGTCGCAAGGAAGTGTTCAAAACAACAACAATAGGAATGATGCTGATAATGGGGGTGAGGTTGTGACTAGGGCTGAGTTCAATCAAATCCAAGAAAATCTTAGATTGATTATGGAGAGATTGGAGGTTAGGGATAGAAGAAGCCATAGTGGTGCAAGAAATAGGAGGAGACACTCTAGTAGTCAATCTGATGCTAGTAGTGGAAGGAATAGGAGAGGAAACAATGTTAACAAGTGTAAGGGGATTGAAAACATCAAGTTGAAAATTCCACCTTTCACTGGTAGTAGTAAACCAGAGGAATTCCTAGACTGGGTGCCATGGGTAGAAAAGGTGTTTGACTGTTATGAGTGGGATGAGCACATGAAGGTGAAGATGGCGTCTTTAGCATTCTTTGAATATGCTAGTTTGTGGTGGGACAAATTACAAGCTGAGAGACGTAGGGTTGATGAGGAGAAAGTGTGTTCATGGGCCTTGATGAAAAGGTTGATGAGACGCAGATTTGTGCTAGACTACTATAAACAGGAGATGCTGATGGAGTTGCAATCCTTAAGGCAGGGTAAGAAGAGCATAGAAGAGTATGTAAAGGAGTTTGAGACATTAGTGGCAAGATGTGATATTAGGGAAACATCAGATGAATCCATAGCTCGTTTCATCAATGGGTTGAAGATGGATATTGCCAGTGTAGTGGAACTCCAGCATTACCAGACTCTTGAGGATGTGATTAAATTAGCCAGTCGGGTAGAGCGGCATCAGCGTAGGCGGGATCAGAGATGGCGGAATCAGAAATCATATTAACACCATAAATCAGATGATGGTGAGAGGGAGAAGGATAGGAAGGAAAAGGGAAAAGCAGTTGTTAGTGAGATTGTTGACCAAACACAACAAAAGAGGAGCAGGGATATCAAATGTTTCAAGTGTTTAGGACTTGGCCATATTGCTTCTCAATGTCCTAATAAAAGGGTTATGGTCATTAAAGGGGACAAAGGTGAGAGTGAGGAAGAAGAACAGAAGAGTACTGAGGCAGAAGAAGAAGATGAAGACATAATAGCGAGTCTAGTACAGGGAGATATGCTAATGGTTCAGCAGGATGAAACTGTTCCTAATCAGAGGGCCAATTTATTTCATATCCAGGGCATGGTGCAGGGAAAGATCTGTTTGATTGTGGTTGATACAAGCAGTTACACTAATGTTGCTTCAGCAAACTGGGTTACTAAATTGGGTTTGCAGGTGGAGCAGCATCCAAGAACTTATGCACTTCATTGGTTGAGTCCACAGGGAGCTGTTCATGTACACAAACAGGTTCGTGTTCCATTGCTTATTGGTGATTATACTGACGAAATTGTTTGTGATGTAGCTCCCATGGAAGCTACACATTTGATCCTTGGAAGACCTTGGCAGTATGACCTTAGAGCCAAGCATGATGGATACACCAATGAGTATACCATTCAGCAACAGGACAAGACATACAAGCTTCTTCCTATGAGTCCAACTGAAGTACCACACACAAGACTGATTTGCCTTAAGAAGCCCAAGGGAAAGAGGAGTTTGTTTATGTGGCCTAGCAGGATGGACGATACAGATTTGAGGTTGAATCATTTTCAACATGGAGGGAATGATACGATTCCAAGAGCGAAAATACAAGCACCAAAAAAAGGAGGACATTGGCATCGGGAGGACCCAAGGCAAAGTCCGACTAGCCTTAAGCCGGCCTTGAATAATGGCCGGCCGAGTTCACCTCAAGGCCACCGGCCTTGGAGCCAGCCTAAAATGTAGGCCGCCGGCTTTAATTACTAGCCTAAGTGAAGGCCGCCGGCCTTGAATGTTTCCGCACCAAATTTTTAGGATGTTATAAATAGGGACCTTAGGGTTTTTTTTTATAGAGAGAGAATCATTTTGTTTTGTAAACACAGAGAAACTTGAGTGTGTGAGTCTTCTTTTAGAGATTTGAGAATATTGAGAATCGAATTTCGATATATTCGTATTGTTCTTATCAAATTCTTGGTTCATATAGAATTTGTGGCGAACATCGTTATTGAATTCTTGGAATTCTTTAACCGTAGTGATTGATTTATAGAACGTGGTTTCTATCGTTCTATGATTTAATTGCGAAATAGTTTAATTTTATCATTCTTGGCATCTATAGATTGATAATTTTATCCATATTTTTTATTTTATGCATTAGTACTAAAATCCAGAAAACCCTAAAAATTGGAGTTATTTGACTGTTGTTGACGATTTGGTTGTGTGTGAAGGAAATCGAATCCGAGTCCGCGTCATTTGGTATCAGAGCATATCCGAATTCGTATCATATGAGATCCAATGGAAGAGTAAGATTATAGCCATACACGACTTTAAGGGGAAACTTATTAGTTAAACTATGAGTAGACCTATTGTAAGCGAACTCAACAATAGGGAGACACAAGTCTCAATCAGTAAGATTCTTGCCAATCGTTGCTCTTAGTAATGTGCCAAGAGTACGATTAACAACTTCAGTCTGGTCGTCAGTCTGTGGGTGGCAAGAGGTACTATACATAAGTTTGGTATAAAGTCTTCTCCATAGTGTCTTCTAAAAGAGGCTAAGAAACTTAGTGTCTCTGTTAGACACTATATTGGACTGGCTCTTCTTTAATTCACGTAGGTCCATGAATGACCCACAAACTGAGTATTAGTGAATTTATCCACCGTCCTGGAAAAACTGATAAATGTACTTATTGGAATACACAACAAATATATAATAGAAAAGATGATACTAAAGAAATATTCCCGGGTCTAATTGTTCAAAGAGGACCCTCATCGCTAAATTTTGTAACCTTTTGGCTCTTGCCCTAGTGATAGGTCCTGTAGGTATATGATTCCTATCAAATATGTCCATAAATATATGTTCATAATATGTCAAAAATATGTCAAGAATATGTCCATGAATGTCCAAAAATATGTTGATGGATGTTCAATAGGTCAAAATAGTTATAGATGATCATAAGTCTTCAAGATTCAAAATTAAGTCTTCATCATCCTTTCTTTAAACTTTTTTATTTATTAGGGGTTTGAAATATATCTAAACACTAAAAAAAAATTCTAAATAAAAGAGAAATAGAATAGTGTTACAAGGATAAAGTTTGCTTGAAGTGGAATTATGATTGGAACCTACGGCTTTCATAAATAGGTGATATTAGTGTATATAGGTGAAGAGTATGCTATGAAAGCAACTTGGGTTAATCAAGGATTACCTTAATCTAATGAAAACACCTTGAATACCTAAATTAAAGGTCTTATGATATAGAAAATAGTTAAGATTAGCAGCTTCCATAAGAGAGTTAAAGATGACTCAATCTTCTTGGAAGTTCTTACCTTACTGCATGGCATTGGTGGTTCCGAAACTCTTGTCGATTTTGGTGATGTAAATGGAACTAATTATGGATGAAAATTTATAAATTCTTAGAGGAATATTAGATGTGTTTGGTGGAGATTTAGATGAGTAGAAATCAGAGAATAGGGGGCTCAAAGTGGCGTGAGAAATGGAGGGCTTTTACTTAAGTAGGTTAGCCTCCTTACATCCCCTTTTATAGTGGTTAAGTTTTGTTGCTTTGTAATTAATTTTTAGTGCTGATTTTTCACACCTAAGGGGACAAGATTGGGTAGGTTTTACGTTCATAAGGCAAGAGCCAAAAGATTTCAAATCTTGGCGATGAGGGCCCATTTTGAGCACATCGACCCCGGAATTATTTGTTTACTAACTTCTTTTCTCTTATTCATGTATTGTATATTCCAACAGGCACACTTATCATGCTTTATAGGGCGATGGACAAACTCTCTAAGACTTAGCTTGTAGGTTATCCATGGACCAACCTAAACCGACAATGAGTTGAGCTGATGAATCTTATGGAAGAGCTAGAATGATGAAGACTATTTTTATTTATAATTATTTCTTTGGACTATTTATGTTGTAATATTTCTTTTGGGATACTTTCATTTGTTTGTAATTTTCATTTAGGACTAGCCACCTTAAAAGTGGCATAGTTATAATTTTATGGACTTTCTAACCCTAAAGGGAGCAAGTATAAATACTTGCTTAAGTAGGGCTTTGAGGAGGCCATTTTTCTTATTAAACACTTCACTTTCACATGAGAGAACTTATGGTTTCCTAGTTCAATTTCAATCCCAAGAGTTGAGATTGTGGCGAGTGCAACAATTGAAATTGTGAGTCACATCAATTTTTAATTATTATGTATTCTTTTCTTCTCTAGTGTATAATATCTAGGGTTAGATTGAATCATTTCTTGGTCAGATTTGAGTTATTCGATTCGAAATAGTTTACTTGTTTTGAGTGCTTATCTTACTTGTTATTCACCATCAACAATTGCTATCATTTTGAACCGTGAATTGCATTTCTATAAAGGGGGATCTCGGAATTGATTTTGTTGTTAATCATGGAATCACGTGGTAATTCAAGTGTAATTAGTGTGTTTTGAAGGTTTTGAATCATTGTGGTTGATTAATTCATTAGTTATTGAATTCGGATCTCCTTGCACTCCATTAGGAATCACGCAATTCCTAGATTATTGAACCGGATTTAATTAAGTGCATTTAAGGTTAGTTTTTGTTTCATTCGATTATGCTTAATCCCCTTTTAGGCACATCATCTTTTTGTTATTAGAGCATCATCATACTTGGAATTAAGATTGATTACACCACTGTTTAAGAATTGGTTCATAAATAGTGAGGATTTAGCCATTTGATTACTAGTTTGATTAACATTGTTTTACTGTCTTTCAAATTGGTTTTGTATGTGGTTAATCTTAGTTTTAGGTACATCATCTTTTTGTTACCAGAGCTTGAGGTTGTGAGAAGGGTTATTTGATTTTGAATTTCGAAAATTTAGGGTTCGTGTTCTTACATCTTCAATTCCGAAATTGGGAGTAAATTGAAATTGTTGTTGTAGTTGTTTGAAGTGGCGTGAATTGTCTTGAGTAGAAGTTGAACTTGCTGCTTGTTGGAGTGATTTTTGATTACTTGTTGAAGCTTCTATTTTGTGGACTTCACCGTGGAGGAAGAGGAAAGTAGTGCATTTTGAATGCAATTTCGGAAGTTCAATTGTGTAGGGAGAAAAATTAGTGTGGAAGATTTGGAAATTATTTGATTTTCAAAAAAAAAACATTACGATTGAAGGAGTTAATGTGTGTTTGTTTGAATTTGAAAATTACTTCTTACCAATTGTGGAAGGGTTGCAATTAGTGAAGTGGTTTGATTTTCAAATTTGAATTGTTGCTATTTTGGTGTATAAGTTGCAGTTTGCTTTAGTGTTTGTAGTGGTGAAACTTGTATGTTTGGGAGTGTAAACCGTGGAGTGTGTGTAGAGTTGTGATTACAAAAAAAAAAAAATTGTGGAGGTTGTTACACCGTGGTTGTATGTGTATGAATTGTGGTGTAAAAGGGAGTATTGAATTGTTGGCATTGTGTTTGTGTGTTGAGTGAGGGAATTGCCATTTGTGAATTTGAGGATTTATGTGTAGTGTAAAGTGCTGCACATTAAGATCAAGTGTGAGTGTGACCTGCAGCTAAGGAAGGAAATTAAGTAGTGAAGTTTGAAATTCAAAAATAAGCATTTAAGTGTTAAAGTTATTGAGTATTATTACTTAAACACTTGCTTAGTTGAATTCAATATCTTAACTACTTGGAAGTGTTTAACTATTTCTTCCTTCATTTTATCATAATTGAAGCGAGGATAAGTGTTGCACTATGGTTAAGGGTGTGTGTTGCAATGGTTATTTGTATACCGTAGGTGTATGAGTGTGTATTGTCATGGTTTGTAGAGTGTATGTAGTGTTATATTTTTATAAACTCAGTGAAGGGTGTGTACATTTGGTGTTGGTTATTGTATGTGTTATCAAGATCATTGATGCTAATAACGTGAAACATTGTGAATAGTGAACATAAAGGGGAATTTGTGTAGCGGTGAATGGTGTGTTGTGTATGTGGTTTCCTTGCTACCAATTATGTATTTAAGTGGTGAGAAGCCAAGGCAAGAAAAGGAAGGTTGAGTAGTAGAATTTAAAATTCAAACAAGTTATTAAAGTGTGAAAGTAATTGAACTAATTACTTAAACATTTATAGTTGAATTTAATTCTATCTACTTGGTAGTTTAGTGTACTTCATTTGTAGCTTAGTTGTGTACTTGAACGTGGAAGTGTAAGGATCGTTATTGTGTCATTGGATTTAAACATAATAATGTCTAGTGAAATGTTTTATTATGCTAATGCATTGCGCCGAACATTGACTACATTTACTACTAAGGATGATGAATAAAGGGAAAACTTGTTCCATACTTCTTGTAGGGTACAAGGAAATTTATGTGTCCTTATAGTTATGGTGGTAGTTATACCAATGTAGTAGCAACATCGTTAGTATCGAAACTAAAACTTGCCACTACTCCACATCCTAAACCATATAAATTGCATTGGCTTAGTGATCAAGAGAGTTTATATGTGACCCAAAGAGTTAGGGTACCTTTTAGTGTAGGGGATAAATACTATGATGAAATCAAGTGTGATATTCTACCTATGTATGCATCCCATATATTGCTTGGCAAGCCTTAGTTATATGACAGGAGGGTCTTATATGATGGCTTCAAGAATACTTATGTATTTTAGAAGGAGGGAAAACGAATTATTCTAAATCCGATGTCACCTTTAGAGGTTCAAAAGGTTTAGCAACAAATCAGTAGACCATCAGAGGGCCATGAGCAGTTGAGTCAACCTTTAGAGCACAAAATTTGTCAGACATAGATGTGCTTACCTTTAGAGGATCTTAATGATCATAGTCAAATGATCAAACTACCAGAGGACCAAATTGTTCAGGGGCAGTTGTGTTCACCTTCAAAGGTACTAGATGCTTATGAGCAATTGAGTAAACCATTGGAGGATTTTGAGGGTCAAAGTTAGATGAGCCCATCATCAAAGAGTCAGACTGCTCAGAGATAGTTGTGTCCACCTTCAAAGGTTTTAGAGGGCAATGAGTAGTTGGGCCAACCATTAGAGGGCCATGAGAATTAGCGCCATACAAATGAGTTAGAGAAGGAGAAAACAATTTCAGTGGAACGGGTTAAGACAGGGGAGACCTCAGTGGATAATGGGTCATTATTTGTGTTGCAGATGAGATACATCCTAGAAATGGAGGAGAGAAAACAATCACCCCCTGTGGTATTTCAGATACTGGGATTCTACAATGATACTTCTTCAGGTGGCTTGCTAGGAGGAAACAAAATCTCTACTGCATTTGATCTGTCAAATTTGAGGACAAATTTTTTTGAGGCCTGAGGAGATGATAGGAATCAAAATCCGTCAAGACCTATCATTAAGGCAATAGCCAAAGGATTTCAAATCTTAATAATGAGGGCCCATTTTGAGCACATCAACCGTGGAATTAATTGTTTACTAACCTCTTTTCTCTTATTCATGTATTGTATATTCCAACAGGCACACTTATCAAGCTTTACAAGGCGATGGACAAACTCACTAAGACTCAGCTTGTGGGTTATCCATAAACCGACATAAATTGGCGATGACCTGAGCTGATGAATCTTATGGAAGAGCTAGCATGATGAAGACTATTTTTATTTATAATTATTTCTTTAGACTATTTATGTTGTAATCTTTCTTTTGGGACACTTTCATTTGTTTGTAATTTTCATTTAGGACTGGCCACCTTAAAAGTGGCATAGTTATAATTTTGTGGACTTTCTAACCCTAAAGGGAGCAAGTATAAATACTTGCTTAAGTAGGGCTTTGAGGAGGCCATTTTTCATGTTAAACACTTCACTTTCATGTGAGAGAACTTAGGGTTTCCTAGTTTAATTTCCTCTTATCAATTTCAATCCCAAGAGTTAAGATTGTGGTAAGTGTAACAATTGAAATTGTGAGTCATATCAATTTCTAATTATTGTGTATTCTTTTCTTCTCTAGTGTGTAATATCTAAGGTTGGATTGAATCATTTCTTGGTCAAATTTGAGTTGTTTGGTTCGAAATAGTGTACTTGTTTTGAGTAATTATCTTACTTGTTATTCACCATCAACAATTGCTATCATTTTGAACCGTGAATTGCATTTCTATGAAGGGGGATCTCGGAATTGATTTTGTTGTTGATCTTGGATTCACATGGTAATTCAAGTGTAATTAGTGTGTTTTGAAGGTTTTGAATCATTGTGGTTGATTAATTCATTGGTTATTGAATTCAGATCTCCTTGCACTCCATTAGGAATCACGCAATTCCTAGCTTATTGAACCAGATTTGATTGAGTGCATTTAGGGTTGGTTTTTGTTCCATTTGATTGTGCTTAATCCCCTTTTAGGCACATCATCTTTTTGGTATCAGAGCATCATCATACTTGGAATTAAGATTGATCACACCATTGTTTAAGAATTGATTCATAAATAGTGAGGATTTGCGCCATTTGATTACTAGTTTGATTGACATTGTTTGATTGACTTTCAAATTGGTTTTGTATGTGGTTAATCTTGGTTTTAGGCACATCATCAAAAGAGGATGGCAGCCTTTGGTGCTTTTAGGTTGTTTCTTAGGCTAATTTTTTATTTATTTTCAGTTAACCTCCTTAGCTTAGTCGTGACAAATTTTGGGCTAATTTTGATTAGGTTAAGATTAGGTAAGATGGCCTCAAACATGAGATGAAACAAGGTTAAGTAGCAAAGTGTTTTTGGAGATGAAATTTAGATGTAATTTTCCTCTTTTTTATAAGACCCTAAAATTATAACTTTTCCATGATATTTCTAGGTCCTCAAAATACTTTAATCATGGTAATTTAGGTTATTTTAGATTAAATTAAATTAAGATAGCAAGGGGTGAATTGAATGGTGACAAGTTAGATGGATTTACATGGTAGTGCTTCACATGAAGAAGGGGTTGCTAATCTATTTTTTTGGAGGCTCATCTCTTCAAATTTTTCCATGATCGTTTACTGAGTAATTAAGGTATATTTAAGGTATAACAGGGTAAAAGTTTGGTAAGATTTAATAAGTATAGGATAAGATAGATTAAGGTAAGTAAACCTTGGCAAAAACTGGAAAAATTATATGTTTAGTGCATTTTATTTGGATCCGATTTTCATATGTATATTTTTAAATTATTTCATGTCCTTTTCTTAAGTTAGACAAGATAAGATAGGGTAAGATTGGGATAAGGTCAGATGTAATAATTGTGATCATGATAAGATAAGATAAGGCCAGAGAAGAAGTTTGACTTCTCTTTCATGGCGTCTTGGAGAAGGAGGTGTAGCTAGTGGAGTGTTGCTTGGATTTTCTAATATTTTGTGTGTTATTGGGTAATTAAGGATGTAATATTGAATTAGGAAAATTTTGGTTAAGATAGATTTAGATTTAGGGGTGATTTTAAGCTTAACTGCTTAGAAAGCTTTAAGACAAGGTTTAAAGTACTTCCAATTTTGATTTAGTTTTTCAATTAGGTTTGTTATTAATTTTTGTTTATTTTTTGCTGATCTATCTTTTAGGGTATTTGTTGACCAAGTTGACTTTGATCAACTTTTAGAATATCGAGTCTCCTCTAGCTCCTGGACCTTACCTAAGTTCATATGGAGCTAAATTTCTGGTGTAGTTACTTATGTAATAGGATTTCTAAAAATCTTACCTATGAAAATCCTTAAGAATCATATATGACATTTGGGCTAGAATATTTGGTCTTTGATTTTGATTTTTAGGCCAAAGCTACGAGTATTCATACTTGTTTTTGTTTTCTATAAGATACTCTAGTTCAGATAAGGATCTTGCTATCATCTAATAGCTCGGTTTAGCATTGAATGGAAGTATAAGGGGTTGGTACTAATTGGTAGAAGTTTTGATTTTCTTTGACAAACTTTGTCATCAAGTTTATCAAGATGACTTCCTTGAGAAGTTAGTGAAATATCCTTCTTTAAGAAGTTAACTTTAAGGTGGCTTTCTTGGGAAGTTGGTTAGGAAACTTCTTTAGACAAGCTAATTATTTACATCTCTAAAAATAGATAAATTGTATGTAGATTTTTTTTTAAAGGAATCTTACATTGACTAAAAGAAATTTTTGTTACATAAGTTTGAAGACTAACTTTATGTTACTGATAATATTTGAGGCTTAATTGTAAAATATAGATAGGAATCATAATTATTTGAAAGTCTAAAAAAAAAATTAGGGTACTATTTTCTACTTACATTGAGATTTTAAACAATTATCCTAATTAATTTTACCATTAGAAATGGCCTACTTTTCTATAGTTTCATAAACTCAGCCCAAAATTCTCTATCTATAGAATCAAAGGTCTCTAATGAGTCCAATAGCCGAGAAGGCATAGTGAATCCTTGAAAGGATGTAGTCTCCTTTACTACAACATAAACCCTTAGATTCACTTCCTTATCTAGAGGAGACAACATAGTGATTGGGGGAGGAAGGATATCCATAGGAGCTACATATATCTCATCTTCATATGTGCTAGAGAAAAACAACGCATTGGCATGGTCACCAGCATCGGTGTTATCATTATCTTCATTTATCTCTATGATTAGCTCATCAATGCTAGTAGTAAGTACTCTAACTCCAACAGAGTCATGCAACTCTTTAAAATCATCATCATCGCTTCTGCCATCTTCAACTAGTCATTCTGCATAATTCATTGAGTCTTGATCATCGTCAACTCAAATTGAAATGGTTGTTGAATCAGTAGAAGTGTTAGAGCGAACTTTAAAGTCCATCTTAATCTACACATATATAATAAACAAGGGTAGTTAGTTAAAAAGACTACATGTACATACATAATGACAAGAAATATACAAGGATGCTACCTCATGAATAAAGGTACACTTGGCCTGTCTATCCTCTATCGATGGAAGAAATGGGAGTTTATTCTTAGAGGATCTCCCTAATCCCACATCAGTAGAAGATGCTAATCATTGATCTACCCATTCAATAGTCTCTTAGGCATCACCAATAGGCTTAGGCTTGGGCTTAGGCGATAATTTAAGGTAGAACTCCTAACGGCACACAGTAGGCACACAAAGTGTATCAACTACTGAAATAAAAGTATATGCTCGAAAGTCTTGCAAGCAATTCGACTAATATGTTAGCTAGCTAGGAGAAGCAACCCTATAGCGACTTATAGAAGGAAAGTATAACTGACGCACTTTTGGATGAATATTTCTGCAATCACCTAGCAAGAGTGACCGACAACACAACTTGAAGTTGTCAGTAATATTAGTCACGTGCGGTACCCCTTAGCCAAACCCAAGCTGGCGTACAACCTTGTGAGGAGAATATACTACAAACCTTTTCTCCAAATAGCACTCAGAGGAGTCTTTGTTATCTAGGAGGGAGGGTAGACTTCCTAGACTACACCATAGAATAAATTTTGCCTCAGAATTGTGGAGGCCCTTATGCCTATCTACCAAAGTTACCTCATCCTTTGAGCTTAGAGGATATAATTTAACCTTATCTTCATATCCAGCAAGCTATTTCACATAAGGACAAAATGTAAATTCCGACTTAACGTTAATAAGCTATAAAAGTGCTTGCTCAATAGTTCCTTCAACCTAAGCCTATGCTCTAGAAAGAGCAAGGTTGTATTTAGCATTGTTAAGAGGAGATGTAAAGTGTTTTTGGAACTATTTGCAAAAGAAGAGTTGAAGAAATACCAGGTCTACATGCGACACGTTCACATAGCGGCCTTTTAAATGAATGGAAGCCTTGTGGTACATATCTAAATGCTGATATAAAGAACCCAGGTAAAAGGGACCTAGTGCGAAGCACTCACCTTGAGCAATTCATATGGCTAAAGGAAGCAGCGGAGGGCTTACACCTTCTTCTACTCTACCAAGGAACACAAACAAAGAGAGCCAATATGCTATAAAAGCTACAAGCTCATACTTGCAGAAATGACAAAAAAAAAAAAGTAAGAAAGGTATAAGTACACAATTATAAAAGTATGCTCAAAAGTGAATGAGGGTACTTACTCCTATCTACGACCTAGGCCAGAAACCCGAGATTTATCCTTCCTTTACTCCTTAAAGAAGTATGCAAGCTAGGAAGAGAAACAAGACTTCCTCTTGCTGTTGCGAGTAGCTTTCAAGGCATCCAGTAAAGACATTTGAAAACTATATTCCTTATAAGACAATTTAGTAGAGGTAATGTTGGCCTACCTAAAACTAGTCAAGTTTAGGAGAAAGACCACGTCCTCAAGTGTTAGAGTGATTTCTCCCTAAGAAGTGATGCATGTATGATTCTAAGTACTCTAGTGATAGATGATCACTCGCTACACTTCTAACTTGCTCATATGTGGGAACTATAGGTAAGTGGAAGTAGTAATGGCACGGAAGATGCTAGCCTTATCCAAAAGAGTCACATACTTTAACTTTGAGATGATATGTTTCACCCAAAATTTCCACCTAAAGGGTGGCTACCTAAGGAATGTAAACTGTGTGGTTGAGAGGGGAAGTTCCTTTCTTTCAATCCTAAAGAGAAAAATTGAACTTGCATTGACGGCGTCTCTCGAGTTAGTGTAGGGCTCGCATCCAATAAAGTGAAGCATATAATCAGTGTGAGCCATCACATAGAGCTCTTGACATTTGATTTTGTCCTAGAAGGTATCTTCAAAGATAGCCTCATCTAACTACACATCCCGAGGACTCAGGATCAGTGGTAGATGCTCATTTAAGTGCACCAACAAGTCCTTTTGGTTGATTATTTCTACGCCTTTCCCCATCGATGCACAATATTACTAATGGTAGAATAGAACCTAAAATTATTAAAAAAAAAAAAAGAAAAGGGGTGAATAAGTGGAACAATTTCTCTCTCTTTTCTCATCTCTATCTCTCTCATGGTCTTAACCTCCATAATCTATGAGCTCTCTCTTTCTCTCTCACTTGCTTGATCACTTTTGGTATCTTAATTTTTCATTGATTTCACGTCGATTTTGCATAATTTATGTTTCTTGCAAATAAAAAAACCTAGATCTCTTCAATTTTAGGGATTTTAGTTCATTGATTTTAGGTTAGGTTATTTCGATGGATTTGATGGCATGAGTATGGATCTTACAATTATTACGATAAGCTAGCTTGCAACTTGGTTTTTGATAATGAGATGCTTAATTTTTACTTACTCTAATCTATCTTATCCTATCATTTTTAAATCTTACCCAAATTACACCCTATTATATCTTAAATACACCTTGTTTACTCAATAAAAGGGCATGGAAAACTTCATGAAGATGAGCCCCCAAAAATAGAATAGAATCCTCTTCGTCATGTGGACATCTTCATGCAATTCCATCTAGCTTATCATCATCCAATTCACTCAATCTTATCTTAATTTAACTTAATCTAAACTACCTTAAATTAACTTGATTAAAATGGGATAAGGACTTGGAAATGTCATGGAAAATTTCAAGTTTTAGAGTTAGTTAAATAAAAAGAAAATTACATGTAAATTTGATCTCTAAAAACACCTTATTACTTAACTTTACTTCATCCCATATTTGAAGCCATCTTACCTAATCTTAACCTAATCAAAATTAACCTAAAATTTACCATGATTAAGCTAAGAAATTTATCTACAAATGAATAAAAAATTAGCTCAACAAACTACCTAAAACTCATCAAAATTCTGCTCCTCTTTTGACTATGTCAAAATGTTGTAATCTTATCTATGTGCCATCATATACCTTATCTTATGTCATGAATACCCTAACTTATCCTATAAGATATTAGGCTAATTATAACCCTAAAACTTGCCTAATCTTGTCCCCTTAGGTGCAGAAAATCGGAACCTAAAATAATTTACAAAACAATAGAACTAAACTAATATAAAAAGGGGAGGTAAAAAGCAAAATTTACCCATGTTCTAAGCACACTTCTTCACTCCACTTTACCTCTTTTTCTTTTGAAAATTTTCCAACCAACTTTCCGCTAAACACATCTAATATTCCACTAAGAAGTAAAGAAGTTTCACCCATTAATCTCACCTACATCTCTAAGGCCAACAATAGTTTTGGGGACCACCAACTCCATAATTTTAGGACCTTTATTTTAAGTATTCAAGGGATTTTCATCAAGTCGAGTTAGTCTCAATTAACCCAAGTTGTTTTCATAGCATACTCTTGATGTATGTAGGCTAACATCACCTATATGTAAAAGTTGTAGGTTCCATTCACAATTCCACTCCAAGTAAACACTATCTTTATAAGATTACCTTATTTCTCTTTCATTTAAGAGTATTTTAAGTGTTTAGATTATATTTCAAACTCCCAATAAATACAAAAGTTCAAAGAAAGGATGTTAACACTTTATTTCTAAACCTTGAGGATTTATGACCATTTATGTCCATTTATGATGTATTGGATGCTCATGGAAATTTTTTTGGACGTTCATGGACTAATCCTTGGACATATTCATTGACATATACCTTGGACATCTATTTTGCCTTATTATGACATGAATAGGACTTTACTCGAACAAAGACCTAAGCATAGACTTTGACGACAGACCAATTCTTAAGCAAAGGACTTAACATTAAAAGACTTTAATAAAACATGGGGTTAGCAACGGGATGCTAGAATAGTTTACCTTAAAAGTAGTTATTCTTACATGTTTATGTATTTCTCTATGTTTACATAGGTTTTTTAGATGACTTTCAAGTTTTACCTATTGATTATTACAATCTTTGAGAAGGATGGCAAGGTGAGTACCAACGATGATTGCCACTTGATTTGGGATTGTAACTATAGTTGCACCTAAAGTTAAATGCTAATGAGCTCATGTGTGTGTTTGATTTGGTTGATTATTTGATTGATGAGACCTAAAGGGAAAGAAAGTAAAGTTGCTTATATTCATGGTTGTTCTTGTAGTTGATGGAGTGCCTACAAATTGTTTATCACACCTTAACTTATGTTAAGCATATCGAAATACTTATTTTGAAATGGATCACGCATAGCACTTTCTTGCATATTCTTATATATTCCATCACAGTTACATAAATGATGAAAGGATGCCCTAAGGAAGTATCCTATTCTAACATTATAAAGGTGACTTCAGGATCATCGTTTATTGGTATGAATTTGTGTTCATTATTCTATTTTAGGTGCATGCATCTAAAGGTGTGCGGGTACGGAAAACATTATTTTCTTTTGGTTTATCCTAGGTCCTTGCTTAGAAGATCATTCTTCTAACACAACTAATGATATATAGAGTGTGGCTCAAATTTTGTGTAGCCAAGAATGTGTGCTAGTGAAATGAAATTAGTAGCCCAGACTCTAATGGAATTCTAAAAAGATCCTCAACCTAAGGTCAAAGGAGGGGTATATTGGTTTGAAATATCCTTAGACTTCATGTAGTTTCCAGTTGACTACTTGTGATGATTAGCATATGATTGTTTGTGCATTTGTGCATTAAAATGTTAACTTGCTTATCTTATGTGAAAGGTGGTTTTGAGTTGGTATCTCAATAAACTTTTGTGTATTACATTCCTACAATTTACCTTTTTTATAGGCACCATTTTGGTTTTACCCTTGTAAAATCTAACCAGCAATGAGAATCTTCAAGACAATAGTAGATGGGTGAGTGGTATTGAAGATAACTAGAATAGATATTTCTAATTTTAAATGGACTATTTTCTAGATGAATGTAATATTAATCACCTAGACTTATTTCTTCACTTAATATGTATGTAGAACTTTATATTTTACTTCAATTATGTATTAACTTTAATATATGTAAACTATTATCTTTATGGTGGTTTCTAGAATAATGACGCCTTACATACCATGTTGAAATTTACGTGTGTTAAAATACAGCTAATCATGGTCTTCAATATAGTACATGGCAGGTTGTTATGGCTAGGGTACCCCTTGAGGCATGACAATTGGAAAGTATTGAACATTAAAAAAGATAGTCATAGTGAAAATTTCAAATACTAGATTGTTTAAAACAAGTTCTTAGTCAATTACCTTATATAAAGAGAACATAGGTACAAGACTAGTACCTATATTGATTAGGTTGTTCACACTTGATGAAAAAAACTTAGGTTTAAATCATAAAATACATGTGACAGTACATATTAGAAGAGAACATCACATGTTAATTATGTCATTAACATTTCCCCTTAATAAATAAGCACAATTAATCCCGGGGTGTAAGGTAATTATTCACCCATATAAGTAGGAATATACTTTGATGTGAACCAAAGTGGTCAAGAAAAAATGACATGCGTAAAAAGGACAATTAGGTATAGTCTAAAGCATATAGAGAGCAATAATTAGTTTAGAAGGGAATAACGCCCTAGAACCCAAGATATAACAACTTGCCATGTGTTAACTCTAGCTAATGATACAGGAAGACTCCTAACCTATCTAACAATCCATAAATGTTTGTATATACTACCAAATTCACATAAATATTAATAAACTTCAACATTCTCAAGTGGCATATCATCATTCACCCTCTTGCACAAAATCAACCTAGCCTAACATGGCTGCAACATATCTCTTCCTACATTTAACTATCAACAACTAAAACAGAACCATTGAAATCTCATCTCTTAAAACATTTAACACTGAAAACTAAAAAATATTCTATTCATCGTTCTTCTCGTTATGGATGCTAATAATCATAATAATAATATTTTACATTCTCGTCATTCTACCCTTAATCAAAACTTGAGTTATTATAAGATGCATACTTGCCCATACTTGCAGTTGAAAAAGAATGGTCCTACAAGGGGTGAGCTAAAGATCAATATATGAATATCACATACACATGCACATGCTAAATAGATCTCAAACAACATACATTTCATGCAACAAACAAACACACATAATGAATTTAATTGTCTTTAATTTAGTCCATCAATCAATATAAAAGTACCTATAATCTTGATCACACTTTATAATATATATATAATAATCTAGGTTGGGAACTAACACTCATGGCCCCAACTTTCTAAATTGGTCTTAGGAATTGCCACTTTCGGCCCCAATACCCCTAAAATTTACCCTAATCATGTCGATATGCAACTTCACATGGGACATTGCCACAGTTCAATCAACAAATGCCCCCTAATGATCTACCACCTCCAACCCTTAGACTAAGCCATGCACATGCAACACACAATATTAAGTTAGATATTTATTAAATCCATTTTCTTTTCTAACCTATTAAGCACAAGCTATAACTATAGTAAACATGTACCTAGCCACACTATTCACACGTTTTCAATTCCTCTAAACTTCAAATTTGATGAAACATTACAATAACAATTGCTTTAAGCTCTAATAAAGCTAAACTAAATTATTTTCATTTCACTAAGATGATTGGAAAACATTGGAAAAACATGTTTTTAAGAAAGATATAGAGTACACAAGTAAGAACATGAGCATGTTGTTCCTCGTGTATCTCTTTAGAAAAACAAGGGAACATGTTTGTGGACATTTACAACTATACAGGTGGTAACACAAGTGTACTCCTCCTTGTGTATAACTTAGCCAATGAAGGAAAACTTTACTTGTAAAACAATACGATGTGTACATCACCTAGAGCATGTTCACTAACAAAACGAGCACCAACACAGCCGTGTTAGCCCCCATGTACCATTTGATTATATTTTTACGCATGAAAAGCTAAGATTTTACTCTAAAATCCTTTGTACATTAATGATCTAAAACATAAAGCAATAAATATTTACAAAATTACTTTGACTTTCTTAATCAAAAGCTCGAGATATAATAATCACACTACTACTCCTCAAAGGTTTGTGTCTTTTCCAAATTCACAAACGCCTAAAACATGGTACTATGACACATATATGATAAGAAGTGTACGAAAACACATCAGTTGATGAGCTTACCTTGTAGATTAGAGTCACTATGAGGAGGTAAGAGGAGAGAAACCACTAGAGAAATGTGTAAGAATAAAAAAAGGAAAAGAAAAGAAAGAAAGAAAGAGTGATTTTATATGGTTTTTTAAAAAAAAAATATTTGGAAAGCCAAGTTTACCTTTGACATCTAATTTAAAATTCCTAGATGCCCTTACATTTGAAACACATTATTAGTTTTATAATTATTTTTTTTATTTACAAGGTATTAAAAAGGGATTTACCTCTTTTTTAGTAAGGAAAATCATTGTCTCTTGACCATTTAATTGAGATGAAAGAATTTAAAAAGATACAAATAATAGAAATCTAGTGCCCATCAGTCTAAATTGCTAAAGTTATAGCTTGAACACATGTTAACTAGATCCTTACACTATGTTTGGGAAGGGGGAAGGAATTAGGAGGGAACAAAAGTAAAGGGAAAAAGAAATAGTAGAAAGAAAATAGGAGAGAATTAGTACATTTTTTTGTAATTGAGCTGGGGGAAAGAATAAAGAATGAATATGAAATCAATGCTTTTCAAAATAATTTTTAAAAATAGTTTAAACTACTTAATCGTTATATTGTATTACAAAAATTGACAAGAATTTGAAAAGTAGGTTTTACCCAATCTCACCAATTGGTAGGTTTCTCCTATCTCTGACAAGCTTATAGCTCTAATACCAAGCTTGTAATGACCCTATAAGGGGCTTATTAGAATTTCCTGAAAGTTGTCATATCACATGTGCACCCACAATATGAAAACTACCTTGTAAGTTAGAGATTGCAAGACTCTAATTTAATAATCACTTCTCACCATAATTGATAGTACATATAAGTAGATATTATGAAAATAACTATGGAAACTGATTATTACAGTTCTCCAAAATCATAGAGAATCAGTATCCCCTACTAAATAGTAAAACTAGGTTATCTCAATATTTAAGAACATTGATTTGAAAAATGATAAAGTTATAAAACAATTAGCTTTACAAATTCTTATTCACTCATCCTAAACTTTTAACTATCTTATATTCTTCAGCTACCCATTAGGCTTGAATCTAGAACACTCATCACTTTGATCCTAGCCCATTTCCTAACTTTAGAGTACCCTGCAAGATAAACTAAGGGGGGGGGGAGGGGGTGGCAGTGAGCGAACTATGGCTTAATGAGTCCGCCCATCACTACTCCCATTTAAGTAAGTCATCAAGCATTAATTAGCATATCATGGAATCTATCTACATATGAAATGAATGCATGCGTGATGAATGCAAGCAACACTTTCATGGGAGTCCGGAACCATGAATGGTATAGATTTACGTCGTCTATACTTTGATTGACCTCCACACTTACCCACATGGAGCACCTCACCTTACCTAGGAGGCTGTTTGAGGGCATGGTCCCCCAAATAAACTCAATGCTTACCTATTACCGAGAACAAAAATGCCTCAAGGGCCAATCTTAGTGAATTCCACATTAGGCCATTCACCCTCAATCAAACAATAATGCCTCCACGGCCAAATCAAGTGATCCCTCATCAAGGCATCAGCCTGCAATCAAACCGATAACAATGCCTCATAGGCCATAAATAAGAGCTTTCTCAACCGCTTTGCCTTCAACAAAACCAATTTTCATAAAATCACCCTCAATAACACCAAGGTTTTATAAACAGTAGCCTCTAAGAGCACAGGCTGGATTTTTTATATAACATTTACAAAAATACTTTAGAAGGGCTTGAAATTTTTCAAAAACGCTTTGACATGCTTAAAAACTTTTTGGCAAAGGTTGAACACTTCCTTTTTTTTTTTGTGTACCTGTTGAATCACAGACATGCGATGAGTAATCCGGTTATTTTAGCCAAGAATTTAATTCAAGGCCAAGTAATCCTTAAACTTGAATTATTAAGAACCCAAATAAATAAAAGATAATCAAGTTCAAGGCCTCACGTCCAAGTTCATAGTCCTTTGTTTAGAAATTAGTCTGTTGTTAAGGTCCATGCTTAGGTCCTCGTAATGGTAAGTCCTGTTCTCAAATGATGCCATGATACGACAAATATATGTCCAAGGTATGTGTCCATGAGTATGTCCATCAACATGTCCAAGAATATGTCCATAAATGTCCATGAATATGTCAAGAATGTTCCCACGGATCTCCAATAGGTAAAAAATAGTTATAGATGATCATAAGTCTTCAAGATTCAAAATTAAGGTCTTAACATCCTTTCGTTAAAATTTTGTATTTATTAAAGGTTCATATCAAAGAACTTAATGCCTTAATAGAATTCATTAAGAGATCCTCGATAAATGTTCCACTATATAATTAAGGAAAAGATGGTGGAAAGATCTTACGTTTTTCAAGAATGATGATTCTTGGAGTAGAATGATCTATGAGATCTAATAACTTTCTTGGTTGGAATTACTTTGGAAGCCTACAATAAAGGTCCTATAATATAAGAAATAGCTGGAGTTAACATCTACTTCAAGAAATTCACTAGAAGTTTCACCAATCTTTTAGGAAGTTTCTTACCTTTGTTTTTGAGATAGATAAACCTTCTTTGTTTTTGAGATAGATAATCCTTAGAATTCCCTATGATAAAGATCCTATAACATAAATATTTACTAGAATCAGTAACAAACTTCTAGAAATTAACTAGAAGCCTTACAAACCTCAAAGAAATTGCAGTTTCTTACCTAAAGGCATGGAGTTGGTGGTTTCGAAAATCTTGTTGGTTTTGGAGATGTAAACGGAACTAATTAAGGATGAAAATTTCTAACTTCATAGAGGGATATTAGGTGTTTTTGGTGTAGATTTGGATGAGTAGAAATGAGAGAATAGGGGGCTCAAAGTGGCGTGAGAAATGGAGGACTTTATTTAGGTAGGTTTGCTTCCATACATCCCCTTTTTATAGTAGTTAAGTTTTGTTACTTTGTAATAAATTCTTGGTGCTAATTCACCACGCCTAAGGAGACAAGATTGGGCAGGTTTTAGGGTCATAATTTTCCTAATATCTTATAGGATAAGTTAGGGTATTTGATGTGCCTAAATCCACTTGGAAGCACAATCAAAAGACTTAAGAAAACAATCTCAAATCTCATACAAACCTGATCCACCAAGGTAGCAATTCACGTGACACCGTTGAAGATTTTGATGGAAAATGTTGTTTAAATGATTTAATTGTAATCCCTATTGGTAACACTAACCAAATAATCACAATAAGGATTGAAATATCACGTGGAAATCAGATCAAAGAAAGCAATAAACCAATGAAATCCACTTTCCCTTTCAATCACAAACTCACGCCAACAATAACAATGAAGTATGTAATTCAAGTGCTTAAGGAAACAATCAATCTTACAAGATTGATGTTCACAAAAAAAAAAAAAAAAGAACCACAAATATGTCCAAGAAAGGTCCAAACCTACCCTAAATATGACTCACTAGAGAAGAAATGAACATACAACAAAATTGAATTGATATGACTCACAATTCGCCTTTGTCGCACTCTCCACAATTCCAATTCTTGGGTTGAAATTGATAAGAGTTTGGAACTAAGGAAAGAACCCTAATTCACATGGGAAATGTGTCTCTCAAATCTATAAAAATTGGCCTCCTTAAACCCTCTCTTAAGCAAGTATTTATACTTGCTACTCCTAAGGTTAGAAAGAGGTCAAAATTACAAGTTTGCCACTTTTAAGGTGGCTAGTCCTAAATGAAAATTACAAGGAAATAAAAGTGTCCCAAAACCAAATATAACCAAAATAGTTCATAAAAGAAGAAATATATAAAAGAAATTCTCTTCAAGATGCCGGTCTTCTATAGGATCCATCAACCTAGCTTATCGCCGGTTCAGGTCGGTCCATGGATAACCCACAAACTGAGTCTGAGGGAGTTTGTCCATTGCCCTATAAAATATGATAAGTGTGCCTGTTGGAAAACACAATACAAGAATAATAGAAAAGAGGTTAATTTATAAATAATTCCGGGGTCGATCTGCTCAAAATGGGTCCTCATCGCCAAAATTCGAATTCCTTTAGTTCTTGCCCTAATGATAGGTCTTGTCGGATTTTTATTCCTATCATCTCCTCGCGCCTCAAAAAGATTTGTCCTCAAATCTGGCTGGTCAAATGCAATAGAGACTTTGTTTTCTCCTAGCAATCTATCTGAAGAAGTATCTCTGCAGAATCCCAATATCTGAAATACTACAGGTGGTGATTATTTTCTCTCCTCCATTTCTAGGATGTATCTCATCTGCAACACAAATAATGCTCCATTATCTAATAAAGTCGCCCTTGTATCAACCTGTTCCACTGAAACAGTTTCCTCCTTTTCTAACTCATCTGTATGTTGCTGATCCTCATGGTCTTCTAATGGTTGGCCCAACTACTCATTACCCTCTAAAACCTCTGAAGGTGAACATAACTGTCTCTGAACAGTCTAGCTCTCTAGTGGTCTGCTCGTCTGACTATGATCATCAGGATCCTCTAAAGGTTGGCACATCGGTGTCTGACAAATTTTATGCTCTAAGGGTTAGCTCCTGTAACTAGAGCCCTCAAGAACCTTTGAAGGTTGGCATACCTGCGTCTGCACAGTTTGGTCCTCTAAGGGTTTGATCATGTGGCTATGATCCTCAAGATTCTATGATGGTTGTTTTATCTGTCTTTGCATCTCCCGGACCTTTGATGGCGACATAGGGATCAATACTATACGTTTTCCATCTTTTTGAACATTTAAGTATTTCTATACCCATCATGTAATACCATCCTGTCATACAACCATAGTCTACTAAGTAATATATGAGATGCACAAAGAGGAAGAATATCACATTCAAGCTCATCATAGTACTTGTCCCCTATACTGAAGGGTACCCTAGCCCTTTGGGTCACACAAAGACCATCCTAATCATTCAACCAATGTAATGTATAGGGTTTGGGATGTGGGATAGTTTCAAGTTTCAACTTCGATACTAATGATGCAGCTACAACATTAGTACAACTACCACCATCAATAATAATTGCACACAAGTTTCCTTATACCCTATAAGATGTATGGAACAAGTTTTCTCTTTGTCCCTCATCAATGGTTTGAAAAGAAGTCATGTCCCGATGCAATATGTTAGCATAATGAAACATTTCACTAGATATGATTGTACTCAAATCCAACAATACAATAATTATCTTCACACTTCCAAGGTTCAAGTACACAACCAAACCACAAATGAAGTACACTCAACTACTTTCAAGTAGATAGAATTAAATTCAACAAGAAGTGTTTAAGTAACTAGTTCAATTACTTTTACACTTTAATGATTTGTTTGAATTTTAATTTCCACTACTCAACCTTCCTTTCTTGCTAAATTTTTATACCCACAATGAGTCTTAATGTGCAGCACCTTATACTACACATAACTCCACAAATTTACACCACCACACGCACCTAATCACGATGCACTCACTTCACCACAACACCAATTCACCACGTTGCAACACCTTTAATCAACATACACACATAACGCCACACATACATACCCTTCACTAATTTTACAAAAATACAACTCCACACACATATACCTTTTATACACGTTGCAGCACACACATACACACTCTTCCACACTTGTATTTCTCCACTTCTATACAAGTTTCAAACCGTAACTCACAACAAAAGGCAGCTTAAGTTCAAATTCAAAAAGAGATCATTAATTGCAATATTCCACAAATGGTAAGGAGCCACTTTCAAATTCAAATGAACACACAATTAAGCAATGACTTAATGTGTGTTTTGAAATTCAAATTGCTTCCTTAACTCACACCTCAAATCTGGAAATTCCACTTCTCCAATTCAGAATTACACAATGGAAATCACAACAACAAACTTCATAACCTCTCTCACGCCACAACTAGTCACGGTAAGAACAAGGTAATTTTTCAAGCTCACACAATTGTTGAATTAACAACACTTCAATTCTTCCTTCCTTCCACAAAAATTATTAATCACAAAATGATACAACAACCTTCCCAATCCAACTCCAACAAGCAGTAAATCAAAATTCCAACCAAGGTAATTTTGCAAGTCACAAACTACAACAACACAATTGCGGTTCACAATTTGATTAACCCTAATTGAAGATGAATATCACAAAATCAAACAACCATAAATCCCTTCTCTCAACTTGTGCTCTGATACCAAAAAGATGATGCACTCAAAACCACTTTCAAGCACAATCAAATGACTCAAGAAACCAAGTCTCAAGTCTCATACAAAACCGGTCCACCAAGGTAGCAATTCACGTGACACCTTTAAAGATTTTGATGGAAAATGTTGTTCAAATGATTTAATTGTAATCCCTATTGGTAACATTAACCAAATAACCACAACAAGGATTGAAATATCACGTGGAAATTAGATCAAAGAAAGCAATAAACCAATGAAATCCACTTTCCCCTTCAATCACAAACTCACGCCAACAATAACAATGAAATATGTAATTCAAGTGCTCAAGGAAACAATCAATCTTACAAGATTGATGTTCACGAAAAAAAAACAGAACCACAAATATGTCCAAGAAAGGTCCAAATCTACCCTAGATATGACTCACTAGAGAAGAAATGAACATACAACAAAATTGAATTGATATGACTCACAATTCACCTTCGTCGCACTCGCCACAATTCCAATTCTTGGGTTGAAATTGATAAGAGTTTGGAACTAAGGAAAGAACCCTAATTCACACGTGAAATGTGTCTCTCAAATCTATAAAAATTGGCCTCCTCAAACCCTCTCTTAAGCAAGCAATTATACTTGCTACTCCTAGGTTTAGAAAGTGGTCAAAATTATAAGTTTGTCACTTTTAAGGTGGCTAGTCCTAAATAAAAATTACAAGGAAATAAAAGTGTCCCAAAACCAAATACAACCAAAATAGTTCATAAAAGAAGAAATGTATAAAAGAAATGGTCTTCAAGATGCCGGTCTTCTATAGGATCCATCGGCCCAGCTCATCGCCGGTTCAGGTCAGTTTATGGATTACCCACAAGCTAAGTCTGAGGGAGTTTGTCCATTGCCCTATAAAATATGATAAGTGTGCCTGTTGGAAAACACAATACAAGAATAATAGAAAAGATGCTAATTTATAAATAATTCCGGGGTCAATCTGCTCAAAATGGGTCCTCATTGCCAAAATTCGAATTCCTTTAGTTCTTACCTTAATGATAGGTCTTGTCAGATTTTTATTTCTATCAGTATTAGTGATATAGGATAAGATAAGGTTGAGGTGGAAAATTCATGTGGAGTTGATGAAATCAGAAGGGTTGTACGATTTTGGTACCTTCTAGGAGGTTTCATGGGCTAATTTTTTTTTTTTTTTTTTAGTTATCCTCCTTAACTTGGTCGTGAAAAAATTTAGGCTAATTTTGATTAGGTTAGGATTAGGTAAGAAGGCCTTAAACATGGATGAAACAAGGTTAAGTAACAAGGTGTTTTTGGATATGAGATTTAGATGTAATTTTCCTCTTGTTTATGAGACTCTAAAATCATAATTTTTCCATGATATTTCTAGGTCTTCAACCTAATTTAATCATGGTATTTTATATTATTTTAGATTAAATTAAATTAAGACAGGAAAGGGTAAATTGAATGGTGATAGGCTAGATGGGTTTACATGGTGGTGTTTCACTTAAAGAAGGGATTTCTGATATATTTTTTGTGGTTTATTTCTTCGAATTTTTCCATGAACGTTTACTGAGTAATTAAGGTATGTTTAAGGTATAATAGGGTAAAAGTTGTGAAAGATTTATTAAGTATAGGATAAGATAGATTAAAGTAAGTAAACTTTGGCAAAAACTAGAAAAATCACATGTTTAGTGCATCTAATTTAGATCCGATTTTCATTTGCCTATTTTTAGATTATTTCATGTCTTTTTCTTAGGTTAGACAAGATAAAATAGGGTAGGATTGAGATAATATTAGGTGTAATCAATTAGGGTCTTGATAAGATAAGATAAGATAAAGTAAGAGGAGAAGTTTGACTTCTCTTTAGCAGTGTCATGGAGAGGAAGTGTAGCTAGTGGAGTTTTGCCTAAATTTTCTAATATTTTGCGTGTTATTGGGAAATTGAAGATTTAATATTGAATTAGGAAAATTTTGGTTCAAATAAATTAAGATTTGGGGATTTTCTCAAGCTTAACCGCTTAGAAAGCTTTAAAACAACGTTTAAGAGACTTTCGATTTTGATTTGGTTTTTCAATTGGGTTTGTTATTAATTTATGTTTGTTTTTACTGATCTATGTTTTAGGGTAATAATCCTTATGATTAGGATTAGATAGGATAGATTTGGGAAAAGATTAGGTTGGTGTCAATGCAAAGTCTTCATGAGTTGTTTAATTGTTTATTAAAGGGTGACTTAAGTCAAATAGAAGTAGACTTTAGTTAATTGATTTTGGGTTTTTAAATCTAATACCTAAGGAATGTTTGGGGCTAAGTACTAGTCCTACACGTGAAATTTGACAAAATTCGAGTTTAGTCTACTACGTGAAATATCAAGAATAAGATTGAACTCTCAAATGGGGCGTTTAGTGGAAATTAACACAGCTGACGGTTTTTAATTGAACTTTTACTAAGCTAAACTCATTTATTCCATCAGAAAAGAGTATCATATGAATCATTCATGTCTTGTTTACCATTTCTTCCCTAAGTCAACTCGGGTTTTAACTCTAATGCTTTAAGTGTACTTAAGTCTTCTCAGGGGTGTTGAATGGAAGACTTAAGTAAGTGAGTCAGATAGAGTCAGTTGACTCTAGTCAACTTTTAATTTGACTAAGTTGACTTAGGTCAACTTATATAATTTCAAGTCCTCTCTAGCTCCTGGACCTTACTTGGGTTCATTTGGAGCTAAATTCCAGGTGTAGTTACTTATCTAATAGGATTTCTAAACATGCTACCCACAAAAATCCTTAGGAATTATAGATGATATTTGGGCTAGAATATTTTATCTTTGATTTTGATTTCTGGGCCCAATCTTTTGGGTATTCATACTTATTTTGGTTTTCCATAAGATACTCTAGTTCGAATAAGGATCTTGCTATCATCTAATAGCTCGGTTTAGGATTGAATGGAAGTGTAAGGAGTTGGTACTATCTGATAGAAGTTTTGGTTTCTTTTTTACAAACTTTGTCATCAAGTTTATCAAGATGACTTCCTTTAGAAGTTATACTTCTTTGCTAAGTTTCTTTTAATCTCTTACTTGAGAAGTTGATCAAGTAAGCGCGCTTAAGAAGTTAGTGAAATATCCTTCTTTAAGAAGTTAACTTTAAGGTGACTTTCTTAGGAAGTTAGTTAGAAAAGCTTCTTTGATGTGCCTTACAATTCCAATAGCATACACATCAATACAAATGCGTGATCACTAAATCAATTCCACAATGGCGTGATCAACAACACTCCTTTGAACCCTAGTTCACGTAGATTCAAATGGCAAAGATACTAAATTGTGATGAGGAACAATGCAATTGTATAATAAGCAATGGATAACAATATAAATGAATTTGATTTCCACTCAAATTGTCTGAATCAAATCTGTAAATGAGGAACCCTAATTCATGTGAAAGACAACAAGTAACATAACCAAATTGTATCTAGATATGATGCACTAGAAAACAATTTGATGTAACTACAGAAAGATTGATATTACTCACAATCTCGTCAAGCTAATCTCACCACAATTTCACAATTGAAATTGATAAGAGAATTTTGCATGCAAGGACTCTTCCTCATGGCAAAAGGTGTATATTTTCTTAAGTTTCAAAAAGCTCCTTCTAAACCCTACTTAGCAAGAATTTATACTTGCTATAATTAGGCTAAAAACAACAAAACAAATTACAAATAAGCCACTCTAAATGACCAGATCTAAAACATAAAAATACAAGTACAAATAAGTCTTCAAATGGTCGGTTCTTCACTTCACTAGAACATATTGTGAATCGGTTCTTCTTTGATTTATGTAGGTCCATGAATAACCCACAAACTAAGCTTTAGTGAGTTTATCCACTGTCCTGTAAAAACCAACAAGTGTACCTGCTAGAATTCACAACAAATATGTAATAGAAAAGAAGATACTAAACAAATATTCTTGGAGTTTGATTGTTCAAAGAGGACCCTTATCGCCAAATTTTATATCCCTTGGGCTCTTGCTCTGAAGATAGGTCCTATAGGAATTTGATTCCTATCATTCTTGGACAAGCTAATTGTTTATAAAGAAGAAAAATTGTATATAGATATTTAAAGGAGTCTTAAATTAACTAAAAGAAATTCTTGTTACATAAAGTTTGAAGACTAACTTTATGTAGCTAATAATATTTGATGCCTAATTGAAAAGTATAGATAGGAATTGTAATTATTTAAAAAAATTAGGGTACCATATTCTACTTTATTGAGATCTTAAACAACTATCCTAATTAATTTATTATTAGAAATGGCCTACTTTTCTGGGGTTTCACAGTTCACAAAGAACCACAAACTCTTGTTTCATTTGTAAATAAGTAAGAAATTTCTCTACCAATTGTCTAAAAAGACAAAACCCTGTAATTGGGAATTGACCACCTCAAAACACTAATAGGAATGTATAAAATAATGGTGCTAAAGGTGTAACTATTGTAAGGGTATATAACATGGAAGGGGAATGGGAAGACCCTAATGTTGGAGAATATGAGATAGAATTAACTGCCCTAGAGGATGAATGTGCTAATATTGATTTGGTTGCATGCAAGTAACTAACTATATCTATTTTATTTATAATGGGTTAGGATAGAAAATTTATATTATTTAGATAATGTGTATAGGATATGTTCTAACAAATGATATCCTCGTATGTACTCTATTTGAAACTGGAGCAACACATTCATTTGTATCTAAAATAGTAGTAGGAAATTTGAGGATACTTGTAACAGTGGTTACCATTACTTTTGGGTTTAGAACTCCTACTAGGATTATAATGGCAACCCAAGAGATAGTTAAATCATGTCCAATAAAAATTTAAGGACAACTTATAAACATAGACATGATTATGATACCCATGCTCAAATATGGAACAATCTTAGGAATGAATTGGATGTCTAAAGCCCACGTTATGGTAAACTGCTTCAAGAAGGAAGCAACCTTTAATACCACATATGCAAGTAAGGCAACTTTGAAAGAAAACTAGCCCATTCAAGGCAATAATTGAATCATGTGAAAATAATTGCTGGATGTTTAGTTTTTATTCTTGAGAAGAAAAAGAATGATCTTGAGCTTGAAAATATAATAGTTAAGGAATTCCTTTTATGTATTTCCCTATGAGTTGCCTAAATTACCACTAGAAAGGGAGATTGATTTTGCTATTGACTTGATCCCTAAAATTGAACCAATTTCCAAGGTACCTTACAAAATGCCACCTATTGAGTTAAGAGAATTAAAACTTAATTATAAGAATTGTTGGATCAAAGATTCATAAGACCTAATGTTTCACCTTAAGGAGCCCATGTTTTGTTTGCTAAAAAGAAAGATGGATCTTTAAGACTTTGCATTAATCACCATGATTTGAATAAGGTTACAATTAAAAACAAGTATCGCCTTCCTTACATTGATGACTTATTTGATAAATTGCAAAGAGTAAGCGTGTTCTCTCAAATAGAATTAAGATTAGGATATCATCAACTAAGAATTAAACCTAACAACATACCTAAAACAGCCTTCCATACTAGGTATGGTCATTATGAATTATTAATAATGCCTTTTAGATTAACTAACACAATTGTTGCATTTATAGATTTAATGAACCGAGTGTTTTGTTCATTACTAGATAAGTATATTATTGTTTTTACTGATGATATCATAGTCTATTCCCTAACACTAGAACAACATGAAGAAGATCTAAGATTGTTATTGCAAATTTTAAGGGAACATAAGCTTTATGCTAAGTTGTCAAATTGTGAGTTTTGATTAAGAGAAATTTCCTTTTTAGGCTACAAAAATATTAGGAGAAGGGATTTCTGTAGACTTAGAGAAGATTAATGCCATAGTTGAATAGAAGAGGCCTGAAATGGTAATTGAACTAAGGAGTTTCCTAGGTTTAATTGTATATTACAGAAAATTTGTTAAGAATTTTTCAAGAATTGCTAAACCTCTTACTTAGTTAACCCATAAAAATGAGAAGTTTGTTTAGACTCATCAAAGGGAGAGAAGCTTTCAAGAGTTGAAGCAATGTTTAGTTACTACCTTTGTTTTAATTCAACCTAACAACAATGAACCTTTCACAGTCAATAACGATGCATCACACAATGGTTTAGGATGTGTATTAATGCATAATCATAAGGTAATAGCATGTGCTTTACAACAATTGAGACCTCATGAAGAAAATTATCCTACACATGATTTAGAACTAGCTGTTGTAGTGTTTGCTCTCAAAATTTAGCAACACTACTTGTGTGGTCAATGGTGTAAGATTTATACCAACCATAAGAGCCTTAAATATCTATTCACTCAAAAGGAATTTAACATGAGATAAAGATGATGGTTGGAATTAATCAATGATTATGATTTGGGAATCAATTATTTCTTGAGAAAGGCAAATTTCATTGCTAATGCATTAAGTAGGAAAAGTTATATAGAAATTGCATTAGTATTTATTATGCAACAAAAACTAATCAAGGAATTTGAGCGTATAAACTTGGAATTAGTTTTGCATGATCTAAAATTGAAATACCAAACTTGCTTGTTGAATCTACTTTGGTAAAATGAATCAATGAAGCACAAGAAAAAGATCCAGTGATTCAAATGATCAAACAAGAGAAACAACAAGGGAAATATGATGATTTTGAGATTCATACTAATGAGTCTCTAAGATAGAAAGGAAGGTTATGTGTGCTTGATGATACAAAGATAAGAAAAGAAATCATGCAAGAGGCACATCAATCTAGCTTCATTATACATCTTAAAGAAACTAAAATGTATCAATTAATGAAAAGAAATTTTTTGCAGGAATAAATGAAAAGGGATAAAGCTGAGTATGTGGCTCATTATGGAACGTGTTAGCAAATTAAGGCCAAACATCAAAGACTTGGAAGATATTACAACCTTTACCTATCCTTGAATGGAAATGGGATTGGATTATCATGGATTTTGCAAGCGTGTTACCAAGGACTTCAAGTGGATATGATACCATTTAGGTAATCATAGATTGTCTCACTAAATTTGCACACTTCCTTCCGATCAATAAAACTTATTCATTAGAGAAACTAACATGAATATGTATCCGTGAGATTGTTAGACTTCATGGTGCACTTGTGGGTATTGTTTCAAATAGGGATCCTTGTTTTATGTCTAAATTCCGAATGAGCTTACAATAAGCTATGGGGACAAAGTTACACTTTAGTATAGCATATCACCTATAGATAGATGGACAATTTAAACGAACTATACAAACAATGGAGAACATGCTTTGATCTTGTGTCATGGAATTCAAAGGGAAGTAGGATTTACATCTCCCATTAGTAGAATTGGCTCATAAAAATAGTTATCACTCAACTATACAAATGCTAGCATACAAAGCACTATATGGCAAAAAATGTCGATCACCCTTATATTAGGATAACATTGAGAAAGTTTTTATAGGGCCTAAACTTGTGTAAGAAACCATAACAAAGATAGCTACTATTAAACAGAAGATGAAAGGATCCTAAGATAGACAAAAATGTTGGGTTGATGAAAAATGAAGATGATCATGTCTATCTGAAGATAAGTCCAATCGAGAGCATTCATCAAGTTAAGGCATAAGGAAAACTAAGTCCTAGATATATTGGACCCTTTGAAATACTTAAGAAAATTGGAAATCAAGCCTATCAATTAGCACTACCCTCAAATTTATCCAGTATACACAATGTATTTCATGTGATTATGGAAATATATCTCTAATCCAGATCGAATCACAGAACTAAAGCCACTTGAACTAAAAGAAAATCTAACTTATGAGGAACATCCTATAAGAATTCTAGATCGCAAAATCTAGAAGTTAAGGACTAAAGAGACCTACTACGTGAAGGTACAATGGAAACATCATGATCAAATCAAAGCTACCTAAGAAATAGAAGATAAAATAAGGCTCAAGAACCCTCATTTATTTGAAGACTCAAGTATAAATTCAAGTTTTGATGACAAAACTTTTCTTAAGGGGGGGAGAGAGTGTAACTCCCTAAAATTTCACTCAACAAAACTTTGCCAAATAGGCTTTGATAAGAAGATAAATCTAAGATATCGTTCCAAATGAACCTGAGATTAGTATAAGAATTAGAGATAACTTGGTATATCATAAGTTGGCTTAATTCAACTTAGTTAGAGTAAAAGTCAACTAAAGTCAATTAACTCTACTCAACTTGTTAACTTAAGTCTTCTAATCAACACCCTTAGGAATACTTGAGTAGATCTAATGCATTAGAACTAAGACCCGATATAATTTAGGATAGACTTAGACGATGAGTCATCATAGATCAATAAGATACCCCTTTTCTATAAAACTAATGGATTTGACTTAGTAAAAGTTCAGTTAGAAACCATCAATTTCACTCGACATCATTGAACTCCTTATTTAAGGATTCGGTCTTCACCCTAAGATTTGGTCTAGTAAACTAAACTCAAATTTGATCATATTATATATATAAGATTAGTACTCAACCCCAAGTATTTCTAGAATCTTGGATTTAAAAACATAAACACGGTTACCTAAAGTCTACTCTAATTTGACTAAAGTCAACTTTCGACAGATAAATCAAACGATTCAAGAAAACAAGTGTTGACTTAAATCTAATCCTTTCTAAATCTAGCCTATTTTATCCTAATCGTAAGGATTAGTATCCTAAAACATAGATCAATAAAAATAAACACAAATTAATAACAAATCAAATTACAAAACAAAATTGAAATCAAAAGTCCCTTAAACTTTGCCTTAAAGCTTTCTAAGTGATTAAGCTTAAAATCACCCCAAAATCCTAATCTATTTTAACTAATTTTTTCATAATTCAATAGTACATCTTTAATTACCAAATAATACACAAAATATCAGAAAATTCATACAAAATTCCATCAATTACACTTACTTTTCCAACACGTCATTCATATGGACACAATTCCACATCAAGCTTTGAAATTTCAAACCTTATCTTATCTTATCAAGACAAAATTTATTTCACTTGATGTTATCTCAATCCTACCTTATTTTATTGTGTCTAACCTAAGAAAGGACATGAAATAATTTGGAAATAGGCATATGGTGATTGGATCCAAAATAGATGTACTAAATTTATGATTTTTTCAATTTTTGCAAAGGTTTACTTACCCTAATCTATCTTATCCTATCCTTATTAAATCTTACCCTAATTATACCTTAATTATGCCTTAATTACTCGGTAAAATGTCACCCAAAAATTTAGAAATATGAGCCCTCAAAAACATATTGCAATCCCCTTCTTCACATGGACATCTTCATGCAATTTCACCTAATATGCCACCATCCAATTCACCCCTTCTTATCTTAATTTAATCTAATCTAAACCACCATAAATTAACTTAATTAAAATTGGATAAGTATAAAAAAATATCATGGAAAAAAATTGAGTTTTAGAGTTAGTTAAACAAAGGGAAAATTTCATGCAAGTCTCATGTCTAAAGACACCTTGTTACTTAACTTTATTTCATCCCATTTTTAAGGTCATCTTACCTAATCTTAACCTATCCAAAATTAACCTAATCTTATCCTGTGTCATAATTTGTCACCCTATGTTAACACTATGTGATTTTATCCATATATCATCATTTACCTTATCTTATCCTATGTCATAAATACCCTGACTTATCCTATCAAACATTAGACTAATACTAACCTTAAAACCTACCTAATCTTTTCCCCTTAAGCATGGAAAGTCAAAACCTAAAATAATTTACAAAATAACAAAACTTAACTAGTATAAAAAGGGAGGTAAAAAGCAAATTTACCTTAGTCATAACCCTACTTCTACACACTACTTTGCCTCTCTTTTGAATTTTTCGAAGCCAACCTTTCACTAGATACACCTAATATTCCTCTAAGAAGTTAAAAAAATTCATCTATAATTAACCCCACTTGCATCTCCAAAACCAACAAAAGTTTTTGGGAGCACCAACTCCATGAACTAAGGTAAGCAACTTCTAAGAAGATTGAGTAATCTTTAACCCTCTTGAGGAAGCGACTAACTAACTTATTTCTATATTTTAAGACCTCTATTTTAAATATTCAATAATCTTCCATCAAGTCAAGGTAATCCTAATTAAGCCAAGTTGTTTTCATAGCATACTCTTCATGTATGTGGACTAACATCACCTAATCATAAAAGTTACAAGTTCCACCCACAATTCCACTACAAGCAAACTTTATCTTCATAAGGCTATCTTATTTCCCTTTCATTTAAGAGTATTTTAAGTGTTTAGATTATATTTGAAACCCTTAATAAATGCAAAAGTTCAAAGAAATGATGTTAACGCTTTAATCCCAAACCTTGAGGACTTATGACCATCTATGACCGTTTTTGACATATTGGACAGTCATTGACATTCATGCACAAATTCATGGAAATATACCTTGGATGTATATTTTGCCTTATTATAACATGAATGGGACTTTACCTGAGCAAGGACCTAAGCGTGGACCTTAACAATAGACCGATTTCCAAATGAAGGACTTAACACTAAAAGGCTCTAAAAGAATTTAATAAAACATGGGGTTATCAATGGGATGCTATAATAGTTTATCTTAAAAGTAGTTATTCTTATGTGTGTATATATTTCTCTATGTTTACATAGGTTTTTTAGAAGACTTCCATGTTTTACCCGAGGATTATTACAATCCTTAAGAAGAATGGTAAGGTGAGTAACAACAATGATTGTCACTTGATTTGTGCTTGTAACTTTAGTAGCACCTAAAGTTGAATATTAATAAACCCATGTGTGTGTTTGATTCAATTGATTGTTTGATTGATGAGACCTAAAGGAAAAGAAAGTAAAGTTGCTTGTATTCTTGATTATTCTTGTGGTTGATGGAGTGTCTTCAAATTGTTTGGTTATGTCTCAACTTATGCTAAGTATATCAAAATACTTGACTTGAAATTAATCATGTCACCCTATTTACCCGATGATGTTCATGAAGACCTATCAAATTTGAGGGCAAATCTTCCATAGGCCCAAGGAGATGATAGGAATCATATACCTATAGTACCCATCACTAGGACAAGAGCCAAAGGATTATAAAATTTGGTAATGAGAGTCCTCTTTGAACAATTAGACCCCAAAGATATTTGTTTAGTATCTTCTTTTCCATTGTATAATTATTGTGTATTTTAGCGGTACATTTGCCGATTTTTACAAGATGGCGAGTAAATTCACTAAAGCCCAGTTTGTGAGTTATTCATGGACCTACGTAAATCAAAGAAGAACTAGTCCTACATTGCTCCATAGAATTGAAGGAAACTAGCTACATATGAGGGTTTTATTGGTAATTTCCTTTTGTTGAAAGCCGGCCACATATGTTGTTATTTTATTTGTATTTTCTTTTGTTAAATTTTCCTTATTTAGAACAAGTATAAATACTTGTAAAGTAGGATTTATAATGGACTTTTTTTTTTACATTACATATCTGAAATTTGTTGTCGTGGGAGAGCTCCTCTCCACGCCACCTTACTCTTATCAATTTCATTTGTGAAATTGTGGCAAGTTGGCTTAAGGAAATATTGTGATTCATATCAATATTTCTTAAGTCGCATCCGATTATTGCTAGTGAATTATATCTAGTTTATAATTGGTTTATTTTATTTATTCCATTCACGCCAAATTAGGATTCTTGTATTACTAGGTTTTCACGTCAATTGTGGGAATTGGAATTGAATTGTTCTTTTGTATTTGATTGGTATTGGAATCCAACTGTAGTACATCTTCATTTGATTCACGCCATTTAGGGTTATTGGTTCTTGTTTCACGCTATTTAGGGATTCCATCTTCAATCTTATTTCATACCATTTTAATTGGAAATTAGAATCAATTGTGCTTGATTTGTTGAATGGTATTGAGATTCAACTTGAGCACACCATATTATATAGGTCGACCAAAGTCAACATAGTCAAATTAAAAGTCGACTTGAGTCAACTGACTCTATCTGACTCACTTACTTAAGTCTTCCATTTGACACCCTCGAGAAGACTTAAGTAGACTTAAAGCCTTAAAGCTAAGACTCGAGTTGACTTAGGGAGGACTTGGTAAAAAAGACACCAAGGATTCATATGATACTCTTTTCCGATGGAATCAATGAGTTTAACTTAGTAAAAGTTCAGTTGAAAACCATCAACTATAGTAATTTCCACTAAACTCCCTACTTAAGAGTTCAATCTTATTCTCGATATTTCACCTAGTAGACTAAACTTAAATTTTGTCAAATTTCATATGAAGGACTA
Organism: Laguncularia racemosa; assembly: GCA_037954665.1. Taxonomy (NCBI): domain Eukaryota; kingdom Viridiplantae; phylum Streptophyta; class Magnoliopsida; order Myrtales; family Combretaceae; genus Laguncularia; species Laguncularia racemosa. The sequence goes on from JBBMOL010000125.1 coordinate 1,668,259, forward strand.
GTACTTAGCCCCAAAAATTCCTTGAATATTAGATTTAAAAAATAACCCAAACTCGGTTGACTAAAGTCGACTCTAATTTGACTTGAGTCAACTTTCGATAAATAATTAGACAACTCAAAAAGACCTGTATTAACTTGAGTCTAATCCTTTCTAGATCTATCCTATCTAGTTCTAATTATGAGGGTTCATATCCTAGAACATAGATCAGCAAAAACAAATACAAATTAATAACAAACCCGATTGAAAAACCAAATCAAAATCGAAAGTCTCTTAAGCCTTGTCTTAAAGCTTTCTAAGCATTTAAGCTCGAAACCACCCCCAAATCTTAATTTATTTGAACCAAAATCTTCCTAGTTAAATATTAAATCTTTAATTACCCAATAAAACATAAAATATTAGAAAATCTAAGCAAAACTCCACCAGCAAGGATCCTTCTCTAAAAACACCACAAAGAGAAGTCAAACTTCTCCTCTTACCTTACCTTATCTTATCTTATCAAGATCACCATTTATTACACCTGATCTTATCCCAATATTACCCTATCTTATCTTTTCTAACTTAAGAAAAGAACATGAAATAATTTAAAAATAGACATTTGAAAATTGGATCCTAATAAAATACATTAAACATGTGATTTTTCCAGTTTTTGCCAAGGTTTACTTACCTTAATCTATCTTTTCCTATACTTATTAAATCTTACCCAAATTTTGCCCTATTTTACCTTAAATATACCTTAATTACTAAGTAAAATATCATGGAAAAATCCGAAGAGATAAGCCCCCAAAAATAAATTAGAAATCCTTTCTTCAAGTGAAACACCACCATGTAAAACCATCTAGCTTGTCACCATTCAATTCACCCTTTTCTATCTTAATTTAATTTAATATAAAATAACCTAAATTACCATTATTAAATTAGGTTGAAGAACTAGAAATATCATGGAAAAATTATGATTTTAGGGTCTTATAAACAAAAGGAAAATCACATCTAAATCTCATCTCCAAAAACATCTTGTTACTTAACCTTGTTTCACCCCATATTTGAAACCATCTTACCTTATCCTAACCTAATCAAAATTAGCCCAAAATTTGTCATGAAAAAGCTAAGGAGGTTAACTAAAAAAACAAAATCAGCCCAAGAAACCTCCTATAAGGTACCAAAATCGTCCAACCCCTTCTGATTCCATCAACTCCATATGATTTTGCCACCTTAACCTTATCTTATCTTATGCAATCACTACCCTAGCTTATCCTATGAAACCTTAGGCTAATTATGACTCTCCAACCTGCCCAATCTTGTCCCCTTAGGTGTGCCAAATCAGAACTCAAATTGAATTACAAAACAACAAAACTTAACAAGTATAAAAAGGGAGGTAAAAAGCAAATTTACCCCACCAAACAACCCCACCTTTCACACGCCATTTTCTGCCCATTTCCTCTAAATAGTTTCAACAAAATTTCCACCAAACACAACTCATATTTCCTGACAAGATCAAAGAATTTCACTAAAAAATAACCCCCTTTGCATCTTGAAAGACAATCATAGTTTTGGATCACCAATTTCAAAATCTAAGGTAAGTAACTTCCAAGAAGGTTGAACTATCTTTAAACCCCTTAAGGAAGTTACTAAACTAACATATTTCTATGTTTTAGGCTCTTTACTTTATGGAATTTCATCAAAGTAAGGTAATCCTAAGTTACCCAAATCATTTTCTATAGTATATTCATCATACTTGCACTACTACTACATATATGTAATAATTGTAGATTTTAATCACCATTCTACGTCAAACCAACTTTATCTTTGTAAGATTATTTTATTTATCTTTCATTTGGAATATTTCTCTATAGAATAGACATACTTCAAACTCTTAATAAACATAAAAGTGCAAAAAGAAGATATTAAAGCCGTATCTTTAAATCATGAGAACCTATGACCGTCTATGATCTATTTGACATCTGTGGACATATTCTTGACATATCTTGGACATCTTATGGACATATTCATGGACTTGACCTTGACATATGCTTTGGACATATATTTGCCTTATTATGGCAAGGATAGGACTTTACCCGAACGAGGACCTAAGCATGGACCTTGATAATGGACTGAATCCCTAAACGAAGGACTTAACATTAAAAGACTCTAATAAAATATGGGGTTAACTTTGGGATACTAGATTAGTTTATCTTAAAGGTAGTTACTTCTTATATATGTATAAATATTTCTCTATGTTTATAAGTTTTTTAGAAGATTACCAAGTTTCACTCGAGGATTACTACGATCCTTGAAAAAGAATGGTAAGGTGTGTACTAACAATGATTGCCACTTGATTGTGCTTGTCATTTCAGTAGCACCTAAAGTTGAATACTAATGAACCCATGTATGTGTTTGATTTGGTTGATTGTTTACTTGTTAAGGCCTAAAGGAAAATAAATTAAAGTTGCTTGTATTCATGGCTATTTTTGTAGTTGATAGAGTGTCTACAAATTGTTTGGTCACCTTCTAACTTATGTTAAACATATCGAAATACTTATTTCGAAATGGATCATGCATAGCATCTTCCTGCATATATATGTTCCATCACAGTTACACAGATAATGAAAGGATGTCTTGAGGGAGTGTCCTATTTTAATAATACAAAAATGACTAGAGGATTGTCATGTATTGGTATGAATTCGTGTTCATTATTCTATTATAGGCACATGCATCTGGAGGTGTTCGGGTAGGGAAAACATTATTTTCTTTTGGTTTGTCTCGGGTCCTTGCTAAGAAGATCATTCTTCTAGCATAACTATTGATATATAGAGTGTGGCTCTGATTTGTGTAGCCAAGGATGCATGCAATTGCAATGAAATTGGTAACCCGATCTTTGATGGAATTTTAAAATGATCCTCAACCCAAAGCCAAAGGAGGAGTATATTGGTCAGAAATATCCTTAGACCTCATATAGTTTTCAGCTGACTACATGTGATACTTGGCATATGATTGTCACTTAGAAAAATGATTTTCATAAAAAGAAAAACTTTAATTAGTTCTTTCAAAACTAAGTTTTTATATTATTTTCAAAAATAAGAATAATCACTTAGTTATTAGAATTTCTCTTATTAAAATTCAAATAGTAATAAATGTAAACCCAATTTAGTTTCATAAATAAAATTAATCAACAAACTAAAGTTTTATAATAAATGAACTATGATGGTTTGGTTCTAAATAGCAGATGTGGGGTAACAGATAAAAAATAAAAATATCATTTTTCCAAAAATCCTCAAAATAAAAAATAGAAAAATGAAACATAGTAAAGAGTGTTTTTGGTTAATTTATTTGGCTTTCTACTTGCACATGCTTATATTAAAGTGAAAAGGAAGAGAATTTATATGAAACCTTTTAATTCATATATAAAAAAATAATAACAATAACAAGTGATAACTCTTTAGGTTTTAATAAGTTAACCCCCAAAATCAATATCTTTAGTTAATATTTTTTTTTAAATATGTTTTTAGAAAACTCATAGACTAGTAGCTAGAAATTAAGTTTAAATCCACCCAATTAAACTTAATTTCCTATTTTTTCAATTTCGATTGTGGTGACTCCTATCTTTAAAATGTTATAAAGAGTTTTATTTTTCTTTAATTTTTATTGTCGAGTAACTTATATTAAGAGAGCTTAGTATAGGTTAAATTAAGGGAAATTCAAAATTTGGTTCAACATTACCATTAGTCATGTAAGTTGATTTGAAGCTTGTACTACCTAAGTGGTATGTTGCTATGCAACCACTATAGGGATTGAAAAAGTCACAATCTATTGTGCAATAGCAATGGCGACCGTGTTAGGCATGAATTGGGTGAAGAACATGATAAGTTGATCTACCTTCCTATTGGTTTCTTTAAATGCACACATCGTTTCATAACATTTAAGTGAACTTCCTATGCAGTGTCATAAAAAATGTAGTGGTGGGGATCTAATTGTAGCAATCATATGCTTGCGACATGAGTTTCATTCTTTGTGTAGCATCAAAGGAGTGACGTAATAATGACATGTAGATATGACTTAGAGAGATGGGCAATGAAGAAGGAGTAGGCAATTTCAAAGGGTAGAAAACACACGCGCAATAGGTGGAAGAGTTATAAGACATCAACCACACTATTTTTTATGAGGGGCAGCATGTTTATCATTGTAAATCTTGTTTGAGCCTTCAAGATGGTAGTAGGATCACGCCATAATGTTTCTCTAATCTCTAAATTATGTCAAATAACAAGAAACTCTTGAATATTTATATAGTTTGACTATTGACAACATCTGTTAGATCATATGGAAAATTAACAGCAAAGATGAATCCTCCCATTGATGAATCTTCCTATGGGCACTTTTGAGCGTATACCCATAAAAAAAAAAAAAAAGCCTCTTTTAAGTGTATGAGCTTTCTTGAAAAAGATTGAAAGCAAACAATTCGATGCAACAATGTTTGCTCCAAGCCCAATATTCTAAATCTTCCTTAGTCATCCCAAGTCCATAGACTTAACTCCATGGACCTTATCACATTATTTTAAAGAGTTAAACCCATATCATGATTGGACTTAATGCCTAAAATTCATTTTATCCCTCTACAATAGGTTACTTTGATAATTGTAGTTCTAAGTGATTAGCTTTGTGTGAAGGTTAAGTAAATCATATTAGTGAGTGGCTAGATAAAGGGGTTTGATTGTTGTAACCTACAAGTTTTGAATTTTTGATATAGTAGAACGATAGCAATGAAAATAACTAGGTTCCCAACATGTGGAGGCTGGTAGAGTGAATTAACATATAAGACAAAGTACTATAAATTGTTATCTAATCTTCTTAACTCTTATTCTTTTATATTATTGAAATTTAATTATTTTTCCTCTATTTATTTTCAATTGCAGTACTTGATCAAAATTTGCTAATAGTAATCAAAGGGGACCGTGCGAATGTATCTTGAAAAGAAGTTAAAATAATTTGTATCAATCAATTCACCCATCTCTTAATTATTAACAAGACTAACACTATATATTACTATACTTTTATTACAAGTAGATTAATTACTTTTGGAATTCATAACATAGCGTAAGAATCAAAACTCAAAAAGGTAAATTTTAGATATATGGTCTTTCTAAATTAATACATGCATGTTTTGAATATTGGTTGTTATATGTTGAAGTTATGAACTTGTTTAATTGGATTTAGTTGTGATTTGTGATTTATGCAGCATGCAAAATTTGATGAATTCTCATGCCAACTTTGTGTAACCTAACACTTACTTCATTGTATGTTATCTTTAGAGTTAATTGGTTAGTTTTTTCCATTTTGCAGTTGAAAATTGCTTGGTGGGATTTTTGGTTTCCATAATTTATTTTTGTAGAATAGGGGCAACCTTTTTACAACAAAACTTTGAGTAGATGTATAATAGAGTTACTTTTCATTTGCTTTATGCAAACCTCTCTCTACTTATCTTTAACCTTCATTTGCATACCATTATGTTTTGGTCAAAAGTCCTCTAATTTCCCATTTTTCATTTTCTTTATATTCACTTCCACCCTTTTCCATTATTATAAAGTTGCACCAACAATATAATGTGTAATTATTAATTAGTGGACACATGTCAGTTTTTATTTATCCATAATAATTAATTAAAAATAATATTATTAAATATATTTAGTTAAATAATTTAACAGATGATAATAACAAATGCAAATTTTTGAAATAAAAAAGGAAAAATCTTTGAAAAAAAAAATGACATGACAATGATTAATATTTCCTCTTCCTATAACAAGTGAACTATTGACTTGGAAGACCATGTCAATAGCAACAATTGGTCACTAAGTGAACCAAACAACAATTGGCAACTAGCTTAAAAAAATCGACATGGGATAAGAGAGAAAGAAGACAAAGAGAGATAACATATATGAGCTTTCAAGTTGGAACCCGTTTATCTCGATCAAAGATAATGAGCCATCTAAGCTACTAAAAAGATAATCCTGTTTAGGAGTAAACCCTTTAATCATGAAGAAAATCATTTCGATCTTATAGAATACAACCACCATTATCTAGTTCATAAAAATATGATCAACATCAACATCGATCTTCATTTCCTTCTCTACCATTTCGATGTTACTACCATCCACTTTGATTCTTCATCCATTATTTTAATAATCACTCTTTAGTAGGTTGTGTAACCATTTTACTAATGGTTGGCCACCTTTTAGCCTTAAGTAATTGGCTATGATCCCTATCTTTATTACTTTTAAAAGTTTTTCTCCTTTTGTTTTTTTTTTTTAATTTCCTATATGTTTTATTATTTTTATTAAATCATTTAATTGAAAATATTAAAATTAATATTTTATTAAATTAATTATTATAGATCAATAAAAAACTTATATGTTTTTGTTGATTGATGGTCACCTATAGATTAATGTGCCTAAAACCAAGTTTAAGCACACAAAAACCAAGATTGAAAGATAATTAAACAATGTCAATCAACTAGTTCAACAATTGCGCTAATCCTCAATGTTTATGAACCAATTCTCTAAATGTTGACTTATTCAATCTTAAATATCCAAATGTGATTAACTTTGATACCAAATTATGATGTGCCTAAAACCAAGTTTAAGTACATGCAAATGAACCAATTTACAACTCTTAAGTGACAAGATCAAAATCGGTTCAAAGGGAAACAAAATTGCGTGAACCTTAACTTTTGGAATGTAATCCGAATGATAAAATTCAATGAGATTAAATTCACAATAATGATATTTCTCAATTGAATCAATAAGTTAACTCAACATCCAATGAAGTCCCAACCAACAACACACAAAAATAAATCGTGACCCCTCCTCACAATAAGGACAATCCACGCAACACAATGTATACTAAAATTGATGGTACTAATAAGGGACAAAACTAATCAATTATACATAATGATAAGAGAGGATACAATTGACACCAAATTCAGATCAAAGAACCAACCTAATCAACCCTAGATATAACTTACAAGTGATGAAAATGAAAACACAACGTAGGGAATTGATATTACTCACAATTCTCTATGTTGCAACTCGCCACAATTCCAATTTTTTGATTGAAATTGATAAGAGCCAATGAAGTTAGGAAGAACCCTAATCTCCACACGACAAAGTGTTTGCTGCAAATTTTAAGTCTCTCCCCAAAACCCTACTTAAGCAAGTATTTATACTTGCTCCATTTAGGGTTAAAATATCCACAAAATTACAACTATGCCACTATAGGGTGGTCGGTCCTAAAACACAAATTACAACCAAATAAAATGTCCCAACAACTTATAACATAAATGATTCAAAGAAAATAACAAACAAATGAAAATAGTCTTTAACATGTTGGGTCTTCAAGGTCACTAAATATGAGTCTTGAAAGTGTAGGTAATTTGGCACTCTGTAAGACTGATAAATGTACCTGTCGAAATACACAGCAATTATATGAAGAAAATGAAGAAATTAGGTTAGCATCCTCAAGATTAGGTTGCTCATGAAGGATTATCAAAACAAAGTTTTGTAAGCCCTTAGCTCGAGCCCTAGTGATAGGTCCTGTGGGAATCTGATTCCTATCATAGATATATAACATATTTATATAAAATTTCAAAATAAAAAATATAGGTAGGTAGAATATTAAAGAAAGAAAACTCATGTAAAAGTGGAAACAATACCATAGATATATATAGAGCTGGGAATGCAAGGTGGGCTAGCTCGCTTAACCCACAAATTTTTGTAGGGTAGGCAAAAAACAATTGGCCTATGGGATGTGCGCACTATTTTGGCTTACCTTGTGTGGCTTACGGGTTAGTGTAGGCCACTTGCTGTGGGTGCGGGTTGGCCTACATGGCCTACCCAATTTATTAAAAGAAAAAAAAAAAGAAACAAAACAGAAAGAAAAAGTACACAAGGCAAATTGCAGATTGAAATCAGATAAAAGAAACTCAGACCTACAATAGCATAACACCCTGTCTTCTCTCTTATCTCACATTCTTGTTTGTGACCTATGGCAACACTCCATCAACAATACCATTACCAGTTGCTTTGCCACCACTTCTTAATTGCCGATCCACCGGTCTTGTTGTCTTGTCGTCATCCCGTCATCGTTTCGTCTCTTACGTGGAGTGTAGTGACTAGTGACTAGTGAGTCCTTGTGTTATGTTTTTTTTTTAGTTAGCCAACTGCTGATATATGGGTTTTGAGTTACGATTTAGGTGTTTGGGGTTTAGGTTTGGAGTTGCAATTTGGGGTTGGGGGGTTCAGCCATTCGGCCGATGGACAGGGCTTTGGGTTAGAGTTTAGGTTTGGAGTTACGGTTTGGGGTTGGGGGGATCGGCCATTCGGTTGATGGGTAGGGCTTTAAATGATTGCAAAAAGGAAATGAGACATGACAAAAAGAATTCATGAAAATGATTTTGTAATTTTATAATATGAAAAAAAGAAATTTGTTTATGCAAATTAGTGGGTTGGCTCGTAAGGTGAGACGAACTAGCTTCTTTGGCTTATCGAATGTGCGTGTCATCACGGGCTGGCCCATTTCAACCTACAGGCTGATGTGGGTCGGGATGGTTCAGCCTATTCCGCTCATATCCTGCCTTTACATGTATACAAAATCTTTATCTATTAATTTTTTAATTTATTCAAACAATAGGTCGACTAGCTCACTAGCTCAAGGCGATCCTCACGCTGAATTGGTTTTGCACTCTTATATTAAGTATAAATATAAAAATAAAATAATCGTATTCTCTGTCTCTAAAGACACACAAATCTCCCCAGCGTTCTGGATCCCAGAACTCGAGAACACTGACGTTAATCTTACTTCACTGTCCACTGGATCGGATCGTGTAATAAACCGAAATTCAGTGGTTCATTGTGAAGCTGGGGGGTGGAAAAGCTTGATCGGTCGTTGATCTGATACTGCTTTTGCTGAATTTGGGATCGTTAATCGCAAGTTTCCTGTTGGCCATGGATAAGGCAATTCGCAATGATGCTGATGTTAGCCCATTTTTGAGGTTCCATTATTATTTACCGAATATGATAGCTTATTTTCACATAATGCTATACAGTTCGACCTCATGCTACAGGCTTTTTCATCTTTTCTAAATTATTATGTGTTTTGTTTCGTATATATATGTATAACATGGTCTATCTCTATACCCATATGTCAAAATTTAGCCTTTTCTTTCTTTTTGTGAAGTGTGTATAGTGATGTAACCCAGTGCTCGTATGCCAAAATGTAGTTTGCTAGCTGCTTTCTCATATGGAATTACTTCCATGGCAATGGTCTTTATCAACAAAGCTATCTTGATGGAGTATGTACACTCCATGACCCTCCTTACTTTGCAGGTATTACTGGGAATTAGGTTAATTAGGGGAATTTTATGATGCAGCCGTTCATAAGTAATTATATACTAATTATGGTAAAATTTGTTGAATTACAGTAAAAATAAGAGATTATTAAGTGTAGAAAAGGCTTTCGACAGCTTCGTGGGAGATGGTGAATTTTCTTTTTTTTTTTTTTCTGGTAAATTAATCAACTGTTAACTATACCATATAGTTATTTTGAATAACTGTACTGTAGAATTGTTCGGTTAATTTATGTTTGGTACTCTTTAAGGATGATTGTTTCTATGTCTCATGGTCATGTAGCAATTGGCGACAGCACTACTTATTCACTTTGGATGTGTGGTGGGATACATGCAAGCAAGAGGAATAAATATGGACACTGCTAAGAAACTTCTTCCAGTTTCGCTGTTCTACAATGCGAATGTGGCATTTGCACTTGCTAGCTTGAAAGGTGTTAATATCCCTATGTACATTGCAATAAAGAGGCTCACACCTTTAGCTGTCATGGTGGCAGGAATTATGCGAGGAAAAGGACGGCCTACTATGCAGGTCTGTTGTTTGTATATCATGAAGGTGATATTTGGCAATTGGCTGTGCTGAGGGCTTATATAACTGAGTACTGTTAAGGCTGTTGCAGCTTTATGGTTTTAGTACAGATTCAAGTATGGGGCTTTCTGCATATAAATACATGTAAAAAGTGACTAATTAAAGTCTGTTATGGTCCCTAGTTTGTGATCAAGTCACCAGATGATGGATCGGAAATTCTCCTTCCAACAAAGGGTTCTTACCTTGTTCTTCCTCCTTGATGTACCTATACTTGATAATCAAACGCAGCTCATCGAAGGGAGTTGCAACCTTGAAACTCGTTAAGAGAGAGTTCCCAATCTCTTGATTTTTTAGTAAATTATGCTTGATAATTTTATTGCTCAATAACCCCCTATTTACGGGAAATTCTTCTTACAATAATAAAGATTATAAAAGGACTAGGATTCCTAACTAACAAAGATTAAGATTCCTTAATAGTCTTATTTCCTAAATAAACTCCTACTATCATAAATAAGAAAATAACAAAACTGGAAAGTAACAAAAATAAGAAAAGATTTGATTTTCAGAATTAACTAAAATTAGACCACCTAAGATTCCTTATTAGGCATTAGCCTTTTGCTTTTGCGTCTTTCATATTTTTGTGCCAAGAATGCATCCGCAACAAAGTCCATGTAGAAACTACCCTTCCTGATCTATTTTAAATCCAGTTCTGTTCTGGCTTGTTTTTGGTTTGGTTCTGGCCAATTTGGATCCAGTGTGTCATAATTTTTTATCTAGTTGAAAGCAAACGTAAGGTTTTGTTTCAGTTCTGGTTTCTGGTCGAATCAGATTTAAGACCAATATCCGGTTGATTTCCAATGGCACAATAAGCCTGATCAGCTCCTGTTGATCACTGATAGTATATATGTTTTTGGCATTTTCTTTTTATACTGTCTGACATCTTGATAGCAGCATTCATAAGATTTCAATTCACATGTTTTATTTCAGGTGGCACTCTCTGTATTTTTGATAGCCGCTGGGGTTCTCATAGCGGCTTTAGGAGATTTTTCGTTTGACCTTTATGGATACAGCATGGCATTCACTTCAGTTTTCTTTCAGGTTAATTTTTATTTCAGCATTCATATGATACTATTAGCTATTCCCGCCTTGAGAGAGAATTGCTAATTCCTTCAGACAAAATAAATACTATTTCAGGAGTAGTTATTTTGTTGCCTTTCTTACCACAGAGAACGTTCTCCGGAAAATCCTCGCCTCCAGTAGACCAATAGAAACTACTAGTGCTTTTGAACATTTGTGACTTTGTATATCTGTAATTTTCTAGGAGTTCTGGTCTATGCATTTTTTTGTTTATCTAGTGTATGGCCTGATGCTTTCTAAGCTTGAATGTCAACTGTAGTACTCTTTTTGTGAATTTTGTACAATGGACTATACCTTGGTAACTATCTATATTATTTAATGATATGTGAAGTTGTCCAAAAATTTTATTCTGTTAATTTTCCAATTCTTTGACTGAATGGGCTGTTATGACATTGAGCATAAGATCTAGAGCTTTGTGTAGTTTAATCAAGACACTTGCTGTACTAATATGACAAAGTGGTGGACATCAAGTGCAGACTATGTACCTTGTTCTAGTGGAGAAATCTGGTGCTGAAGATGGCCTTTCATCCATTGAGATCATGCTCTATAACAGTGTCCTATCCCTTCCATTTCTGCTATTTCTTATAATTGCCACAGGAGAGTTTCCAAATTCTCTGTCATTGTTATTTGCAAAGGTTAGATTCTCTTTTCTTCTATTCAAGTCCACTTGTGTTATTAGGAAATATGCATATGTTATGCCTGTAATAGAAAATTTTTCAAAAGGTGCTTTGAGCTGAAAAAGGAAATCTTTGTGTCTCTGTGATATAAGTAGAATGTCAGTGGTAAACATTAGTTGTTGTAGCAAAGGATCTTTGTATTGCACAAGGAAATGTGTATCTACTGACCACAAAGAATTGGGTGAGAACTTTGTATCCACGAAAAATTTCAGAGTACAGATGGTCCATTTTATTGTATGCACAATACAATCCCTTTTCTTTCTATAAGTATAAATTGATCATTCTGTAGCTTACTTCTTGTAATTTGTTGTTTGATATGCAAAAAAAATTCTAATATTTTAGTTCAGACATATTGGATTCCAGAGTATTCACCCCTCATGTGGTTTGGCATTTCACTTTTCTTGTTGTCTTTTCACATTTGCTTATTGATATGAAAATTGAAACATTAGTCATTGAGTTGTGCTATTGTTAGTACATTCATAAACCTTTCATGATTGCTATTGCTGTTTATGTTTGGTTATTATATTATGCACTTTTCTTTATATTATACATAAGAACAGCAATCCTTAAGTAATTTAAACCTTGTTCATTCTAAATAATAACTCAGGAAAGGGAATTTATTTTGAGAAATCTTAGGATTCTGGCGAATCTTTAGTTTTTCCATAACATGATTAATAATGTTAGCTACCTCCCATTTTTGCTGACTCAACAATAATTTTGGTGGTTTCTTTTTGAAGTTGATATTGACAATTGCAATCTCCTGCTGCTGGAAGGATGTTACTCACATTTCCATTGAACTTGAATTTAGATACAACAGGAGTATGAGTAAATCCTTTGTAAAATTATGGGAATAAGAGTATCTTTAAGTGAGTTTTAAGTATCAATAACAAATCATACAAAAGGATGGGGAAAATGATATGAATGTTGCATATGGAATCCAAGCATGGTGGATGAAGGGGAGAGGTGCATCAGGTACTCTGCGAGATGTGACTGTAAGGTGCCCATAATGTTTAAAAATGAGTTATATAGGATTAATACAAGACTGGCAGCGCTTGATGGGTCTGAAGGATGATCAATAAACTGTAGGCATGAGTAGAAGATGAGAGCAGTGGAGATGAGAAATATTAAGGTGGGTGTATGATCATACAAGAATGGATTAGATAAGACACAGAGAAAGTTAGAGGAGCTCCCATAAATGGGAAGAGGAGGGAAGCATGACTTTGATGGTATGATTATGTAGAGGGGACATGCTTTGGGGACACATGTTAGGTTTTCCAACATTTTAGATTTAGATATTAATGTGAATATGGTTTATGATAAAGTGCAGTGTTGATATGGGATCCTTATAGCCAATTCCACCTAGTAGGAATAAGGCTTGAGTATTGTTGTTATTGTTGTTGTTTAATAGATAGAACATCCTACAGATGCTGGCCAATTCGATAATGAATTGTTTTTGCATGTGTTGTCGACTGTAGCTTCTCAATGAACAGTTTGGTATGATCAAATTTTTATTTAAGTTTGTTTCTATGAACAGATCAACTCCTTATATTTTTTGGTGATACTTATTCTTTCATTGATTATGGGGATTTTGCTCAACTTCACAATGTTCTTATGCACCATTGTCAACTCTGCTCTAACAACTACCATAGTTGGCGTTCTCAAAGGTGTTGGTTCCACGGTATGTTGTTCTCCTCTTAATTTGGCTGTCAAATTGTAAAATACATAATCCCACACCTACTTATAAGCTCCAGTTTTGGATCACCTGGTTGTAGTATCAGCATTTAATACTCAGAGGAGTTTCTGAGTTTGCATTTCTGTCTCATCATTTTACCTCCATAATTAGCGAATGGCCTTATGAGTCTAAAGCTTACATGTGAGTGAGATTTCTTTTAGGGTAATGTACATGTGAGTGAGATTGTTGACGTATAATTATGAACTAATGTATTCCACAGGCTTAAGCTTTTAGGCTAGTAGTGGATTTTAACTTTAAAATTAACAATGATTTCTTTTCACATCCCGAACTATTTGGTAAATTCCTGAAGAGATATAATTAACTAAATAGAACTCCAAGACCTTTGTTTAAACCAAGCCTGCTTTGTTAGTGTCCAGGATTTTATGTGATTCTAGCATAACCAATATTTATTTTCCTCCACTCTCACCAAATACTAACTTAGAAATACATGGCGCTATCTACTGCAGACGCTTGGATTTGTCTTGCTGGGTGGTGTAAAGATACATGCTCTGAATGTGAGTGGATTGGTCATCAACACGGCTGGTGGTGTGTGGTATTCATATGCTAAATATCAGCAAAAAATGAGCAAACCATCAAGATTAATGTCAGATATTGAGGCTCATCGCAAATAAATTGATGTTAAAAGTCCCAGAAATTTCTCTGCTGCTTACATACGCACATTGCAAGTTAGTAAGTAGCAACCATTTATGCAGGTATATTTCCTGCCATTAATGAGGATGCTCTTACTGGGCCTTGTGTTCTGTATAAAGGGTGCTCGCCTGTAATCAAATGCACTTGTGCAGGGATGCATTTCTTGAAATTATGATAATGTAATTTAATTGAATGCGCTTGTGCAGATAGATGCATTGTCCGCCAGTGGGGTGGAAATACCAGTGTATTTATAAATATGAATTATTATTATTTTATAAATGCTCAACGCCACTCTATATTTAGCCTGAATTAATTCAGATAACTTTGCATAATCTCTATTTCCCATTCCAGATGCTAATGGAATAAATGCGCATTGTATGAGCAAACTTCACACAAGAAGTAAATGCACATTGTACACTGACCTTAATATTTTTACCCTGCATATCTTTTCCGCATTCAGTCTCTTGGTCAATGAATACGAGCTATGACCAACAAATACAATGACCTCATACCCATTTTCACGTTTAGGCATTTTACTTGTTCATAGACATTTATGATGTTCATATAATATTGGCAAACCTTCATGAACACTAATGTGCTTTAAGAAGCAACGTTGGCACGTGTACCGGGTTAATTGCGGCACAATTTTAAAATCATAACTTAGTGAGACTGAGGTTAAACATGGGAAACATTAATAAAAAAGCACCAAGTTTTTCCTTATTATGTTTTCGTTGGAAAAAATTTTCGTAGTTTGCAAGGCTAAAAATACCAGTAAAATTAAGCTTAAGATAAAGACTAACAACTATTGAAATTTGTGGCCTTTACTGAAGTAGTTATTTATCTGTAGACTTCCATTGCAGATCAAACCATTTTACTTCAACAAGAAAGCATATAACAGAGTCTAGTGAACCCTCTGCAGAATCCTCTATTCTGCATCAACACGAGTGCACACAACAGAAAGGAATGTTGGGTGTTGTATGTATTATTTGTAGCAACAGTAATACGGAAGAAAAGAAACAAAGCACATCTGTTGTCTGTGCACGAAGAAGTAACAGTACACGAAGAAGAAAAAGAGCACAAAAATAATAGTTTTCTATTATTGGAAAAATTAATTTAGTTAATCTGTTACATGTCTATTTATATTAGCTACATTATGCTATCTACCAATAGAATGTTGCCATGTGGAATAATAAAATAACAATAATATTAGACTTTCACATCCCCTTGCAAGTTGGAGCATCCTAGAGACCCTACTTAAGACATAGTCATTGAAGATGAGAACTAGATGTGAACTTGGTAAGAATTTCAGCTAGTTGATGTTGAGAAGAAACGTATGATGTGCTAAGAAATCCCGAATTGATGTGATCACGCATAAAATGTATATCTAAATCTATATGTTTTGTTCTTCCATGCAAACAAGGATTGTTTGCAATTATTAGGGCAGATTTGTTGTCACATGTGAGTTTAGCCAGAAAGGAAATGGGAATCTGTAGATCTTTGAGAATAAAAGATATCTAAAGAAGTTCCTTAGTTGCAACTGCTAAACTTCTATATTCAATTTTGGTGGTTGATGTAGAAACCATAGTGATGTGCCTAAAAGGGGATTAAGTACAATCAAATGGAACAAAAACCAACCCTAAATACAATCAACAATTCCGGTTCAACAATGTTAGGAATTTGCGAGATTCCTAATGGGTGCAATGAGATCCAAAATCAATAAATAATGAACAAATCCACCACAATGAATCAAATCCCTCAATACACACTAATCCAACTTGAAATATCACGTGAACTTCAAGAATATTTAGCAAAGCACAACTGTGATCCCCTTTCCACAACAAATGCTTTCATGGTTGAACAACATGTAAAATAGAGGAATAGAAATCAAGTATAAAAGGAACTCAATTAAGCACACTAATTCGAATAATAATGAATCAAATCTGACCAAGAAATGTTCCAATTCAACCCTAGATATTACACAATAGAGAAGAAAATAAAACACAAAAATTTGAAATTGATATGACTCACAATTTCAAGTGTTGCACTCGCCACAATCTCAACTCTTAGGATTGAAATTGATAAGAGGAAATTAAACTAGGAAACCCTAAGTTCTCTCATGTGAAAGTGAAGTGTTTGTTCTGAAAATTGGCCTCCAAAAAACCCTACTTAAGCAAGTATTTATACTTGCTCCCTTTAGGATTAGAAAGTACACAAAATTACAACTATGCCACTTTTAGGATGGCCGGTCTTAAATGAGAATTACAAACAAAATGAAAGTGTCCCAAAAGAAATTACAACATAAAATAGTCTACGTAAATGAAAAATATATAAAAGAAATTAGTCTTCAAGATGTCGGTCTTCAGGGTACTTTCGAATTGAGCCCCGATGAGGATCCTGACTCACTCAAAAGTATAGGTGATTTGGCACCCTATAGGACTGATAAGTGAACCTGCTGGAATGCATAACAATTATAAGGTAGGAATGAAGAAAATAAATTAGCTTTCTCATGATTGGGTTTCTCATGTAAGATTTTCAAAACTAAGTTGTGTGGATCCTTAGCTCGGGCCCTAGTGATAGGTCCTATAGGAGTCTAATTCCTATCATCTCCTCGGGCTTCTAGAAGATTTGCCCTTAAATCTGATAGGTCTTCATACATGTTGTCTAATAAGTATGGTGATAGATTTGCAACATTAAAGGTCGCTAATACTTCATACTCTCCTGGTGACTTTATCTGGTAGGCGTTGTTGTTGATGCGCTTTAAAACCCCGAATCGTCCCTCTGATCTGGGAGACAGCTTCTATGACTTCTTATGTGGAAACCTGTCCCTGCTAAGATCAATCCAGACTAAGTCACCTGGATTATAAAGATGAGTTTTTTTTGTGTCTGTTTCCTTGGATTCTCTACCGTTCCTGGGTCTTTTGAAGGCGTTTAGTTGTTCTATCATGAATGTGTTGAATTTGCCTGGCTCGGTCAACTCCACTAAGACTCTCTTCCTTTGTTGCTGGTCCTATTATAAAATCCAATGGAATAGAAGGATTATAGCTATAAACAACTTCAAAGGGAGACTTACTGGTTGAACTATGAGTAGACCTATTGTAAGTGAACTCAACAATAGGAAGATACAAGTCCCAATCAGTAAGATTATTACCAACTGTCGCTCTAAGTAGATTCCCAAGCGTACGGTTGACAACTTTTGTTTGTCCGTCTGTCCGTGGATGGCAAGAGGTACTGTACATAAGATTAGTACCTAGTCTTTTCCATAATGTCTTCCAAAAGAAACTAAGAAACTTAGTGTCTCTGTCTGACACTATGTTGTGTGGGACTCCATGTAATTTGACAATTTCTTGCACAAAAATGTTAGCAATAAAAATGGTATCATCTGTTTTGTGACAAGGCACAAAATGTGACATTTTATTGAACCTGTCGATAACCACCATAATAGAGTCTTTTCCCCTTTGTGTTCTAGGTAACACCAACACAAAATCCATACTGATATCAGTCCAGGGTTTATCTAATATAGGCAAAGGCATGTACTCACCTTATACACTTTTCTTCCCTTTAGCTCTCTTACAAATACCATACCTTTCTAATACCCTATGGACATCATTTATCATACCCTTCCAATAGAAATTCTCCCTCAATATGGCTAGGGTTCTCTTCTCACCAAAGTGTCTAGACAATCCACCTGTATGTGCTTCCCTCACCAGTAACTCCCTCACAAATCTAGAAGGAATACATAGTTTTCCTGATTTATACAAAAACCCCTCAATCACGCAATAACCATCATGCATCTTGCCCCCATAACACCTCTCGATAAAAGTTTTGAATTCCTCATCACATATATACTATTCTTTCAATAATTCAAAACCCAGCAGTTTTGACTAAAGAGAAGTGATAAGTATATATCGTCGTGATAAAGCATCGACAACAATATTCTGATTACCCTTCTTGTACTTTATCACATAAGCAAAACCCTCCAAAAAACTCCACCCACTTAGCTTAGTATTTAGACAAATTCTGTTGTCCCTTGAAATGTTTCAAAGATTCATGATCTGTATAAATAATAAACTCTCTCGAGAGGAGATAATGCTGCCACGTCATGAGAGCCCCCACTAAGGAATAAAATTCCTTATCATATATAGAATAGTTTAAAGTTGCACCACTCAACTTCTCACTAAAATATGCTATGGGTCTCTTTTCCTGCATTAGTACAGCACCAATTCCTATCCTAGAAGCATCACATTCCAACTCAAAAACTTTGTCAAAATTAGGTAAAGCCAATAATGGAGCACAAGTGAGTTTTTCTTTTATCTCTTCAAAACTCCTCTAGGCCCTTTCAATCCAGATGAAAGGTACATTCTTTTTAGTCAGTTCTGTGAGAGGACTGACAATACTACTGAAATTATAGACAAAGCATCTATAAAAAGATGCAAGTCCATGAAAACTTCTTACCTCAGTAACTGAGGTAGGTGTTGGCCATTCCTCGATTGCCTTCACTTTCTCCTCATCCACCATAACACCTGAACTAGATACAACAAAACCCAAAAATGTTACCTCAGTTTGGTAAAAAGAACACTTTTAGAGATTTGCAAATAGCTGTTGTGCCCTTAATATTGAGAATACTGCTTAAAGATGCTCCACATATTGTTCTAGGTTTTTGCTGTAGATCAGAATATCATCAAAATAAACAACAACACATTTTCCTAGAAATTCTTTTAGTACATGATTCATCAGCCTCATAAATGTACTAGGAGCATTACTCAAACCAAAGGACATAACCAACCACTCATACAGTCCATGACGTGTTTTGAAAGCAGTTTTCCATTCATCTCCCTCTCTCATCCGAATTTGGTGATATCCACTTTTAAGATCTACTTTGGAGAAAACCTGTGAACCATGCAGCTCATCTAACATATCATCAAGTCTAGGAATATGATACTTGTATTTGATGGTGATTTTGTTGATGGCTCTGCTATCGATACACATTCTCCAAGTACCATCCTTCTTAGGAACAAGAAGGGCGGGAACAGCACATGGACTGAGACTCTCTCTGACAAACCCCCGCTCAACTAACTCATCCACTTGGTGCTTCAATTCCCTAGCCTCCTCGGGATTTATGTGATATGCAGGTCGGTTCGGTAATACTGAACCGGGCATAAGATTGATAGCATGCTCTATCCCTCTCAAAGGTGGTAACCCTATTGGCAAATCATCAAGAAAAATGTGAATATACTCATTAAATACCTGAGAAATTGCTGAAGGTAGAAATAGTGGTTCCTGCACCCCTAGTGCACATCTCAGCTAAAGTAAGTAAACTGGAGTCTCTTCTGTAACTAGCCTCACAATTTCACCCTGTCCCATTAATAATACCTTCTTTTCCTCATAATCATTACACTATACTGAAGCCCTTTTAACCTTTGATGGTCTACTGATCTGTTGCTGAACCTTTTGGACCTCTAAAGGTGACATCGAATTCAGAATAACACGTTTGCCTTCCTTCTGGAACACATAAGTATTCCTAAAGCCATCATGCAAGACCCTCATGTCATATAACTAAGGCCTACCAAGAAATATATGGGATGCACACATAGACAAGATATCACACTCAATCTCATCACAATATTTATCCCCTACACTGAATGGTACCCTAGCTCTTTGGGTCACATGTAAACTCCCCTGATCACTTAGCCAATGCAATTTATATGGTTTGGGATGTGGAGTGGTGGTAAGTGTTAGCTTCGATACTAACGATGCGGCTACTACATTGTTACAACTACCACCATCAACTATAAGGACACACAAATTTCCTTGTACCCTACAAGAAGTATGGAACAAGTTTTCCCTTTGTTCTTCATCCTTAGTAGCAAATGTAGTCAATGTTCGGCGCAACACATTAGCATATTGAAACATCTCACTAGACATTGTTGTGTTTAAATTCAACACCACAATAATAATCTTCACACCTTCTATGGCTCAAGTACACAACTACTCTTAAGTAGATAGAATTTAAATTCAACTTTAAGTGCTTAAGTAACTAGTTCAATTACTTTCACACTTTAATGACTTATTTGAATTTTAAATTTTATTACTCAACCTTCCTTTTCTTATTTTGATTTCACACTACAATCAACCATAATGTGCAGCACCTCAACAAATACAAAATAATCAAAATCCACTGCTACTCTACTACTCTTACTCACGGTTCCACCAATTCACGCCACCAACAACAATTCACAATATTACACACTCTAAAACCCACACTAAATGCACATACTTTTCACTAAATTTTACAAAACACAACAGCTCATACACACTCCTTTTTCACACATTGCAACACACACATACACACTCTTCTACACTTCAACTTCTCCACTTCTATTCAAATTGCAAACCACAACTTCAACAACAAAGGTAGCTCAAATTTCAAATTCAAAATGAGCTCAACAAGTGCAAGATTCCACAAATGATAAGAAGTTATTTTAAATTCAAATGACACACAATTAACTATGACTTAATGTGTGTTTTGAAATGTCAAATTAACTTCTTAATGTACACTTCAATTCTGATTTCAAATCTAAAAATGACAATTGAGATTCCTCCAATTTTTGAAAATGCACACACTACACAATTCCACTTCACAATTGTAACCCTTCCACAATTGGTAAGAAGTAATTTTCAAATTCAAATAACCATACATTAACTTCATCAATCTTAATGTTTGTTTTGAAAATCAAATAATTTCCAATTCTTCCACATTACTCAAATTTGGAAATGCTCAATCACTCCTCTAATTTTCTGAAATAAACAATGTAAGAATCACAATTTTTCTCCCTACACAATTGCACTTCTGAAATTGCATTTAAAATGCACTACTTTCCTCTTCCTCTACGGTGAATTCCATAACATAGAAGCTTCAACAAGTAATCAAAACTCACTCCAACATGCAGCAAATTCAACTTCTACTCAAGACAATTCACACCACTTCAAACAACTATAACAACAATTTCAATTTACTCCCAATTTTGGCATTGAAGACGTAAGAACATGAACCATAAATTTCCAAAATTCAAAATCAAATAACCCTTGTCACAACCTCAAGTTCTGGTACCAAATTATGATGTGCCTAAAAGGGGATTAAGCACAATCAAATGAAACAAAAACCAACCCTAAATACAATCAACAATTCCGGTTTAACAATGTTAAGAATTTGAGAGATTCCTAATGGGTGCAATGAGATCCAAAATCAATAAATAATGAACAAATCCACCACAATGAATCAAATCCCTCAATATACACTAATCCAATTTGAAATATCACGTGAACTTT
Organism: Laguncularia racemosa; assembly: GCA_037954665.1. Lineage (NCBI taxonomy): Eukaryota > Viridiplantae > Streptophyta > Magnoliopsida > Myrtales > Combretaceae > Laguncularia > Laguncularia racemosa. The sequence goes on from JBBMOL010000125.1 coordinate 1,689,696, forward strand.
AAGAATATTTAGCAAAGCACAACTGTGATCCCCTTTCCACAATAAATGCTTTCACGGTTGAACAACATGCAAAATAGGGGAATAGAAATCAAGTATAAAAGGAACTCAATTAAGCACACTAATTCAAATAATAATGAATCAAATCTGACCAAGAAATGTTCCAATTCAATCCTAGATATTACACACTAGAGAAGAAAAGAAAACATAACAATTTGAAATTAATATGACTTACAATTTCAAGTGTTGCATTCGCCACAATCTTAACTCTTGGGATTGAAATTGATAAGAGGAAATTGAACTAGGAAACCCTAAGTTTTATCATGTGAAAGTGAAGTGTTTGTTCTGAAAATTGGCCTCCCAAAAACCCTACTTAAGCAAGTATTTATACTTGCTCCCTTTAGGGTTAGAAAATACACAAAATTACAACTATGCCACTTTTAGGGTGGCTGATCCTAAATGAGAATTACAAACAAAATGAAAGTATCCCAAAAGAAATTATAACATAAAATAGTCTACGTAAATGACAAATATATAAAAGAAATTGGTCTTCAAGATGTCGGTCTTTAAGGTACTTTCAAATTGAGCCTCGATGAGGATCCCGACTCACTCAAAAGTATAGGTGATTTGGCACCCTGTAGGACTGGTAAGTGAATCTACTGGAATGCATAACAATTATAAGGTAGGAATGAAGAAAATAAATTAGCTTCCTCAGGATTGGGTTTCTCATGTAAGATTCTCAAAACTAAGTTGTGTAGACCCTTAGCTCGGGCCCTAGTGATAGGTCCTATAGGAGTTTGATTCCTATCACATAGGTTGCTTTTCTGTTTTCCAAGATACTAGAGCATTGCCTAACATCACACAATAACCTGAAATGGACTTTCTATCTTTGCTGTTGGAGCCCCAATTTGAGTCAAAATAACCATGTAGTCATAGTATGTTATCAGCATAATAAAAGATTCCTAATGTAGCAAAGCTTTTAAGATATCTAAGTAGATGAAATAATGCTTGAAGATGTGGTTGTCTAGGATGAGACATAAATTGACTTAACTTGTGGACTACAAAAGTTATGTTTGGACAAGTGATTGTGATGTACAGTAAGCAACCAATTAATCTTTTGTAGAATGAAGGATTAGAAAGTAAATCTCCTATAGTGTTGTCAACATTTAAACTATGTGGCAGTTGAAATGAAACTAACTTTGCTTTAGATAAGCCTACATCATGTAGAACATCCAAAATAAACTTGCGCTAATTTAGAAGAATGCCTTGATTTGTTGACATAATTCTAAACCAAGAAAAAAACAAGCATCTTCTAAATCTTTAATAGTAAAGGCTTCATGAAGTCATTGTTAGATTTGAGATATGGATTTTTCATTTGATCCAGTGATTAACATATCATTGACATAAAGTAGAATGAACAAGCTTCCATCTGAATCTTGATATGTAAATAATGAATAATCATGATTTGACGGACAAAATCCAAGAGAAAAGAGAAACTTCGAATATTCTAAGTTCCATTAACGAGATGCTTTCTTGAGCCTATAAAGTGATTTCTTCAAATAACAGACTTGACTAAGAAAAGCTTTATCATGTCCTTCTAGGGGTAGCATATATATGTCTTCATTAAGAAAACCATGTAAAAAGGTGTTACTCACATCTATTTTGTGTAAGATCCAATTATATGTAGCAATAACATCAATTAAGATGTGTATAATGCCTAGCTTTGCTATGGGTGAAAAGGTATCATGATAGTCTTTGCCTTCTACCTATGTAAATCCTTTAGCAGCAAGTTGAGCTTTATACCTTTCTATCTTACTATCTAGTCTGTATTTTATTTTATAAACCTATTTACATCATATTTGGTTTCTTTCCTATTGGCAAAAAGGTCAATTCCCAAGTGTCATTACTTTTTAATGCAACAAGTTCATTTCGTGTTGCACTTTGCCATTCTTTATGCATAGATGCTTTTGAATAATTTCGTAGTTCTTGACTAAGTAATACATTTGCTAGAGATGCTACATATTTAGTTGGATATGTAGTAAAATATTTGATATCAAAGAGGGGATGTGGAGAATCTGATTTGGTTTTTATGTCTATGTAAGATGAATCATTAGTAGTAGCATTTTTAGCTAAATGTATAAAGTCCTTTAGCCATGATGGAGTTTTCTTTTCTCTAGATGACCTTCATAAATCAGGATGACTATTATCATAATGAGAACTAATTTTAGAATGAGAAGAATGAGGAGAAACAAATTGATTAAATGCAGGAACCAAGTTGTTCATTTGTGCATTAATAGAATTAAGTCTGATCGGTTTGTTCATAATAGAATTCTCAACATTAGCTAATGAGGTTTCAAACAGAATGAGATTTTTTATAGATGATTCTGTTTTGTTAAAATCTAACACTATATTTTCTTTAAAAGGAAATTTATCTTCAAAGAACATAATATCACATGATACAATTATTTTCTTATGAAATAAACTATAAACTCTATAAACTTTTTATCTTGTTCATATCCTAAAAATACACATTTAACTCCTCTAGATTCAAACTTATCACTAGGATGAGCATGTCTTGCTATATAGCATAAAAATCTAATAATTCTTAAATCATAAGATGGTGGTTTTCTAAATAAAATATAATATACTTATATGATTTAGAAGATCACCAAATCAATAATTGTTCAAATTGGAGTCGTTTTCTATTTTTAGTGAATTTTTCAAGCCAATTACCCTGTTTTGGCCGAATTAAATCCTTAACAAAATTAGGGAACTTGATTTGATTAGTTGAGTTTGATGTTTAGTTGAGGTTAATTGAAGTATAATATGATGTTAAGAAGCTTAGGTTGGTTACGAAACAAAAACGGGAGCGTTCAGTGCAAAATCGTGATAATTTGGAACCATACGATTTGATATAGAATCGAATCGAAATTTAATTACATTAATATATAATATAGCGTAATATACCCATATGTATATGAATTAGAAATTGTAGGAAAATGGTGGATTATATGAGGTTAGGATGGAATTTAGGGGTTTGAAATACTGAATTAGCAATTTGGGGTTCAATAGAGTAAATGGAGTAACATTGATTGATATACTGATGATTCAGGTATTTCTATTAAGTGAGGAAGACAAAGGAATTTGGCTGGTGCGACTGTTTGGATTTGCATATATTGTTTCAAGTGAGTACCCCCTTAACTCCTCTCTTGGGTACAAGTGGTTGATAATGTAGACCACTTGTTGTTGGCTGAAATTACCCTACACGATCACTTACTGTGATCAATGCAGGAAGATTGTTAAATTACATTAGATTACTGATGGCTAGTTGTGTGTCCTGATATGGTTGGATTATGAGAAAAAGGGAAAATTCTAGAAATCCTAGAATGAGAGTTAGGTGTGGGATTTGATTGTACTATTTCTGATTGTATATGATATAACGAACTTAAATTATTAAATGCTTTATGATTGTGATGTAATGCTTGGTTATTTTTAGCTTATTGGATGGGGTTTATATAACTAGCTAAGTTCATACTATTGTTGTCTCGGTAATGATGAAATATCTAAATGGATAATAAAATGGAAAACTGATCGTTAACATGTATAACTTCATTAAAGTATACCTAACTGAGTTTTAGGACTCGAACATATTAAATGGGGTTTAAGTTGTAAGTACCTACTAACCCAAAACACTTAATGTAAGGAAAGTCTCATTCCTTGCCTAGTAAGTTTGTGGTATGACCTTTAAGTCGACCAGGATAGGTTTGAGGCACGGTTGATGAACCGGCCCGATTCAGTGACCTATGGGGATCTGGTTACCCCTTTTGTTCGAGGCTAGTGAAATGTGAACTGAATGTTTTTAACTAAAAAGAGTATGTAAGGATGTCTTAATTGGTTAAGAATACATTAAGTTTTGAAAAGTACATGAGGGTAGTTTATCTACTAGTTGGTAAGCTCTGCTTGGGTTAATTGAAAAGTATTTGTGACCTGTGAGTAAACATAAGTGATTTGAAATGGTCTATAATGAAAAGGTTATGAGTTTGGTAAAATGGAATTATAAGGAAATATCATTAAGTAAGATCATGATGATGTTAAAATGTGAGAAATTGAATTGGGTTTCTTGCAAATATAGCTTTGAGTTGAAAACTTGCTTACTTGAGTAATTACTTCCGAGGTATTTAATAATATTGCTGGTTACTATTATGTGATTTTATTGATTGTTTTTCCTGTGTTGCTTGATTATGTACAGGTACTGAAGAATAAGTTATTAGAGACTCAGGTTTTTGGAGAGCGTCAATAGAGGCAAATAGGCCCTTAGTTTCCATTTTGGAACCTCTGTTATTTGTAATAGGATATCCTATACATGATGTTGTAGTGCTTGTAAACAAGATCTATAGGTGTTAATCTTTAGATTGTAATGTAAATATTTATGTGTATAAGGTTGGATTTGTAATCTTTTGAGCCACTTAAGGCTACAGGATTAATCATGGGCTGTGCTTACTTACCGAGAATGTAGATCCCGATGGTATATATATATATATATATATATATGATTTATGATGTGACAAGAGATTTTAAGTACATGTATTTAGATATGATGTGGATTTGAAATGATAGTGCTGTTAGTGCCATTTTATAGGACGTTTATAAAATTACATACAGGTTGGAGTTGCAGGTTCAAGATTAGCAAAATTTGCTTTATCTCTAATTCAGAGACAGCATAGCAATCTACCTACAGGTACCGAGGATAGTTACAGGAATTTTGGAATAGGTTCAAGAATCAGACCTAGTAGGTAGATCGCTACATGCACCTTCTTCCATAAAGAGCTTCATATGGTGCTATTTGGATGGTTGCTTGGTAACTGTTATTATAGGCAAACTCAACCAGAGGTATATGTTCATTCCAATTTCCTCCAAAATCTAATGCACATGCTCTGAGTAAATCTTCCAATATTTGTATAGTCCTTTTAGATTGACCATCTGTCTGTGGGTGGAATGCTGTGTTAAACTATAGTTTGGTGCCCAATGCCTTGTGTAGGCTGCTCCAGAATCTACTCACAAAATTTGTGTCTCTATCATAAGTGATTGTCACTGGCACTCCATGCAATCTGACTATCTCCTGTATGTATATCCAAGCTAGTTTCTCTAATTTGTATCATACTCTGATAGGTATAAAATGAGCAGACTTGGTTAATCTATTTACTATGAACCAAACTGCATCTTACTTCTCCTTGGTGTTTGGGAGGGCTGTAACAAAGTCTATTATCACACGTTCCCATTTCCACTCCGGTATTGGAAAAGGTTGTAATTTTCTAGCTGGTCTTTGATGTTCTATTCTGATCTATTGGCAATTGAGGCATCTGGCTACATATTAAGCTATTTTTCTCTTCATGTTTCTCCACCAATAACAACTCTTCACGTCCATGTACATTTTGGTACTTCTAGGATATATGGTATAGGTAGAGTGATGTGCCTTTTTCATTATTTCTCTCTTCAATTCTGCATCCTTTGGCACATACAAGTTGTACCTTAAGGTCCCTTCTACATACAAGTTAAATTCTGGTGCCTTACTTTGTTCCATTCTGCTCTTGATCTCTTAAATGTCTTTATCTTCCATTTGACCAGCTTTAATCCTATCCATTATGGTTGGCTGAATCCTTAAGGTAGCCATTCTTGCTCCCACTTCTTATGTTAAAACTTCTAGCTCTAATTTGTGCATGTCTTCTAATAACTCCTTATGTGAAGTGATGAGAGTAGATACATTGCCCTATTTCTTTTTTCTAAGGGTGTTTGTCACCACATTAGCTTTTCTTGGGTGGTATTATATCTTCAGATCGTAATCTTTGATTAACTCCAACCATCTCCTCTGTCAAATATTCAGCTCTTTCTATGTAAATATGTACTCTAGGCTTTTGTTGTCAGGGAAGATTTTGCACCTTTCTCCATATAAGTAATGTTTCCATAGCTTCAAAGCTAGCACTACAGTTACCAATTCTAAATCATGAGTTGGGTAGTTCTTTTCATATAGCTTCAATTATTAAGAAGCGTAAGCTATTACTTGACTACCTTACATTAATACATACCCCAACCTTTGGACAGTCAAAACTAGTGCCGACACCAATTTCTCTTTGAGTATTTGAAAGCTGGCTTCACATCTGTCATCCCATTCGAATTTCACATTCTTCTTTGTCAATCTGGTGAGAGGAGTTGCTATTTTGGAAAATCCTTTTACAAATCTCTTGTAGTAGCCTACTAGACTTAGGAAGCTTCTTCCCTCTATAACTGTTTTTAGTCTGTGCCAGTTTACTATTGCTCTCACCATTTCTAGGTCTATAGATATCACTTTTCTATTAACAACATGACTCAAGAAGTTTACTTGTTCTAGCCAGAATTCACACTTACTGAGTTTGGCATACAATTTCTCATCTTATAACATGCCCAATACCAGTCTCAAGTGTTCTTCATGCTCCTCAATGCTTTTAGAGTATATTAGGATACTGTCTATAAAGAAGATTACAAATTTATCTAAAAAATCCTTGAATACTTTATTCATTAAATCCATGAATGTAATTGGTGCATTCGTTAGTCTAAAGGACATTACTAGAAACTTATAGTGCTCATACCTAGTTTGAAATGCTATTTTTTGGATGTCCTCTTCTTTGATTCTTAGTTGATGGTAGCCTAATCTTAGGTCTACTTTAGAGAATACCTAGGCTCCTAACAACTGGTCAAGTAGGTCATCTATCTTAGGAAGAGGATATTTGTTCTTGGTTGCGACCCTATTTAACTCTTTGTAGTCTATATAAAGTCTCATGCTTCCATCCTTCTTCTTTACAAACAAGATTAGTGCACCTTAAGGAGAGACACTGGGTCTTATGAAACCATTATCTTATTGCTCTTGTTATTGTTTCCTTAGTTCTTCCAATTCCATTAGTGTCATCTTGTAGATTGGTTTTGATATGGGTATTGTAGCTTATACCAAGTCGATGTTGAATTCTATTTCCCTGGCTAGGGGTAAACCAAGAAGATCTACTAGAAACACATCAGGAAATTCCCTCACTATCGGTACTCCTTCCATCTTAACTTTTTCACTAGCTTCAACAGATATAGTTGCTAGTGCACTTTTTCCCCACATCTCATAGGTAGGCAATCTAATAGGTCTCTGCACTTCCAACTTATATTCAAAATATCCATCCCCTGGTATATTAAACTTGATAGGAATAAAAATCCGACAAGACCTATCATTAGTGCAAAAACTAAAGGATTTCAAATCTTGGCGTTGAGGGCCCATTTTGAGCAGATCGACCCCGGAATTATTTATATATTAACCTCTTTTCTATTATTCTTGTATCATGTTTTCCAATAGGCACACTTATCATATTTTATAGGGCAATGGACAAACTCCCTCAGACTCAGCTTGTGGGTTATCCATGGACCGACCTGAACCGGCGATGAGTTGAGCCGATGGATCTTATAGAAGACCGGTATCTTGAAAACCATTTCTTTTATATATTTATTATTTTATGAACTATTTTGGTTGTATTTCGGTTTTGGGACACTTTTATTTCCTTGTAATTTTCATTTAGGGTTAGCCACCTTAAAAGTGGCAAACTTGTAATTTTGAGCACTTTTTAACCATAGGAGTAGCAAGTATAAATACTTACTTAAGAGAGGGTTTGGGAGGCTTATCATTTTGCAGATTGTAAACTTCCTTTCACGTGAGAATTAGGGTTCATACCTTGGTTCCAAACTCTTATCAATTTCAATCCCAAGAGTTGAAATTGTGGCGAGTGCAACATCTTGAAATTGTGAGTTACATCAATTTCATTTTGTTGTGATTTCTTTTCTTCTCTAGTGTGTCATATCTAGGGTTGAATTGAGATATTTCTTGGTCAGAAATACTTCTTATTGTTCACGAATTCTTGTGCTTATTTGAAGTATCTATCAATTATATTTGGTTCATCATTGAAAATTTCCCTAGGAAACGTGTTCTTCACTATTTGAGAGGGATTATTTTTGTTACGGTTTTTCTCTTGTCATTTGAGGTTTATTTGCGTGGATTATATGAAATTAAGAGGTTGTTAGAAGGTATTATCAGTGTGGTATTCTAATTATATCATTGGACATTTGGAATTCATCATATCTTCACTTGGTTCACGTCATTTTGCCTTTATTTTTTGATCCGATTTTTCCTTGACTTGAGATAGTTTTTCTTAAGTCTTTTGAATGTGCTTTCAAGTGTGTTTAGGCACATCATCTTTTTGGTATCAGAGCTATATCATATTTGGATATAATATTGATTACATCCTAATTGAAGAATTGGTTACATTCATTGGAAATTGACACCTTTGTTCATAAGATTGAGACTAGTTTGATTGACATTGTTTGTTTGTCTTTCAAATTGGTTTTTGTATGTGCTTAATATTGGTTTTAGGCACATCAAAACTGCGTCACCATGTTGTAATAGTTAATGGTGGCATAATATTTTGATAGCTAGTTGACACCCAATATAATGTCAAACTCTATCATTTCCAATACCAAGAGGTCTACTGGCATCACCCTACTTTATATTTCTATTCTTACTCCTTTGCATATCCTACTTATTCTTCTTCTTACTCCCAAAGGAGTACTAACAGCCAGGCAGTCATTTATGTTTTCAACATTCAAAGCACATGCATGAACAAAATTCTCAAACACATGGGACATAGATGCATCAATATCAAATAGCACATATGCATTGCAAGAGTGTACTGGAAGCATACCCACAATGTTTTCCACATTCGGGATATCTTGGTGCTGCTATTGATGAATGGTAAACACTTTGGTAGGAACTCTTTGTCTAAGACCTCCTACTTGTGGTCTACCTCCTTATCTTCTCACTAGAGGTTTAGTTACCTATTAAACTTGCCCTGTTTGATTTCTGGTTTGTCCCTGAGGATAGTTGATTGCCTTATGTCCCTTTAGTTGCACACATGATAGAAGATTAGGGGAACTGACCTTGTAGTGCAATACCTGCTAATGTGTCCAGTGTTCCCATAAGAGAAATATGCCCCATCTGGTCATCTACACTCTCTTAACTCATGAGGTCCATAACATTTGGGACATTTAACAGTTAGGCTTGTTGTAGTGAGTGCCAAAGGCACTTGTTTGATCTGGAGAGGAGAGGCTACAACTCTTGGTGTTCTACTTTACAATAGGTGATGTCTTTTACCCCTGTCTTGCCTCATTCCATTAGAGGCATGTCTTTTTCCTAGAGCTATTGTTGCTCTGTAGCTCCTCTGTTCTTCTATAATCTTTTTACTCTACTCAAGGTACTTTGCTTTGTCAACCATTTTAGCATATGTATTTAGCTAAAAGGCCCTACTGCAAGTTGTAGGTCCAGTTCCAATCCTCTTAGGAACCTTCTGGCTTGGGACCTATCATCATTACGTACATTTTCAAGAAGGAACTAAATGAGGTGATTCAGCTCTGCCTCATACTCTTCAATTGTTCGATTCCCCTATTCACAGTTGTAGTATTAATTCTCCATTCTATCTCTAGAGTTGCTAAGGAAGTATCTTTGATAAAACAGCTTCTTTAATACTGCCCAGTTTATGCATTCCCCTACAAGTCTAGGAGTCGAAGCCTACCATTTTTCTGTAGTTCCCTTTAGTATAAATGCAGTATAATTTACCTTCCTATCTTCTGGTATTTGGAAGGCAGCAAATGTTTTCTCAATTTCCTATACCTAATCCTTAGCTTCGATTGGGTCATCCACTCCGGGGTTAAATTCTTTAGCTACTCTTATGAACTTATCAAAGCTAATGGGTTCGTTAACATTCTTGTACTGTAGGACATTGAGGGCTTAGTGTTGTTGTGCTAGTGGTCCCACCTGATGGTTCATAGTATACAGTAGTTGAATTGTCTCTTCAGCCATCTGACCTCTTTCCCCTTGTGGTCGTGGATTCTAAACCTCCTCCTTATTAGGGTTATCATGTCTAGCACCCCTTTTAGCTCCTGATCTAGTGATTTTTCTTAGAGGCATTCTGTTTAAGAAGAAACAACCGAATCTACTTAAGTTAATATCAATCATGGTCAGTTTCATAGTGTGCAAGTACATACACATATACCACTACACATGGGTCTACTTATATATAAAACTTAGCAGTTAGAAGAATACAAGTAAAGTAATAATACAAGAAAATAATTACATAATTAAGTAAATTTCCATTATTTTACCTACTCTCTTCATGTCTCACTATCTTACGAATCTAGTGCTTAACTCTTTTAAAGATCATATCTTAGACTTGATTGTTGAAAACTTATGTCTATTGATCGCTTAGTTCTAAGGATCATTACCTAAGCTATTCAAGATCAACAACCTATGCTCTATAGATCAAACTAAAGCCTTTAAAGATCATGAACCTAAAGCTTTGATACCATAAAAGCGGTAAAGCTTCGAAACTTGGGCTGCCCTACTGCCCGCCACGTGTCCTTATCTCACATGAACATGTTAAGGCTCTGAATAAACTCTGATACATTTTAACTTATAACTCTTATATAAAAGCATTTCATACATCCCAAAAAATTCACATAATTTCATAAACCATACCAAATATTTAACGCAGTGGAAGTCTTTGAATATTAAAATAACATTCTTCAAAAGATAATGTCTATTATAGTCAAATAACATAATTCTCCAAATCCTAATCACCATAATATAAATGGAAATTTTCATCTTCCTCTCTCTATGGTTTACCTAAACCCAAGTTATCTTCTAGTTTGTCATCTCTGTCAACACTTGCATCTAAAAATATTCCCTGAGGGTGAGTTAATGCCCAGTACGTATAACATAAAAACACATGCATGGACAAACATGAACAAGTATCACACACATCATGCAGTACTTAAACATAAACAACCATTTCATAATACAATTTATTTCCACAAGCAACAACAAGATACTCATAACCCCTTTAACACACTTAACATACAGGAACATAACTTGGTGATGGGAACTACTACTATGGGCCCTACACCCATGTTCACTTAAACCACTTAATCCCGGTAATGGGAACAGCCACTACAGGGCCCATACCCATGTCCACTTAAACCTATTAACTAACATTCATCCCAGATCATTTCCAAGCATGACTCCACTAGGGACAACGTCACATAAGGATCATTAGGATACCCTTTAGGGATCTGCCACTATGGGCCCCTAAGCTGAGCCAAGCACATACAACATACAACTTAAATACTTAAATCAAATCATTTAACTTAATCAATTTCAATGCATAAGCTAACTTAAACAAGCACAAATCAACACCCAAGTTACACATACATTGAATCCTAGCCTCAAGTACTTCCCAGTCTTAGACTTAAGCTAAATTGAAATTTGTACAAATCAATAAGCTTTTCTTAGTACTTAATCTAAGATTAATATCATTCTCTTATTTCTCTTAATCCTATTTATTTAATTTCTCTAGAGCCTTAGTAGCTATCTAGATTATGTGGAAATTAGTTTAATTTGAAGTTAAATGAATATATAATTACGTTATACTTTATTTAACATGGCCATGTTGGGGGCTGTGTTGCTCAACACGGGCTAGAGCACGACTGTGTTAAGGTTCTTGTATCTTTTGGTATAAAGTTTGGCTTCAATACGGTTAGAACACGACCGTGTTGGGAGGCCATGTTCTTCTTAATTCAACACGATCAAAACACGACAACGTTAGGAGGCCGTGTTACCCTTGACTCAACATGGTTAAAACACGATCGTATTAAGAGGCCGTGTGATGCGAACTCGGTATGCTCTGAAACCAAATGATTCGAAAACGGATTCGAATTCCTTTACACAAACCAAATCGTCAATAACAATCAAATGTCACAATTTTTTTAGGGTTTTCTGGATTTTGGTACTAACGAACAAAATCAAAGATATGGATAAAATTATCAATCTGTAGATGCTAAGATTGATAAAATTAAACTGATTTGCAATTAAATCATAGAACGATAGAGACCACGTTCTATAAAACAATCACTACGGTTAAAGAATTCTAAGAATTCAATAACAATGCTCGCCACAAATTCTATATGAACTAAGAATTTGATAAGAACAATACGGATAAACGGAAAATCAATTCTCAATATTCTCAAATCTCCAAAGAAGATTCACACACACTCAAAGTGTCTCCGTTTTACAACCAAAATAACATTTTCCCTCGAAAAACCCTAAGGACGCCTATTTATATCATCCTAAAAAATTTGTGCGAAACCATTTAAGGCCTGCTTAAGGCCAGCCAAAAGCCGGCAGCCTAAGTACATAGGCCGGCACCCAAAGGTCGGCACCAAGTCCGGTGGCTTTCATTTAGGCCGGCTCCAAGGCCGGCGGCCTTGAAGCTAACTCGGTTGGCCTTTATTCAAGGCCGGCTTAAGGCTGGCCAAACTTCGCCTTGGGTCCTCCCAACTCTTATGTCCTCCTTTTTTGGACCCCGCACTGCCACCTAAAGCTCGGATTGACTTTGTTTTCTTTGGCACTCGTATCTTAGCTCTTGGAATCATATCATTCCCTCCATGTTGAAAAAGATTCGACCTCGAATCTGTATCGTCCATCCTGCTAGGCTACATAAACAAACTCCTCTTTCCCTTAAGCTTCTTAAGGCAAATCAGCCTTGTTTGTTGTACTTCAATTGGACTCATAGGAAGAAGCTTGTATGCCTTGTCCTGTTGCTGAATGGTATACTCATTGGTGTATCCATCATACTTGGCTTTGAGGTCATACTGCCAAGGTCTTCCAAGGATCAAATGTGTAGCTTCCATAGGAACTACATCACAAACAATTTCGTCAGTATAATCACCAATAAGTAATGGAACACGAACCTGTTTGTGTACATGAACAGCTCCCTGTAGACTCAACCAATGAAGTGCATAAGGTCTTGGATGCTGCTCCACCTATAAACCCAACTTAGTAACCCAGCTTGCTGAAGCAACATTAGTGCAACTACCTATGTCAACCACAATCAAACAAGTCTTCCCTTGCACCATGCCTTGGATATGAAATAAATTGGCTCTCTGATTATGAACAGCTTCATCCTGCTTAACCATTAGCAAGTCTCCCTGTACTAGACTCACTATAACGTCTTCATCTTCCTCTTCTGCCTCAGTACTCTTCTGTTCTTCTTCCTCACTCTCAACTTTGTCCCCCTTGATGACCATAACCCTTTTATTAGGACATTGAGAAGCAATATGGCCAAGTCCTAAACACTTAAAACATTTGATATCCCTGCTCCTCTTTTGTTGTGTTTGGTCAACAACCTCACTAGCGACTGCCTTTCCCTTTTCCTTCCTTTCCTTCTCCCTCTCACCCTCATCTGACTTATGGTGGTGATATGATTTCTGATCCCGCCATTTCTGATCACGCCTGCATTGATGCCGCTCAACTCGACTGGCTAATTTAATCACATCCTCAAGAGTCTGATAATGCTGGAGTTCCACTACACTGGCAATGTCCATCTTCAACCCATTGATGAAACGAGCTATGGATTCATCTGATGTTTCCTTAATATCACATCTTGCCACTAATGTCTCAAACTCCTTCACGTACTCTTCTATGCTCTTCTTACCCTGCCTCAAGGATTGCAACTCCATCAGCATCTCCTGTTTATAGTAGTCTGGCACAAATCTGTGTCTCATCAACCTTTTCATCAAAGCTCATGAACGCACTTTCTCCTCATCAGCCCTATGCCTCTCAGTTTGTAATTTATCCCACCACAAACTAGCATATTCAGAGAATGCTAGAGACGCCATTTTCACCTTCATGCGCTCATCCCGCTCATAACAGTCAAACACCTTTTCAACCCGTGGCACCCAGTCTAGGAATTTCTCTGGTTTACTACTACCAGTGAAAGGTGGAATTTTCAGCTTGATGCTTTCAATCCCCTTACACCTGTCAACATTGTTTCCTCTCCTACTCCTTCTACTAGTAGCATCAGATTCACTACTAGAGTGTCTCCTCCTAATTCCTGCACCACTATGGCTTCTTCTATCCCTAACCTCCAATCTCTCCATAATCAATCTAAGATTTTCTTGGATTTGATTGAACTTAGCCCTAGTCACAGCCTTACCCCCATTGTCAGCATCATTCATATTGTTGTTGTTTTGAACACTTCCTTGCGACGACATCTCTACCCTTCAATAGTCAGCAATAGAAATTCACCAACAACCCAATTCTCAACAATAGCCCCAAACACCAATTCAACACTCAACAACTGAATTCTGCAAAAATATTCACAAAACCCCCAATTCTCAACAACAGACCAATCACCAATTCACAGCAATACAATTCACAAAACAAAATTCCAAATTTCCTAACCAATAGTAGTATTTAATTAAAACTACAATTGAATTGAGAATCAACAGCCTTACCGATTTAACCCACGATCTGATCAATCCTTCGCTCTGATTCCTTATGAATCCAACCTTCGCTCTGATACCAAATGATGCGAAAATTCGGTATGCTCTGAAACTAAATGATTTCGAAAACGGATTCCAATTCCTTCACACAAACCAAATCGTCAACAACAATCAAATAACACAAATTTTTAGGTTTTTCTGGATTTTGGTACTAACGTAAAAAATCAAAGATATGGACAAAATTATCAATCTATAGATGCCAAGATTGATAAAATTAATCTGTTTCACAATCAAATCATAGAACGATAGAGACTACGTTCTATAAATCAATCACTATGGTTAAAGAATTCTAAGAATTCAATAATGATGCTAGCCACAAATTCTATAGGAACCAAGAATTTGATAAGAACAATACGAATATAGTGAAAATCGATTCTCAATATTCTCAAATCTCCAAAAGAAGACTCACACCACTCAAGTGTCTCTGTTTTACAAAACAAAATTGATAATCCCCTTACATCTGACAACATTGTTTCTTCTCCTACTCCTTCCACTACTAGCATCAGATTCACTACTAGAGTGTCTCCTCCTAATTCCTGCACTACTATGGCTTCTTCTATCCCTAACCTCTAATCTCTCCATAATCAATCTAAGATTTTCTTGGATTTGATTGAACTCAGCCCTAGTCACAACCTCACCCCCATTGTCAGCATCATTCTTATTGTTGTTGTTTTGAACACTTCCTTGCGACGACATCTCTACCCTTCAATAGTCAGCAATAGAAATTCACCAACAACCTAATTCTCAACAACAGCCCCAAACACCAATTCATAGCAATTCAACACTCAACAACTGAATTCAGCAAAAATATTCACAAAACCCCTAATTCTCAACAACAGACCCATCACCAATCCACAAAAATATAATTCACAAAACAAATTTCCAAATTTCCCAACTAACAGCAGTATTGAATTAAAACTACAATTGAATTGAGAATCAACAGCCTTACCGATTTAACCCACGATCTGATCAATCCTTCTCTCTGATTCCTTACGAATCCAACCTTCGCTGTGATACTAAATGGTATCAGAGCGAAGGTTGGATTCTTAAGGATTCAGAGCATTCCGAATCTGCATCACCATGTATCTCTTGGTGTAACTTTCACACTTAATACGGTCAAAACACAACCGTGTTACCCTTTACCTAATACGATTGAAACACGACCATGTTAGGAGGCCGTATATCTCTCGGTGTAACTTTCACACTCAATACGGTCAAAACATGATCGTGTTAGGAGGTTGCGTTACCCTTGACTCAATACGATCGAAACACGATTTTGTTGGGAGGCTATGTATCTTTCGGTGTAACTTTCAAATTCAACATGATCGAAACACAACCGTGTTGGTAGGCCATGTAACCCTTGGCAATCTCTATGAACTCCTAACCCTTCATTCCAATTTCTCCTAAACCCAATTCTCTCTACTCCTAGGCTTGATTAAATCTCTAAAACATGTAATTATAAATAAATTACACAAATTAGATTACTTAAAAAATTCCACAAATCATATCCTTGAGCCATTAATTCCCTATTCTCGTATTGTCCCTTCTCAAATCTCAAGTCCCAATGTGCACACGATACTCATGAGGTCCACATCCAATAATCGAAATTGAAATTCCTATAAGATTCCTTACCTTTTGTATTTGAAACTAGGTCACTTCTTTTTCCTTTTGTGGTCTTAGGGTTTGTTCCAAGAAAGCCTCTCCCTTATTTGCTGCTTTGACAATAAAGGGTGAAAAAGGAGGAACGTTAGGTCATTTGGGGTTAAATACTCCCTTTCGTGTAATGTCCAAATTGCCCTCTAATTTTCTAAAATTCCCATCCTTATTCTTTGTTCTTTGTGACAATAAAATAAATAAATAAATAAAAATTTCAGGTATTACACTATATATGAAATCAGATAATATAAACTAACACTCCAAATATATTAATTTATAGAAAATAAAGCACACATAATTAGATTGCAATGATTTATGAATAATGCAACTAAATAAAGAAACATGAATTCATTCACACAGTTCCTAGGGTTTTCAATGTTTAATAACCAAAATAACTAATCATAATAAAAATAAAATAAACAATGGTAAAATTAGTGTTAAATGCCCTCCTTGTTAGATTACTAGATCTCCACTTCCTTTTACTCCTAGCTACTACTTAAAGCCTTAATTCATCATCCTAGAGAATGCCAAAAGTCCCCTCTTTCTTATCTACAAATTTTTAAACAATAAAGTGGAAATCATAACTAATTGGCATAATCATGGTCATGAAGTAGATTATGATCTCTTTGACTTTGAAACGTGTATTTTATTGATCTCCACATGTTCATAGGTAGGATCACGGCCATGATCTTGACCATGAGTTGCTTGTCTTGCTTTTCTTCTTTGTAAAATCACTATTAAGTTCATTTGTAACTCCCTAAAATTTAATTCAATAGAAACCTTGTCACACCCCAGGGGTTACCCTAGTTGTAACAGCCCATTGTGCACTATATTGAAGTCTATGATTAGTCGGATTTCAGCACACATAAACTTCAACATGGTACATAAGGCGTCATTACTCTATAGACTCCCATAAAGATAACAATTCTACTAATATTAAAGTTAATGTCTAGTAATATAAAACATAAAGTTCTACATATATAATAGATAGAGAAATAAGTTTAATAATACATTCATCTAAAAGTCTATTCAAAATTTAAAAATATCTATTCTAAGTGTCTTCCTCACTCGCTTAGCTACCATCATCTTTGAAGATTCTCACCGCTGTTTAGATTCTATTAGGGTAAAACTAGAATGGTGCCTACAAAAAGGGTAAATTGTAGGGGGGGGGGGGGGGGGGGGGGGGGGGGGGGGGGGGTGTGTGTAGGGGGTAAGCTATAACGCTTAGTGAGATCTTAGCTCATAACCACCTTTCAAGCAAAACAAGCAAGTTAACATTCTTAATGTATGAATGCATGAACAATCATATGCTAAGCATCACATGTAGTTAGCCGAAAACTACATGAGATCTAAGGATATTTTTTACCAACATACCCCTCCTTTAACCTTGGGCTGAGGATCATTTTAAAGTTCCATCAGAGTTTAGGCTACCAATTCCATTACACCGGCTTGCATCCTTGGCTATATAAATCAAAGCCACGCTCTATATATCAATAGTTATGCTAGAAGAATGATCTTCTCGACAAGGACCCGAGACAAACCAAAAGAAAATAATGTTTTCCCTGCCCATACACCTCCAGATGCATCCGCCCACAACATAATAATGAACATGGATTCATACCAATACATGACGATCCTCTAGTCATTTTTGTATTGTTAGAATAGGACACTCCTTCAGGACATCCTTTCATTATGTGTGTAACTGTGATGGAACATATGAAAATATGCAAGAAGATGCTATGCATGATCCATTTCAAAATAAGTATTTCAATATGCTTAACATAATTTAAGAGGTGACTAAACAAATTGGCAGACACTCCATTAACTACAAAAATATCCATGAATACAAGCAACTTTAATTTATTTTCCTTTAGGCCTTAACAAATAAACAATTAACCATATCAAGCACACACATGGGTTCATTAGTATTCAAATTTAGGTGCTACTAAAATTACAAGCACAATCAAGTGGCAATCATCGTTGGTACTCACCTTGCCATTCTCTTTCAAGGATCATAGTAATCCTTGGGTAAAACTTGGTAATCTTCTGAAAAACCTATAAACATGGAGAAATATTTATACATATATAAGAAGTAACTACCTTTAAGATAAACTAATATAGTATCCCATAGTTAACCCCATATCTTATTAGAATCTTTTAAAGTCTTTTAATGCTAAGTACTTCATTTGGGGAATCGGTCCATTGTCAAAGTCCATGCTTAGGTCCTTGTTTGGGTAAAGTTATGTCTTTGCCATAATAAGGAAAATATATGTCCAAAGCAAAGGTCAAGATCAAGTCCATGAATATGTCCATAAGAGGTCCAAGATATGTTAAGAATGTGTCCACGGATGTCCAATAGATCATAGACAGTCATAGGTTCTCATGATTTAATGATAAGGCTTTAATATCTTCTTTTTGCACTTTTATGTTAGGAGTTTGTAATATGTTTTATCTTTAGGGAAATATTATAAATGAAAGATAAATAAGATACTCAAACAAAGATGAGTTTGTTTGATGTAGGATGGTGATTAAAATCTACAATTATTACATACATGTAGTGGTAGTGTAAGTATGATGAACATACTATGGAAAATATTTTGGGTAAGTTGGGATTACCTTACTTTGATGGAAATCCGTAAAGTAAAGCACCTAAAACATAGAAAATAAGTTAGGTTAGTAACTTCCTTAAGTGGTCTAAAGATAGCTCAACCTTATTGGAAGTTACTTACCTTAGTTTCTTGAAATTGGTGGTTTAAAACTATGATTGTCTTTAGGGATGTAAAGGGGGTTATTTTTAGGTGAAACTTTTTGATCTTTTTAGGAAATATGAGGTGATTTTGGTGGAAATTTAGTGGAAAATTTTTAGAGGAAATGGGCAGCAATTGGCATGTGAAAGGTGGGGGTAAATTTGCTTTTTACCTCCTTTTTATACTAGTAAAGTTTTGATGTTTTGTAATTCAATTTGAGTTCTGATTTGGCACACCTAAGGGGACAAGATTGGGCAGGTTTTAGAGTCATAATTGGCCTAAGGTCTTATAGGATAAGCTAGGGTAGTGATGGCATAAGATAAGATAAGGTTGAGGTGGCAAAATCATGTGGAATTGATAGAATCAGAAGGGGGTGGACGATTTCAGCACCTTCTAGGAGGTTTATTGGGCTTATTTTTTGTTGGTTTTAGTTAACCTCCTTAGCTTGGTCATGAAAAATTTTGGGCTAATTTTGATTAGGTTAGGATTAGGTAAGATGGTTCCAAATATGGGTGAAACAAGGTTAAGTAACAAGGTGTTTTTAGAATATGAGATTTATGTGTAATTTTCTTTTTATTTAGAAGACTTTAAAACCCAAAATTTTCCATGATATATCCAGGTTATTTAATCCTTTTAATAAATTTAATTTAGGATATTTTAGATTGAATTAAATTAAGATACAAAAAGGGTGAATTGGATGATGTCAAGCTAGCTTCACGTGAAAAAAAGGGCTTTTATTTATTTGTTTTGAGGGCTCATATTTTGAATTTTGCCAAGCCCTTTTAATGGGTAATCAAGGTATATCTAAGGTATAATTATGTAAAATTTGGGAAAGATTTATTAACTATAGGATGAGATAGATTAAGACAAGTAAACCTTGGTAAAAACTGGAAAAATCTTGTTTATGTGTTTTATTGGGACCCGATTTTGATATGTCCACTTCAAAATTATTTTGTGTCTTTTTCTTAGGTTAGACAAGATAAAATAGGATAGGATTGAGATAAGGTCAGGTGTAATCAATGGGAATCTTGATAAGATAAGATAAGTAAGAGGAGAAGTTTGACTTCTCCTTTGTGGCGTTTTTTGAGGAGGGGGTGGCTAATGGAGTTTTGTCCATTTTTTTTTATATTTTGTGTATTATTGATTAACTAAAGGTATAGTATTGATTTAGGAAAATTTTGGTTGAATTAGATTAAGATTTGAGGGTGGTTTCGGGCTTAACCGCTTAGAAGGCTTTTAGGATAAGGTTTAAGGGACTTTTGAGTTTGATTTGGTTTTATAATTTAGTTTGTCATTTATTTGTATTTGTTTTTGTTGATTCATATTCTAGGCTATTAATCCTCATAATTAGGATTAGATAGGATAGATTTAGGAAGGATTAGACTCAAGTTAATGTAAGTCTTCTTGAGTCATCTAATTATTTGTCAAAAGTTGACTTTGTTGACCTTTGCTTTAATTAAATTAACTAAGGTTAACTTATGATATATTAGGTTTTCTCTAATTTCTAGCCTAATCTTAGGTTCATTCGGAGCTATAGCTTAAACATATTTTCTTGTCGTTGCCTATTCGATAAGGTTTCAATTGAATGAAATTTTAGGGAGTTGCAAACCTTATTGAATAGGTTACGATAAGAAAATACGTTTAAGCTATAACTCCAAATGAACCCAAGATTAGGCTGGAAATTAGAAATAACCCGATATATCATAAGTTAAACTTAGTTAACTTAATTAAAGCAAAGGTCAACAAAAGTCAACTAACTCAATTTAGCCCATTAACATAAGTCTTCCATTGTCCTTTTCCAATAGAACCAATGGATTTGACTTAATAAAAGTTCAGTTGAAAACCATCAATTGTACTAATTTCCACCAAACTCCCTATTTGAGAGTCTAATCTTATTCTTGATATTTCACTTAGTAAACTAAATTTGAATTTTATCAAGTTTCACCTATAGATTCAACACTTAGCCTCAATCATTCCTTGAGTATTAGATTTAAAAACCTAAACTCGGTTGATTAAAGTCCACTACAATTGACTTGAGTCAACTTTCGACAAATAATTAGGTGACTCAAGAAGACTTATATTGACTTGAGTCTAATCCTTTCTAAATCTATCCTATCTAATCCCAATTATAAGGATTAATAGCCTAGAACATAAATAAAAAAAAATACAAATTAATGACAAACTAAATCAAAATCAAAAGTCTCTTAAAACCTTGCCCTAAAAGCCTTCTAAGTGGTTAAGCTTAAAACCACCCCCAAATCATAATCTATTTCAACCAAAATTTTCCTAATTCAATATTAAACCCTTAATTAATCAATAATACAGAAAATATCAAAACATCTAGATAAAACTCCACCAGCTACACCCCTTTCGCAAGATACCACAAAAGAGAAGTCAAACTTTCTCCTTTTACTTTATCTCATCTTATCAAGATCCTCATTTATTATACTGATCTTATCTCAATCATACCCTATTTTATCTTGTCTAACCTAAGAAAAAGACACAAAATAATTTAAAAGTAAACATATGAAAATCGGATCCCAATAAAATACACTAAACATGTGATTTTTCCAATTTTGGCCAAGGTTCCCTTTTTCACATGAACATTGAAAACCCATTTAGCTTGACACCATTCAATTCACCCTTTCGTTATCTTAATTTGATTAAATATAAAATATCCTAAATTAACTTAATTAAAATAGGTAAAGAACCTAGAGATATCATGGAAAATTTTGAGTTTTAAAGTCTTCTAATTAAAAGGAAAATTACACATAAATCTCATCTCCTAAAAACACCGTGTTACTTGACCATGTTTCACCCCATGTTTGAGACCATCTTACCTAATCCTAACCTAATCAAAATTTTCCTAAAGTTTTTCACGACCAAGATAAGGAGGTTAACTAAAAATAAACAAAAAATAAGCCTAAGAAACCACCTAGAAGGTACCAAAATTGTCCACCCCTTTGTGATTTTATCAACTCCACAAGATTTTGCCACCTCAACCTTATCTTATCTTATGCAATCACTATCCTAAATTATCCTATGAGAACTTAGGTCAATTATAACCCTAAAACCTGCCTAATCGTATCCCCTTAGGTGTGCCAAATTAGAACCCAAATTAAATTGCAAAACAACAAAACTTAACTAGTATAAAAAGGGAAGTAAAAAGAAATTTACCTCTACAAACAACCCCACCTTTCACATGCCATTTGCTGCCCATTTCCTCTGAATATTTTCCATCAAATACACCTCATATTGCCCAACAAGATCAGAAAATTTTACCCAAAAATAACCCCAGTTGCATCCTCAAAGACAATCATAGTTTTGGACCACCATTTTCTAAATCTAAGGTAAGTAACTTCCAAGAAGGTTGAGCTATCTTTAGACTCGCTTAAGGAAGTTACTAACCTAACTTATTTTCTATGTTTTAGGTACTTTACTTTAGGAATTTTCATCAAAGTATGGTAATCCTAATTTACCCAAATCATTGTCCATAGCATATTCATCATATTTACATTAATACTACTTATATGTAATAGTTGTAGATTCTGATCACAATTCCACATCAAACAAACTTCATCTTTGTAAGATTATCTTGTTTATTTTTCATTTGGAATATTTCTCCAATAATTAGACATATTCCAAATTCCTAATAAACATAAAAGTGCAGAGAAAAGATATTAAGGTGTTATCTTTAAATCATGAGGGCCTATGACCATCTATGATCTATTGGACATCTATGGACACATTCTTGACATATTTTGGACATTTTATGGACAAAGTTTCATGGAATTTCTCTTGGCATATGCCTTAGATACATTTGCCTCATTATGGCAAGGACAAGACTATACTCGAATGAGGACCTAAGAACAGACCTTGACAATGGATCGATTCCTTAAACAAAAGACTTAACATCAAAAGACTTTAATAAAATATGGGGTTAGTTATGAGATACTAGATTAGTTTATCTTAATGGTAGTTACTTCTTATATGTATAAATATTTCTCCATGTTTATAGGTTTTTCAGAAGATTGCTAAGTTTTACCTAAAGATTACTACGATCCTTGAAAAAGGAATGGTAAGGTGAGTACCAATGATGATTGCGACTTGATTTGTGCTTGTAATTTTAGTAGCACCTAAATTTGAATACTAATGAACCCATGTGTATGTTTGATTTGGTTGATTTTTTGATTGTTAAGGCCTAAAGAAAAATAAAATAAAGTTGCTTGTATTCATGGCTATTTTTGTAGTTAATGGAGTGTGCAAATTGTTAGGCCACTTCCTAACTTATGATAAACATATCAAAATACTTATTTTGAAATGGATCATGCATAGCATCTTTTTGCATATTTTCATATATTCCATCACAGTTACATAAATAATGAAAGGATGTCCCGAGGGAGTGTCCTATTCTAACAATATAAAAATGACTAGAGGATTGTCGTGTATTGGTATGAATCTGTGTCCATTATTTTATTGTGGGCGCATGCATCTAGAGGTGTGTGGGTAGGGAAAACATTATTTTCTTTTGGTTTATCCTAGGTCCTTGCTTAAAAGATTATTTTCTAGCATAACTATTGATATATAGAGCATGGCTCTGATTTGTATAGCTAAGGATGCATGCAAGTGTAACAAAATTGGTAGCTCGAACTTTGATGGAACTTTAAAATGATCCTCAACCTAAGGTCAAAGGAGGGGTATATTGGTCAGAAATATCCTTAGACCTCATGTAGTTTTCGGTTGACTACATGTGATGATTGGCATATGATTGTTCATGCATTCATGTATTAAAAATGTTAACTTTCTTATTTTGCATGAAAGGTGATTTTGAGTTGGGATCTCATCGTTTTGGTTTTACTTTAGTAGAATCTAGGCAGTAGTGAGAATCTTCAAAGATGATGGTGGCTGGGTGAGTGAGGAAGAAGACAATTAGAATAGATATTTTTAATTTTGAGTAGACTTTTGGATGAATGTAATATTAATTATATAAACTTATTTCTCTATTTATTATATATGTAGAACATTATGTTTTACATTAATAGATGTTAACTTTAATTTTAGTAGAACTGCTATCTTTATGGTGGTTTCTAGAGTAATGATGCCTTATGTGCCATGTTGAAGTTTGTGGGTGCTGAAATCTGGCTAATCATAGATTTCAATATAGTAGATGGTGGGTTGTTACGACTAAGCTAACCCTTGGGTCATGACATCATTGGTAATGATCCATGATCTTCTTCTAAACTTTATAATTTTTTCATTTTAGCTTTAAATCACATGAAACTTAGTTGAATTTCTTTCTTTTTCTTCAAATTAACTTTTCCACCCCTAAAAATCAAAATTTAATTCAATTAAGAATCTAAATTGGTTTAAACACCTATTTATCTCATAAGAACATTATAAAAATGACCTAATAAAATAGGTATAATTAAGGTTTATCAAATTTCTCCACACTTAAGTTTTTGAATGTTCTTAGCAAAACAAATTAATGATTTAAACTCTCAAGGACAACAATTTTATTGAATACACTTCTTATATAGAAAATTAACTATTCATTGCACACAGTCTACTTGAAGTTTAAGAGATTATACTCTTTTATCAATTTGCATCCAATAATTTAGAAAACTAAATCCTAACAACTTTATTTTCACATATCCTTACTCAATTATGAGTTAATGCCATTAAAATACTTAGACTACTAGAGTGTACTAGAATTTTACAACTAATCTATGTAAATTGAAGTTAACCACATTATTTAAATAGAAACTTGCAAACTTAAAATCAAGACTAACATCAACCAACTAAGAGAATGTTATTTATACTTTGTACATTTAACTAAAATATATACACTCCCCTCTTCCATTTCTCCAAACATAATAATTTAACGTAAATGCATATTACATCAACTCATCCCCTAATTATTTCCTTAATTTTAACTTTTGTTGGAAGGCTTCTTTTTATTCATATTTTGTTTTCAACTAATAAAGCAATTTCATTAGTTCGTAAGTTTCAAGCCAGGCGAGCTTAAGCTACTAGGTTTTAAGATACCCCTTTAAACCATCCAATACTTTAATTAATTAATTTATTTAGTTTAGCTATCTCAAACTTTTCTCTTGACCCACTAAGCGAGTTTTCAACTAATGATCTTGAGCTTGTCACTTAAGTCAACAGTGTTATTCCTCTAAAAAGAGGCACTCCTTAGGCTTAATTACTTGAGTTAATAAGTCTCATTGCTAAACTTTATTCTTTTTCTTCTTCTTTTTTCCCATTTTTTCGGTTTTTTTTTTCAATTACAATTTAGTTAATTATTTAACCTCCAACTTAATTGACTTTTTAGAAAACTTTCAAGAGACAAACATCATTTGTTCATTTACTAAAGACTATTGTATTCTAGAAATTTCTAAGGAATGAGAAAACATTAAAGTAGGCTTAAAAATACAAAAAAACTATCCCTATTCAGTAATATCTTTCCTAATTCCAAGTCTCAAGTCTAAGCTTAAATAACAGGAAACTAAACCTTACATAGATTTCATTGATCAATTCTAGCAAAGTATAAAAATGTCATAAATAATCAAATAAAGCAATAAAAAAAATCCCAAAAAGTTGCTTTTTAACTTTGAAGGAAAATCAATTTTAGATATAGATGTGCAATTATAGTCAATTAAATTCTATGTAAACTCAACAAATTGTAAAGACTCAAATGTAGAGATATATTCTATAAAAAATAACCAATATCAACCATGAATATATTTTTCCACCCCTTCCCCACATATAAAGATGTAGATTGTCCCTAATGTGCATGTTAAAACAAAACAAAGCACAAATAAAGGTGAAAATGGTAAAGAAAATTGAAACTTCCCTAATTTATGAAAAACTTCCAATATTGAATTTCTTTGTGAATTTCCTGTTCCAATTCAATACATCATTCAAGTTCCTCGCAAAACAAGAAAAAGAAAAAGTGAAAAGATTAAAAGAAAAAGAAAACCAAAAACTAAAAACTAAAAATAAATAAAAAAGAAAACGAGTTCACTTACACTTTATGCAATGAGTCCAACTACAGTAATGCAAATTAACCTAAAAACTAGTAATTTGATAAGGTCTCATGAAAATACAATAGATGGAAAATGAAATAAGGTAAATAAAAAGCATTCATCATCCTTGGCATCATCATCTTTGCCCTCTTCTTTTTCTTCTTCATCTTCTTCTAAGTCTTAAGGTGGTGGTGGCATTTAGAATTCCTAATCCTAGAGAAGCATAGCCATACCTGCTTGAGTGTACCTTACTACTTTCCATAATAGACGTAACCGTAGCATCTTGGAACCTAAGATGCTATAACCAACCACGTGTCTTTTCAGGGAAAAGACACATTAAGGCTCTTAACTACTCTATACCATAAAATCTACAATACCTGTTAACCATAATCAAGATAAACATTTGATATTATAAATAAAATGGCTCAATTGAATCCCATTTACAATTTGCTCACTTCTTTAAAGAGATCTTGATACATTAATGTAAAATACTCTATTCTCAATACTATAATCCTCTATAATAAATAAATTTCCAGAAGTGCTATACAACTTCAAATGGCAATCTTCACATAATCATCATAATAGTAAAAATACTCTACATTGTTTCTATCTTGTTCATGTGTCCCTAGATCCTCATCATATGAAGTGTAGTCATTAATACCTGCAACTAAAAAAAAAAAAGGATCCTTAAAGAGTGAGTTAATGCCCAGTACATGTAACCCACAAATACATGTAGATGATCAAGCATAACTTAAGTTACATGCATCGATGCAACAATAAAATAATAAAACAGCAGGTTATTATCTCATTTAGGTCCACAGACAATAAAGGGGCCCTAATGACCCCACTACAGCATATATAAGTATAATACATAGTACGGAGTTGGAAAGTGCCACTATGGGCACCAACACTAATGAGTCCCTATATCTACCGAATCATCTCAATATGCAACTCCACAGGAGACACCATCACATACCAATCAATGAGTGCCCCCTAAGGATCTGCCACTACGGGCCCTTAGGTTGAGCTAAGCATAACCAACAAATAACTTAATCCACTCCAATATACTCTTAACTTCATTACTTTCACTAACTTAACAAGTGCAAGCAACACACAAGATTAGATGTGTCACACCCCAAGGGTAACCTTAGTTGTAACAGCCTCCCATGTACTATATTGAAGTCTATGATTAGCCAGATCTTAGCACACACATACTTCAACATGGTACATAAGGCATTGTTACTCTAGAAACCACCATGAAGATAACAATTCTACTAATGTTAAAGCTAATGTTTATTAATATAAAACATAGAGTTCTACATATATAATAGATAGAGAAATAAGTTTATATGGTTAATATTACATTCATCCAAAAGAGTCTACACAAAATTAAAATATCTATTCTAATTGTCTTCTTCCTCACTCACCCATCTACCATTATCTTGAAGATTCTCACCGTTGTCTAGATTCTATCAAGGTAAAACCAGAACATTGCCTACAAAAAGGGTAAACTGTATGGGGGGGTAAGCTATAAAGCTTTGTAAGATCCCAACTCAAAACCACATTTCATGTAAAACAAGCAAGTTAACATTTTAATGTATGAATACATAAATAATCATATGCCAATCATCACATGTAGTCAACCAAAAACTACATGAGGTTTAAGGATATTTCTGACCAATATACCCCACCTTTGACCTTGGGTTAAGGATCATTTTTAAATTCCATTAAAGTTTGGGCTACCAATTTGGTTACACTTGCATGCATCCTTAGCTACACAAATTAGAGCTACGCTCTATATATCAATAGTTATGTCAGAAGAATGATCTTTTAAGCAAGGACCCGGGACAAACCAAATAAAAATAATGTTTTCCCTGCCTACACACCTCTAGATGCATGCGCCCAAAACAGAATAATGAACATAAATTCATACCAATACACGATGATCTTCTAGTCATTTATGTATTGTTATAATAGGACACTCCCTCGGGGCATCCTTTCATTGCTTGTCTAACTGTGATGGAATATACAAGAATATGCAAGATAAGGATATGCATGATCTATTTTAAAATATGTATTTTGATATGCTTAACATAAATTAGGAGGTGACCAAAAAATTTGTAGACACTCCATCAATTGCAAGAATAGCCATAAACACAAGCAACTTTATTTTTTTTTCCTTTAGGCCTTATCAATCAAACAATAAACCAAATCAAACACATACATGGGTTCATTAGTACTCAACTTTAGGTGCTACTAAAATTAAAAGCACAAATCAAGTGGCAATCATTGTTGGTACTCACCTTGCAATTCGTTTTCAAGGATCGTAGTAATCATTAGGTAAAACTTGGCAATCTTCTGAAAAACTTATATAAACATGGAGAAATATTTATACTTATAAGAAATAACTACCTTTAACATAAACTAATCTAATATCTTGTTGTTAACCCCATATTTTATTAAAATCTTTTAATGTTAAGTCCTGATGAGAGCCATGATGGGAGCCAAGCTAGAAGGTGGAATGTGGACCCTCTTGAAGTGCCACCTGGACCGATCACAAGAACTCGAGTGAAATGATTCAAGGAAGCACTTAACTGGTTGATAAAGGATATCCAAGAAGCTAGAAAAGATTGGAGCAATCATGCGAATGAACTTGCATTTGTACAAGTCATTCAAGGAGATCAAAGCATAGGAGGTCAAAGCTGCCAGCCTTGACAACGCTGGCTTAAATGCTGCCAGCCTTGAACCGGCATTGCAATTAGAGCACGACAGAGGGACTACGCCGTCCACTATGCCGTCGGTGTATATACCCGGCATACATCCTACGCTGGCTACTACACCGCCGGCGTATATACTCGGCATACATTGCCTGTTTGTTATGTTTCCACAACTTTATTATGTTATGTCATTTTGGGCTTTTGTTTTATGAGTTGTAAACCCTATTAAAAGCTGCTAGGGTTGGAAAACAGAACATAGAACATACATACAACATTGAATATTACAATTTGAGAGAATTCCTCTCTTGGTTCTCCAAAGAACTTCTCTTGAACTTATCGGACCCCTTCCGTGGCGTTCAAACTAGACTTATCAATCGGTCTTTCATCCCAATTGTGGCGTCAACAGAATATACCAAGGTTCTTGCGTCACCTATAGGCAACGGGTCGCAGTTCCACTTTGATTGTTTTGACATCTTGGGTTGCAATTCCAAACGTATTGGTATAGGGTTTTGTCACATGTGGGCATGGTTCGTATCAAGACCTTTGTTTAGGGAATCGGTCTATTGTCAAGGTCCACACTTAGCTCCTCGTTTGAGTAAAGTCCTGTCCTTACCATGATGAGGCAAATATGTGTCCAAGGCATATGTCATGAATATGTCCAAAATATGTCAAGAATGTGTCCATGGATGTCCAATAGGTCATAGATGGTCATAAGTCCTCATGATTTGAAGATAAGGTCTTAACATCTTTTCTTTGCACTTTTATGTTCATTAAGAGTTTGAAATATGTCTAATTATTAGAAAAATATTCTAAATGAAAAATAAATAGGATAATCCTACAAAGATAAAGTTTGCTTGATGTAGAATTGTGATTAGAATATACAACTATTACATATAAGTAGTATTGGTGTAAGTATGATGAATATGCTATGGAAAATGATTTGGGTAAGTACGAATTACCTTACTTTGATGAAAATGATTTGGGTAAGTACGAATTACCTTACTTTGATGAAAATTCCTAAAATAAAGTACTTAAAACATAGAAAATAAGTTAGGTTAGTAACTTTCTTAAGGGAGTCTAAAGATAGCTTAACCTTCATGGAAGTTGCTCACCTTGGATCAAGGAATTGGTGGTCTAAAACTATGATTGTCTTTGGGTGTTAGTCCCAATTAGATTAATCAAGAGGGGGGTGAATTGATTAATTACTTAAAGTTTCACTTTTTCGCAAATCAATCAAAACTCTCGACTAATAAAATCACGTGAATAACGATAATAAAGAACAATAATGTGCAGTAAATAAAATGAGTAGAGAAGAATAGAATGCTCAGATATTTATAGAGGTTCCGCTTCGCGCGTCAATCCTCTCTTCCAGCTCCACGCCGGGGTCCCGGTTGTCTATACCGGTTGTGTTTCACTATATCAAACAAATTGAAGATATATAACATAAACCTCTTCAAGGCAAAGTCTCATTGTTGAGTCTTTCTAGCTTCTTTGCTAAGCTAATCACTCAACTACAGTGATGAAACAACAAACAATTCCTTATTCACGAAAGGAATTTCAACAACAATGAGGAATATCATATTTCTTCTATATAATAGTTCACATGTATATGTAAAGATTTTTCGCTTGAAGATGTATGAGCCTTTTCTTCTCGTGTGTCTCTTTTTCTATTCAACAACGTTCTCTCCTTCTTTTCATTTGAATTAAACACTCCTTATATGAAGAGAACATAACGGCTACTTTCCACGTGACAATCTTGAATTTATTTTTGAATTTTTAATTCAAAAATAAGTTGGATCTGTTGGAGAGAATCTGCATTCCGTGATATTGTTGATGAGGATAAGCTTGGATAAATTAGTTTGACCAAGATCTTCTTTGGATATATCTCTTGGATCAAGTTTGTTGAAGATATCCCTCACATTGTGGAACCATATCTTCATGTAACAACCATATTTCTTATCCTTATCTTTGTAACTGCTGGATCTCCCAAAATATAGCACAAATATCTAAATTTAAATTTTGATAAAACTTGTAAATCTTATATGATCTCATTTTATCATAAAATGAAATCTTTGAATAAAATCTTGTAAAACTTTATGTAAATTAAAAACCCCATGATATAAAATCCAACTTTAGTAAAACACATCAAGTATATTACCTAAAAATACTTGACACGTGGAGCTAGGCCTTGAAATTTATTAAAAAATATCGATATAAAAATTAGAACGTAATCTGGAAAAATTCGTGACAGACATGAAAGGTTCTGAAAATGCTTCTGAAGCAAACCTGTTAACTGTCCTCCTGTTATGAAGGTTCTGAAAGTGCTTCTAAAACAAACCTGTCAACTGTTCTCCTAGTGTAAAGGTTCTAAAAGTGCTTCTGAAAGATTAACACGATAACTACGGATACATTACACAACTTCTAAAACACCTTTTGTCAGAACAAAAATAGTCTATATAACACTTTTGAAGGTTCTGAACAAGCTTCTGTCTCCTTGTTCAACTTTAGAAAAATTACGTATTATCTTCATTTGTTACACATTATTCCTCTTTTGTTAACATCAAAACTAAATTAGAGAACTTGACATTCTCCCCCTAACATTGGGGATGCAAGTGGGGTTATTTTTTAGTGAAACTTTATGATCTTTTTGGGTAATATGAGGTGTGTTTGGTGGTAATTTTGTGGAAAAATTTCAGAGAAAATGGGCAGCAAGTGGCATGTGAAAAGTGGGGTTTCTTGTAGGGGTAAATTTGCCTTTTTACCTTTCTTTTTATACTTGTTAAGTTTTGTTGTTTTGCAAATTAATTTGAGCTCTGATTTGCCACACCTAAGGGGACAAGATTAGGCAGTTTTTAGGTTAATAATTGGCTTAAGTTCTTATAGGATAAGATAGGGTAGTGATTGCATAAGATAAGATAAGGTTGAGGTGGGAAAAATATATGGAGTTGACATGGTAAATAGGGGTGGTAGAGTTTGGTAGCTTCTGGGTAGTTTCTTAAGCTAATTATTTATTTATTTTTAGTTAACCTCCTTAGTTTAGTTGTGAAAAATTTTGGGCTAATTTTGATTAGGTTAAGATTAGGTAAGATGCCTTAAACATAGGGTGAAATAAGGTTAAGTAACAAGGTGGTTTTAGAGGATGAGATTTATATATAATTTTCCTTTTATTTATAAAACTCTAAAACTCAAAATTTTCCATGATATCTCCAAGTCCTTAACTCATTTTAATCATGTTAATTTAGGATATTTTAGATTAAATTAAATTAAAATAGCAAAGGGTGAATTGAATGGTGTTAAGATAGATGGGTATTCATGGTGGTGCTTTACGTGAAGAAAGGGCTCCTAATTTTTTTTTATGGCTCATTTCTTCGAATTTTTTAATGCCCTTCTACTAGGTAATCAAGGTATATTTACGGTATAATAGGGGTAAAATTTGGGTAAGATTTATTAAGTATAGGATAAGATAGATAAAGTTAAGTAAACCTTGGCAAAAACTGGAAAAATCATATGTTTAGTGCATTTTATTTGGATTCGATTTTCATGTCTATTTTTAAATTATTTTTTATCTTTTCCTTAGGTTAGAAAAGATAAAATAGGATAAGATTGAGATAAGATCAGGTTTAGTAATTGTGATCTTGATAAGAAAAGATAAGATAAGAGTTGAATTTTTAAAGCTTGTAGGGGAAGTTTGACTATATAGATGGCGTCTTGAAGAAGGAGGTGTGGCTGGTGGAGTTTTGTTTATATATTTTTGATATTTTTTGTATTCTTGAGTAATTAAAGATATAACATTGAATTAGGAAAATTTTGGTTAAAATAGATTAAGATTTAGGGGTGGTTTCAAGCTTAACCGCTTATAAGGCTTTTAGGGCAAGGTTTAAGAGACTTTTGATTTCAATTTGGTTTTATAATTTGGTTTGTTATTGATTTGTATTTATTTTTTCTGATCTATTCTAGGCTATTAATCCTCATGATTGAGATTAGATAGGATAGATTTGGAAAGGATTAGACTCAAGTCAATGCAAGTCTTTTTGAGTTATCTAATTATTTATCGAAAGTTGACTCAAGTCAAATTGGAGTGGACTTTAGTTAACTAAGTTTGGGTTTTGAAATCTAATACTCAAGGAATGTTTGGGGCTATGTATTGGTTCTATAGATGAAATTTGAAAAAATTAGAATTTAGTCTACTAGGTGAAATATTGAGAATAAAATTAAACTCTTAAGTAGGGACTTTAGTGAAAGTTAGCATAATTGATGGTTTTCAACTGAAATTTTATTGAGTCAAATCCATTGGTTCTATTAGAAAAGGGTATCGTGTGAATCCTTGGTGTTTTATTTACCAAGTCTTCTCTAAGTCAACCCAAGTCTTAGCTCTAATGCTTTAAGTCTACTTAAGTCTTCCCGAGGTATCGAATGGAAGACTTATGCTAATGAGGTAAATTGAGTTAGTTGACTTTTGTTGACCTTTGCTTTAATTAAGTTGACTTAGGTCAAATTATGATATATAGGGTTATCTCCAATTTATAGACGAATCTTAGGTTCATTTGGAGCTATAGCTTAAATTTATTTTCTTATCGTAGCCTATTTGATAAAGTTTTTATTGAATGAAATTTTAGGGAGTTACAACATGTACCTAAAAAGGGGGTCTTGAACACGACTTATCCTTGTCTAATAGTTACACTAGAATATGTCAAAATGTAGAGAAATGAATCTTAGTACTAGTCTAGGTATCTTCTAAGTTACTCAATTTTGATCACTTAGTTGTTATAAGATTACTTTTCTTACTCTAGTAAAATTTCTAGAGTTGTATTAGGTGTTTAGGTTAACAAAATTTGAATAACAAGAAAAGAAATAGAATAAAGAAATTTCTCAATGTATATGATTGTGCATTAGGTCGTATACATGAGCATGAAAGGGTATACGATCATGTACCATTTTGTACACTTAGTGTACTTATCTGTATACAGTTACACAGGTGTGTACTTGCTTGTGAACTTCCCAACTCGTTCTTTATCCTGTTTACACAGCACTAGTAGGCACACAGGTGTGTACCTAATTATATACTCCACTCTTCTATTGTGAATCTTCCCAATTTGCTGAATTCCAATTCCTTCAAACCCTAAATAAAATCCATCACTACTAAGCTTAATTATGCATTGTTTCTATCATCAGAGCACTAATTTAGTAATTGAATAACTTAACGGCTTGGATTGTTCCACCGATCAAAGTTTTGTCTTGAACCTTTACTCGCACCGATTGTTCTATAATGAAATCCAATGAGTTTAACACTAATTCATATCACACACATGTAAATGGCAATTAAGAGTTATTGATTGGTTCACTTACCGTATGTACTTTATCAAATTGTAAGGTTTAGTAGTCGCTTTTTTCTCCTAGGGTTTGTCTTACTTTAGGGATACTTGATAAGTGTCGGAAGATCCTTAATTTGAGTGCTTATTAGTTATAATTTTATATGGATTTCATGTGATTTTTGAAAAAAAAGGGTACTTATATGATTAAATTTTAATTCCAAGCGTCAATGGAGACAAAAGAAAGGTTTAAGGATGATATGAGCAAAGGTGAGGTGAAATTTGGCGAAAAATGAAGAAAATTGATTTTTAGTTCAGCACAAACTTCAACACAACCCATGCAGATGCCAGTGCTGGAGGTCGTGCTAAACTAGGTAGTGAAAATGACATGTTTCGGAGTTAGCATGGCCTAGAGCATGGCCGTGTTGAAGCCCGTGCTGAACCCTATTTTTGCAGAACTATAAATAGACGCCTTGTTTTATTTTAAAGAGATTTTTCTTTTGACTTTGTTCTAAAAACCCTAGGAGAGAATTATTATGAACTTTAAGAGGAGAATTGTCCATGTATCATTGGAGATCACAAAAAAAAAATAAGGGATTACTCTTTCTATCATGAATCAATTTTACTTCTCTAGATTCTCTGTTTTTATTGAAAACTCAATGGAGGAGTAATTCTTTATATCTTTCATCTTGTGAAACCCTAACTCATGTGTTGAAACATTGATTGATTAATGAATTGTTTATATCTTTGCATCTATTCATGTGTTTCCATTATTAAAACTATACTATAATTGATAAGTACAATGCCTAACTTGATAGTAGATTTTATTGGTTATAAATTTAAAACTTAAAAGGATTGGTTAAATTCGAGTGCATCAAGTTTTTGGCGCCGTTGTTGGGGATCTGGCAAGGCAATATTAGGAAAAATCGTAGTATCTATAATGTCCCAAAATTTTTGAAAAACTATATGAAAATTTAAGAAAATAAGCAAAATGATAAATGCTTTTAAGCCGGGATAGTGAGAATGACAATTTCGCAATATTAAAAAACTTTGAGAAATTTATGAAAAAAATTTAAAACATCACGACGCATTAATATTATTTTAATAATTTACGATAATAATAGGCTTTAAAAAAATATATAAAAAAATGAGGAAGACATGAGATCCATTTCATCAGTATCACAAACAACAAGAAATGGATATTTAGAACAATTGGAAAGAACAACCGTTGCAAAGAAAAAGGATAACGAACATAACATTTCAAATTTTATGAAATATATTACTAAATAAATTTAGGAAGTGAAGTAATTGAAAAATATCCATACATAGGTATATAAAAAAATAAATAAAAAAAAATAAAAATAATTATATGTCCTAATTTCAGTTTGTGTAATTTTAATTAAAAGAATAAATTCCTCGAAACATAAATTTGAAACAATATTAGGTTAAATAATGAAATTAATTGAAACTATAGATTTAGGAATTTCAAATGAAAATTTCAAGTAAATATTTATATCTGGAATAATCAAATTAGCCTAGACGTAAACTTTCGTAATAAAATGTTAAAAATATAAAATTAAAAGATATCATTGTATGTGTGCAGAATATTAAAATAAAAATAATTATAATATAAAATATAATATAATATAATATACAAATATATATACATAACTGTGAACAGAAAAAAAAATTTCAAATCGCGTGTCCTATCCAGCTCCCCTTCCACGACAAGACAACAACTACAGCAGTTACCTCCATCACATCGTCTGTACCGAGTC
This sequence comes from Laguncularia racemosa, assembly GCA_037954665.1. Taxonomy (NCBI): domain Eukaryota; kingdom Viridiplantae; phylum Streptophyta; class Magnoliopsida; order Myrtales; family Combretaceae; genus Laguncularia; species Laguncularia racemosa. The sequence goes on from JBBMOL010000125.1 coordinate 1,725,382, forward strand.
ACATCACTTGTCTTTGTTGTCCCCCGTCCCCATCCCCTACTTCTTTTTCTTCCTTTCCTTTTTCTTTCTTCTTCTTCTTCTTCTTCTTCTTCTTCTAGTCGCATTTCCCTCCTCGTTGTCTCCCCATCGGCCTTGATTCTCCATTCCCCATCTTCTTCTCTCCTTCTACTCTCTTCTCATCTCTCTTAGACCACGACAGACTTCCCTCTCTCCACACAACCACGCCCTTTCCAAACTGAAATCACCGTAACTCAGCCCACCTGATGTAGTCCGCTGTTTCCTCTCTTACACCTGTCACGACTTCATCAACTTCCACCAACAAAACCTTAGAACGAAGGACCCTTGCTAACAACTTCAACGACAACGATCTTGTCCGTGTGGGCGGTTTAATAAACCCCTTATGGATGGACGGTGGTTCTCTACAGTAAACTCCAAGGACGTTAGCTTTCGGCGAGAGTTTCAGCAGCATCCTAGGTGAGAAGAAGAAGAAAGGAATTGGGAGGAAGGGAAAGATATGTATGTATAAATGTATGTATATAGATGGGTATTGGATAGCGAGGAAGAAGAGGAAAGGAGTAAGGAAAGATGGGGTTGGTTGCTATTGGTATTGGGTGGTTAGGACGAGAAAGGAAAGGAAAACAGCCACAATGGTGTGTAGTCGCGTGCGTATATGTGTGTGTGCAAGGGAAGAGGATAGCAACAGACAATGGCAATAGCTACCATAACAACAATAGCAACGGTGGCCACAATGACGACAACAACAGCAACAACATCCCTAAGTGATCAAGTTCCAGGCGTGTAGGTACTAACAGACCAATGGGGAAGAAAGGATGAAGTGGAGGAGAATGTGAGAAAGAAATGTTGTCTAGTGAGGAGATGTCCAATTGAGGAGAAGAAGTTGAGGAGATTATGTGTGAGAGAAGAGAAGGTGTGTGTAAGGAAGGGGAGAAAGGGTTGTGAGGTGCGTGGTGGTGTGTGTGTGTATGTGTATGAGTAGAGTGTGCTAGTGTGTGTGTGTACGGTGTGTAGATGGGGTTCGGTGAGTAGGAGATATGAAGTAGAAAAGGAAAATGGAAGATGTCTAGGAAGAAGAAAAACATGGAGAGTTAGAAGGAAAGATTTGAAATATATATATACATAAATGTGGGCTAGAGAAGAGTGAAGAGAAATGAGAAAAAGAAGTGAGAAATTAGAGAAGTTTGAGGAGTTGAAGGGAGCCAAAAGGAAGAGGAGAATAAGGAGAAAGGAAAAGGAAAGTTGGAAGATGGAGAAAGCGAGAATTGAAGACGGAAAAAGGGTAAGGAAAAGAGGAGAAGAGCTAGAAAGTAGAGGCAAGAGGGTATTGATCTTGTGTATGTGCATAGGTGAAACTTGTGTGTACATGTGTGTATGATGTTATTACGATGGAGGTAGGCATGTATGTATGTAAAGGATGGTCGGTGTATGTATGGTGATGGAAGTGTGAGTGAGGATGAAGACTTGTAGAGAGGGTGGGAAACCCTGTAGGTGGAGATGTCAACAAAAGAGAGAAGAAAGACGATGATACAAAACCTTTAGTGACTATTAATCCTACAGGTTATCCTATAAGTAATTCGTTAGAAAATATTAGAGACAAATTGATAAATGAAAGGTTTAAAGGATGTTGAGGAAGATTATTCTTGGCTAAATACCCTAATGCAAAACCCTTAGTTATCCTTCCTAGGGGTATTTTACCTACGTAGAAGAAGGAATTCTGAATTTGACAGGTCGAAGACATTCAATTGCTTGACTTCTACACAAGGAAAGCAGACAGTTGATCACAGCAACTTGAGGTGTTGAAATCCTAGGAAGGTCATTCTTTCTGGAACCTTGTATCAGAATCACGTTAAAGAAGTGTTCAGCATTTTGAATCTTGTTTGCCTAAAGTTTCTTAAGGTAGAAACTTCACGCCTTGCCATTAAACGTATAATGAGCAGAGTACACATATCAGGTGCTAGGAAACTACCAAAGTCAGGTGGAGATGCTGCTTTCTATGATTTGGTTGAGGAAGCATTGTAGAAGGACACTGATTTCAAGAGGAAAGTAAAGGGATTACCTACTGGAATCACTTGATTTCGGTTGGAACTATGATGACCTTAAATAGATGAGTGGGAAACTTAATGATATGCTAAAATGTTGTGATTGGTTGATATGTTTTGTTGAATCCTAATATATTGCATATGTGTCATTTCTTGCTTGTTTGTGATTGCAAGTGTGGTGAATTATTTACTTCCTTAGCCGACCATAAGGTAAAGAAGTTGGGTAGAAAATCATATGAAGAAACCAGTAATTAGGTAAATTACGGATAAATACGAGAGTAACGATATGAAGATTAGAATGGACTATGGGTGGATAACACCTTACCTTAGTTTGCTAATGCTAACCTTATGGATGTAATATCCAAATTTAGCTTGGGTTTCTTAAAATGTAGTACATGTAAACTTAACTTTTTCTATGTATATATGTATAATGGGTGTTTACGCATAAACGTACAAGACAAATTAGGTATCATTATGTATATGTATAAGAATTTAACTCCGAATATATATATATATATATACTTGGACAAATGGTTTTCCTACTATATCTATATAGGTTACTTTCACACCTATAATTATAAAGTCATAAGCGAAAGTCTTATTTTTCAATGCAATCATTTTATCCTTTTACATTTCTTGAGTTTACGAAGAAAAATATTTAACAAATTTATCCATAAGTTAAAATGCATTTATAAATCTATATATATATATATATATATTGTACACGTAGGTATTTGAGGATTTGGAAGGGATATATACATATGTGGCTACCCTAAGTGACTTTTGAATGCATAAAACTAAGCCCTCAAGAGGTGAAATGATACAGAGGTGTCACTAAATGATAACCATAAATCAATCCCGAGTGATTGATTTGACGTTTAAATGAAATGGCATAGAGGTGTCAAGAAATGAGGACTGTAGCTTAAACCTAAAAGGGTTAATTTAACGGTGGATGAGATTGAGCTATATTACGCTCTTATTGATTGTTTTCATACAACGACTCATTTTAAAAATTTATTCAATCATGATTTATGTCAAGCTTAACTGACTTTTATTTGGCTCATTTAATCCTCTCGATCACATCTGTGACATGTAATGGTTGATATCTTTTGTTGTGATGGGTGTAGATGTAAGGTGTAATTGTGTTGCTTATGGGATTGATTGGGTTCCTAATGTTTGTCATTGGAATTGTATTCCTTAAATGCTGATAGTTACTTATTACCTTGAATGTGGATTGGTTTGTGACTATATATTGTTTGATCATCGTGAACTAATTAATTAAAGAAGTGGACTTGATTAAAATTTGACATGCATTTACACAAGACATTACATGAGATTGAAGGCCATCACTGCTATAGGGCTTGCTTGAAGTAATCAGAAGATTACTGTTCTGCCAAGTGTGAACTAAGTGATTAAGGGATTGCCATGACTTGATGGTTTCGAGTCCAGTTGGTCCTTAAGGGTGTTGCTCCGATTGTGCAAAGACACGGGAGCATTGCTTCGACTGATGCAAAGACACGGGAGCATTCACTATTAAAGTAAAAATATTATAATTATCAAAGTGATAAGATAAATAAACCGGATAATGAGACCTGGGCACTAATGGTGGCTTTAGAATCCCCAACCTAAGGTCAAGGGGGGCATAAACCCTAGACTTCACGTCGGTTACCGAAAGATTGCGTGAGATGCTGCATTTATATGGTTATTCATGCATAGCATATGAATTGATAACTTGATTCGAAATTGCTTGTGCGTATATAACATTGAAACTATTGCACTCCCATTCTCTGAGTCGCAGTGTGCTCACCCCTCCATAGACTATTTTGCAGGTAAAATTATAAAAGCTTGGGATAGGATATGATGTGAAGGGTTGAGAATTTTTGGAAGCCAAGAAAGATAAAGTAAGAATTGCGAAAGATAGATTATTTAGATGAAATGTTATTTTAGGACCCTAATGTAAAATTTGAATTTATGAAACTTAGGATTTTATTCCATTTAATTGGTTGGTAGGGGATACCGACTCTCTGTGATCATGGTTGACCTTGGGATACTAAATCTATAGTTATATTTTATTATATAATTATATGTAATATGATTAGTCGTAAATGTAATTAATTATTTAGAGTTTTATGATCTTTAGCTTGTAAGACAATTATCATGTAACGGGTGCACACGTGCAATGATAATTTTTGGCGTGACAATATCTACTACTTTAGTAGTTCTTTTTATTTGTTTTATCTATTTCTCTTCTCTCCATCTTGTGAAAAGTTCTAATTTACACTTGGTTTCCTTTTATAGTATATGACAAGGAATTTTCCCCTTAACATTCTTGATCTAGATCCTGAGATTGAGGGAACAATTCGCTGACTTTAAAGGAACACAACTGCTAAGTCTTTTAGGCAATCGGTCAGTAAGGAGGGAGAACGTGATATAACAGTAGCAATGGAGGTTAAAGAAGAAGAGCTAATAGAGCAACTTCTTGATAGTTTCGAGTCAGAGTCATCTACATAGAGTGAGGTAAAGGCGCAAGAAGTAATGGCTGAGGATCCACCAAAGACAAACATTGAGTATACAAGGCCTACACTAGACGGCAAAGGTCCAACCATTATTAAGCCTCCCATTAGGGCTAATAATTTCGAGATCAAGGGTGTGGTGATTGAACTTCTATAACAATACTATTAGTTTGATGGATTACCTAATGAAGACCCCCATGCTCACATTCAGACATTCTTGGAGATTTGTGAAACTTTCAAGAACAATGGGGTGACGGATGAAGCAGCGTGTATAAGATTGTTCCCTTTTTCATTAAGAGGGACGGCTAAGACATGGCTTCAGTCGTTGGGTCCTGGGGCTTTAACCACATGGGATGACATAGTAAAGGAGTTTCTAGACAATTATTTTCCACCATGCAAGACCATTAAGCTTTGGAACGACATCTCTTCTTTCACTCAACAAGATTATAAAACGATATATGATACTTGGTAGAGATAGACAAAGTTGTTAAGGAAGTGTCCACATCACTAATTACCTATATAGATGTAAGTTTAGACATTTTTGAATGGGTTAAATCCGGCTATACGTCATGTGGTAGATGCCACAGCTGGCGGTACATTGAATACTAAGCTCCGAAGGACTCGTTGAAGCTATTCGTTGATATGGCAAGAAATAATTACTAGTGGGGTCCTGGCAAGAGTAAGTAGAAAGCAACAGGAATATAAGAAGTAGATGTCATGACTACTTTGGTAACAAAGGTGGAAGCTTTGAGCTACCAAGTTTCAACTCTCAAGAATCCCCAAGGACCATAACAACAACATCAGGTTTATCTTAAGGAGGGTGTGAATATTTTTTAGCAATATGAGCAGGTAGATTATCTTGGGAATTCGAACAGACAACACTATAATCATTATGGTAACACCTACCATAATGGGATGAGAAACCCTCCAAATTTGTCTTATGGAAATCAGGACTATCAGAGAACTAATCTACCACCACCAGGGTATTTGAAGCAATAGCCGCCACTTTATCAACCTTTACCACTTCCTTCAGCGCAGCCACCTCAACAAGAAAAGAAAGGTAACTTAGAAGATATATTAAGTCAATTCATCCAGAGCTCTGATGCAAGACATCGTAATCAAGAGGCTTCGGTTTACAATCTTGAGAAGCAAATTGGCCAACTGGCTAAGATGATGTCTAAGAGACCACCTAGCTCTCTTCCCAGCAACACGGAAAACAATCCAAGAGAATAGGTGAAAGCCATTACTTTGAGAAGCAGGAAAGAGTTACTATCTGAATAGCAGCATAAAAAGAAGCAAGAAGATAATCAACCTATTGAAAAGGAGAAGAGAACTCTTGAGGAAACACAGTTTGAGAGGAGATCACCACCGACTATCAAAGAATATGTGCCAAAAATCCCTTATCTAGTTCATCTCAACTAAAGCAAAGACAAGGAGCAGTTTGGTAAAATTCTTGATCTATTTAAACAGTTGCACATTAACATTCCATTTGTAGAGGCACTTTCACAAATGCCGAAATATGCTAAGTTCCTAAAGGAGCTTCTATCTAACAAGTGGAAGTTGGAGGATGTGGCTATTGTAGAAGTTGATATTAATTGCTCATCTATCATTCAGAATAAACTTCCTTTAAAGCTAAGGGATCTAGGCAGCTTCACAATTCCATGTGTCGTAGGTGACACTTTAGTTGATAAGGCCCTAGCTGATCTTAAGGCCAGCATTAATTTAATGTCATACTCTTTTTTCAAGAAGTTGGGACTTTCTGACCTAACACCGACTAGGATGAGTTTGCAGCTTGCTGACCGCTCTATGAAGATTCCCAAGGGGATAATTGAAGATGTCTTGGTAAAGGTAGGGAATTTCATCTACCTTGTCGACTTTGTAGTTCTAAAAATGGATGAGGATAGGGATAGCCCTCTAATACTTAAGAGACCATTCCTAACTACTGCCAAGGCAATGGTTGATGTAGAAGGAGGCAAGCTTACTTTGAGAATTAGTGATGAAGAGATGGTAATCCAAATGGCTGTTGCTATGAAACACACTATGTGGATTGATAACTCTTGTTACTCTATTGATGTTGTTTATGTTTTAGTAAATGAGCATATGAAGGAAGTTCTGAGCAAAGATGAGTTAGAGCTAAGCTTGACATTGGAAAAGAAGAAGGATGCAGATAACCTAGAGTTTGCGCTACTCATTGAGCAACTTGATGCTTTAGAAGGTACTACACCTTAGCATGGGTTTGAAAAGTTAAGAATAGAAAATCAGGCGAGACTTAAAACTTCTATAGAAGAGCTGCCAGTATTGGAATTGAAACAATTACTAGAGTATCTAGAATATGTTTTCTTTGTAGAAGACTCTAGCCTATCAGTTATTATAGCCTCAGATTTATCTCAAGAGTAGAAAGACTAATTACTCACGGTCTTGAGAGCACACAAGTGAACCATCACTTGGAAAATATCTTATATAAAAGGTATCAACCCCTCCTTATGTACTCACAAAATTTTATTAGAAAAGGATTTAAGCCTGTAGTGCAACCATAAAGACAGCTAAATCTTAATATGAAGGAGGTAGTTAAGAAGGAGGTGATCAAACTTCTTGACACTGGACTTATTTACCCTATATCTGATGGCGGCTAGGTTAGTCCAACACAAGTGGTGTAGAAGAAGGGAGGGATTATGGTTGTCCCTAATGAAAAGAGTAAGCTCATTCCCATGCTGACCGTCACTGGGTGGCGGGTGTGCATCGACTATCGGAAATTAAATGATGCCACTTGAAAAGATCACTTTCCTCTCCCTTTCGTTGATTAAATGTTGGAAAGGTTAGCTAGACACATATATTATTGCTACTTGCATGGGATGTCTGGCTACTTTCAGATACCTATTGCTCTAGAGGACCAGGAGAAAACCACTTTCACATGCCCTTACGGAACATATGCCTATAGGAGGATGCCGTTTAGGTTATGTAATGCATTGGCTACGTTTTAGTGGTGTAAGTTGGTCATATTTGAAGATCTTGTGGAGAAAGTCATGGAAGTCTTCAGGGAGGAATTGGATCTCTAACTGCTAGAGACTTAGTTGAAGAACGTGAAGAGCGTTGAGCTAGTGACGTTAAACAAGTGCGCTTCTTGGGAGGCAACTCATGTTTAACTTAGGTACGTAGCGTTCCTTTTATTTTCTTTTTGTTGTCACTATCCTAAGTCTATTATTTTTAGAAATTTGTAGATCTTAAAGGAGTTTCTGAGCTTATTTGTGCACCTGGTAAGTCTTTTTCCACATTCATTTACACTTTTAGAGGTGCATGATGATCATAGTTGTTGTCTATTAGCTTGGGCAAGTCTTATTTTCCCTCTATGTGTTTTTCAAAGTCTGAAATATCTTGAGCACAACCAGTGCTCAAGACTATGCACAATCTAAAGAGGTTATGTGGATTTTTTTTAAGTCAACACAGCCACGAGCATGGCCGTATTGAGGCCAGGGCTGACTCTATCAAACATTATATGGAATTTTTTAAGTCAACATGGCCACGAGCATGTCCGTGCTTTAGCTAGGGTACACTTACCCTATAAAACACCACCTTTTGTTCTCCTTTTGAGGTTCTACATGACCCCGAGCATGGCCGTGCAGCAGCCTGTGTTAATTACCCACATATATATACAGTTTCTCTCTCTCCTTGCTCACTCTCTAACTTTACCGTTATCTAGACTAAGATAGTCTAACTTCTCTTTTTACCCTTAATTTCTTTGTTTTTCTTTTTTCTTTTTCTAAGATGATGCAGCACAAACTTTGGGTTCCCAGCTCCAATGATGACATGCCATTACTATTTTGCTCTTATACCTAGTCTTGAACTTTACATGCAATCGTTTACATATAAAAACTGGGGAGTTCTTAGTGTCCTTTTCTTTCTGTTATTTTTCATTTCATTTTTTTCCTTTTTCCCTTTTATGTGCTTGATTTGGGAAGACATTAGGGACAATGTCTTAAATAAGTGTGGGGAAGGGGTATATGGAACGAAGAAAATTGAGAAATTTGGGTCCTACATTACTTGTGTTATCTATGCACTGTCTTATTAGATTTCCCCCATTTACAAGTTTGCAATTAAGTTTGAATATTGATTTTGAATCATTAAAAGGTGAGATCTTTAAAATTGTGCTCATAAAAGTCAGTGATTCTATGTTCCTTACTCGCTTATTGTTGGACTTGGTATACCTAGTTATAATTTTAGGATGAAATCTAAGTGAGGTAATCTTACTTGCTATTTAATTATTGATTCTGGAGTTGTGAAATAGATCGAAGTCCTTAGTTTAAAGTTATATGGTTGTATTTTTAAGCTTATTGGTTAATATATTTACCTTTCAAAAACTTTGAGAGCTCTTCTAACTTTTCGTGAAAGGTGCATATGAAGTTTATCACTTGGTGATTCCTCTTAAGTAATCTCTTCAAAAATTAATTGATTAATGTGTTAATTGAGCAATAATGTGAAAAACTTAATCAATATAGGCGGGCTTTGGTCCCTTAGAAGAGTGAAATTTGACTCCGCTGTTGATTAGTCAATCAATTAAAAAAATAATAAGCCACTACTTTAATGACTTGGGTTCTCCAAGTTAAGAGTATCTTTATGAATCCCTAAAGTTAAGATAATGGAGGTTCAATGGGATCCCTTTGAAACCCGGTCACCTAAGGTCATCTGGCTTGGGATCGGCCGACCGATGATATTATAATAACAAGATAGGATACAAACAGGGCAAAGTTTAATAGGTCTTGTAACTTGAATAATTAAGTTCATAGAGACGCCTTCAATTGAGGGGATAACGTCTGTTAACTTGGGTGATGAACTCGGGATTATCGGCTGAACATTCGTTACATGGGTTGCAAGATCTTAAATAATTGAAATTAATATATATATATATATATATGTAAGAGGAAAACTCAGAAGTGTTTTGAGAGGTTTAACAAAAAGAGGAAGAAAATGTAAGGGAAGGATAGATGCCATATACATTCACTTGAGGTTGCTGTGTTTAGAAGAGGTAGTTGAACGGTTTATATATTCTCTAGTAAGTGGTGAGATGTGACTAAGCCACTTTTGCTTTGTTTAACTATCTTTGTAACTTGAGAAGCATTTCTTAAATGGTGAGGGTAATAGTTTAACATACTTGGATTAATCTGTAAACTCTAATTTTTGTATGCTAGGTACACGTACAATCATATTAGGTTTGAGTGGTAGGCACTAATGAATCACTAAGATTGAATTAAATAGAGGATGTTACTTGTGATTTAAAGTTTAACAATGAGTGCGATTGATGAGAGGAGATCTATTTTATCCTTATTTTGTTTACTTTAGGATAAGCAAACGGTTAAGTGTGGGGAAATTTGATAAGTGTCAGAAGACCCTTAATTTTAGTGCTTATTAGTTATAATTTTATATGGATTTCATGTGATTTATGAAGAAAAAGGGTACTTATATGATTAAATTTTAATTTCTGGTGTGAATGGAGATAAAAGAAAGGTTTAAGGATGATATGAGCAAAGGTAAGGTGAAATTTGGCAAAAAATGAAGAAAATTGATTTTTAGTTCAGTACAACCTTCAGCACAACCTATGCAAACACTAGTGCTGGATGCAAAAAATGACTAGTAGCTATATCAAGGTGTGCCCCAAGTTCAACACAGACTATGTTGAACTAGGTAGTGAAAATGACGTGTTTCGGAGTCAGCACAGCCTCGAGCATGTCCATGCTAACACCCATGTTGAACTCTGTTTTTGCAGAACTATAAATAGATGCCTTGTTTTATTTTAAAGAGATTTTTCTTCTAGCTTGATTTTAAAAACCCTAGGAGAGCATTATTATGAACTTCAAGAGGAGAATTGTCCGAGCATCATTGGAAATCACAAAACAAAACAAGGGATTACTCTTTCTATCACAAATCAATTTTACTTCTTTAGATTTTCTGTTTTTATTGAAAACTCCATGGAGGAGTAATTCTTTATATTTTTCATCTTGTGAAACCTTAACTCATGTGTTGAAACATTGATTGATTAATGAATTGTTTATATCTTTGCATCTATTCATGTGTTTCCATTATTCTTGTGATTAATTTATGAGCATGAATTGATTGCATGTTTGATTTTTATTAGATTGAGAGAGGTTTCATCTAGTAAATTAGATATTTATGAATAGAAAGATCACATGTTTTGCCTAGAGGTAAGAAAACATTGATTTTCTACATTAATCGAAATTTGTGAACTTAATGAGATCTTGCATGGCGGTTGTGAGGGAGAGGTCTCCATTATCTTATGCATGATTAAGAATTGATTAACTTGAGGGAGTAATTGATTTTACTTAAGAATTCCTGCAGTGCAAAGTGTAAATTAATTCGTTAATCGATATCTTATTTTAAGAATTTAAGGGTTAGGGTGGAACAAGATGAAGGGTATGCTTTGTGATTGAATACATTTTTAAGACAATATCATTTAATTCTATAGTTATTAGGATTTTTTAATTGTTAATTTAATTTATAATTTTGATGAAGGACGAAACACTCTTAATTCCTAGATGATTTCAAGTTCTTTTTGTTGTAAATCAAGTGGAAATCATTTAGAATTGGTACTTAATAGCATAATGTATCGCTTTCAGGTGATGTGGAACCTATCATGAAGAAATCAATTGGATTCATCAAGAAAGGAAAAGGAAAAGCCAAGCTTTTTGCCCATACACCCCATATGGGCCTAGAAAACTCAGGGCAATTTCATATGACCCTGTATGGAGGGGTATATGGAGCATCAATTTCAAGCACAAAGACCGCTACACCCCTTCCATACGGGGCGTATGGATTAGCTGCGATTTCAATTTTCCTGATATTTGCCCCCTTTCTCTTACTTTGTACATGTCTATATATATATATTTAAGTGGAGAGAGAAAAGGGAGGCAGACCAAGGGTTTTATTCTTAACACATATCTCACTTTTCTCTCTTGGAACAACAACACAAGAGGATCCTTATCTCAACCGAAGCATTCAAGATTCGAACTTCCGGGTGGTAATCATGAACTCTAGTTGCTCTCCTATCAATTGTATTTACATTCTTTCTCTCATGGAGGAGTAATCTAGAGATCTAGATCTCTTTTGAAACCATTCTTGTCATGTGATGAAGGATTGATCTTAATGAAGACATATTGATGTTCTTTTGTTTCATTACTTGTTCTTGATGTGTATCTTAGATTTATATTTCCGGAGTATGAATCTATGTTTGATTTCATTCAAGTTGATTGAGAAATTGCTTATATGATTAGATCTAAGGGTAATGAATGAGATTTGATCGTGATTCTAAAGATAGGATAACGAAAATCTTCTGTTTACCAACCGAATGGTGAGAGAGTCAAGCGCTTCATGCAATCCTAGGTTGCTATTAGTTGAGAAGAGATTCTAACGGATAAACCTAGGATTAGATAAGCTAATAGATTTGAGAGAACTGTTAGTTTGACTAATGAAACTCTACAACTTAAGAACTGGATTGTTTAATCTTTTGTTTCTAATGATTCGCATGGCATGAATGGGATTAGAGAGAGATCTAGGTTGCTTAGTTGTTGATTCGAACTCGTGTTTTGTTAAGTTCCTTTTCTTTAGCAGTACATTTTATAATTTATCTCTTTTAGTTAAGTTCATTAAATCATTCACTCGCCTTGATCGGTTGGATAATACGAACGGAGTAAGTATTAGTAATTGGTGAACTTTAAGCTCCTTAGAACGACCCTGATTTCGAACACTATACTACGCTATGATAGGTGCGCTTGCCTATTGCATCGTAGTTGGAAGCAAAGAACAAGTTTATAAATTATTAAGCTACAATCTGCAATGATCAAATTTCCACATCATAAATTAGACTAGATAGTAGAGAAAGGTAATACTAGTACTTGTTTTCTAAATCCCAAAGGATGACACCTGTTAAATCTATACTATAATTGATAGGTACACTACTTAGCTCAATGGTAGATTTTATTGGTTATAAATTTAAAACTTAAAACAATTAGTTAAATTCAAGCGCATCAATACTGTAGTGTGGAAAATGAAAAAAGGGTTAAATTGACCGGTGTTTGACCTTTTTATATCCATCTCATGAAATGATCAAATTTCCCCTTATCTTAAATCCTTATTACTTTTATTTAGCTTAGCCCTTTTTATTATTTTATCTTTAATTTATTTCTCTCGAGTTTTACAGTAACTATATATGAATCCTAGTAATCTTAGATGAAACTTGTTGGTGTGTAGAAGTAAAGGGGATATCGTGATGGGTTGGCGGTATCGCATCTTCCTCTAAGGACTCCTCTTCTTCTTCCTTAAGCATACCTTGGCTTAAACTCCCATGGTATGTACAGAGTCTAATGGCATTGGCTCCATGTTACTTACCTTTTTGATGGTAGGTAAATTATAAAATATGCCCAAATTCTTCATTAATCTAGTGATGTAATGCCATGTACAAACAAAACTAACCTAAGCATCTTGTGCCCTATAGCAAAGGTAAAAAGCTAATCTAATTGCCAAATTAATAGGTATGCGCTTAGCGAAGCTGTTTAAATAAATCATGTCAACTAAAGTAACTACCCCAAAACTATTGCCCTTACCTAATAAACTCTTAACCAATAGCTAATGCACTAACCTAAAGGCCGGGTCTCTTAAGGCAGAAGCTTTAGATATCTTTGGATTATAATTTACATCATGTGTTAGCTCCCTCTAAAGTGTCATGCCCTTAATTCGCTATGGCAACAATAGTTCACCACATAACCTACTTAAGTAGAATATGTAAGGCTATAATTATTAGGTGAATTTCTAAACTAGTTTTGGGACCTTTAAATTGTTAATTAAACTTTGAAAATATTTTTGGCAATTTGTTGATTTTGAAAACATTTCAAGGATTGTCAATTTAAGGAAAAATGTGTAGATAAAACATGATGAGTATCTAAGTCTTAGGGCATAAGGGGCCACAAAATATGGAGAAAAGTAACAAGCCATGGAGCTACATGCGACTCCTAATATAAGTCTAAATAAATAACCAAAATATAAATACTAAGTCTAAAATATGGGAAAATTAGTAAAAGTTGTAGTCGGTGTAATCCAAGTCTTTAAACTTGTCCCAAACTCTAGGGACCTAAAACCTATTGAATCGTATAAGGGGTTAGTAGAAAAGTCCTCACCTAAAAAAGAAAAGTGAGTTAAAAGACCCAATACGCAATAATGCAAACACACACACACAAATTTTAAGTAGGTCTATGTATTAATGGATCAATCAATCATATAATTTATTTTACCTTGATTAAAGTAAACGAGCGGTATGGAATTACTTATGACTTTGGATAACATGATGGGGGACTTGAGGTCTAATTCTATCGTAGTGGTAATTGGGGGCTGATGGGAGCAACTAGACTTTACGTCATGAAAACCAAAACTCGGTAGGCTTGTCTAAGTAACCTCACTATTATACGGTCCTCATTAATTAGAGTCTAACTATATCGTATCACTCATTAGGATCCATAACCCTTAAGTGACTCTTGATATACCTTCTCTCTGCTTACAGTACCTGTTATTTGACATGATTTTACTTATTAGCTACTTGTTGAGCTATTCTTTGATGGCCTAGGTGCCTAAACTATCATATCATTTCGAGGTATACAATCACAATTAGTAATCTTGATCAAAGGGTGTCACTTGCTGACTCAAGTAACCAAGCACAAGTAGTAAGTAGATACTTAGTTGAGTTGATTTTTAGTCTGGTTAATTTTTCTAACTTAGCAAGCAACATGCATAGTACTGCTTACCTAAAAGGGTTGAAGATTGATAAATCTATTTTAACTCTTATAATTGGAGATGATTAAGTCAATTTTTGAGATAATTGGGCGTGAAAATATAAGATTATGATGCTTAATTGATTTATATTTCATGTTCAGGTGTGGAAAAGGATGATTTGATGAAAAGTATTTAAATTCAAGACGAATTAGAGATAAAAGCAAGTAAAAAGGGAATGCTTTGAAGTTAAAGGAAGTCACACGGTTTTACAAACGGCCGTGTGAAGGAATCAGGAGACTACACGGTTCGGATATACGCCCGTGTAGCCAACTGTGTATCAGCGTGGAAGAAGAGTTTTCAGGACAGACCAGTACACGGTTGGAATATACACCCGTGTAATCAATCGTGTATGAAGAACAAAGAAGACAGAGATATACACGGCTATTGCAAACGGCCGTGTGGGATATACACGCCCAGAGTTCACTGACTCAGAGAGATACACGGTTTATCTACACGCCCGTGTAGTATGACCGTGTGTCTATTGAAGGAAAGATATCTTTAAATCTTTCGTCCATATTTGAAGGATATCTTCTACACGCCAGAGAGGAAGCTACCCTAGGTATAAATAGAAGTCTTTAAAGAGAGAGAGAAAGAGGAGAGAGAAGGCAGAAAACACATCCTGGAATTTTGGGAGAACAACAACAGTCAAAGGAATTTTCGAGCTTTAATTCTAGAAGTGTTTCACACATGGATTTGATTATTTCGTTTTGTTATTCCTTGATAACCATGTGTAGCTAATTATTTCGTACCCGAATCTTACGAAAGTCTGATTACTATGTAACATTGGGTTTATTGCAAAATTAATGACGATTAAGCATCTCTGATTTCATCCATGTTGTTTATTATATATTGTTGATTTGATGTTTGGCCAGCATTAGATTACATTGATTTTTGATAAGTTGATTGGGAAATCTCTTATTTGAATAGATCATACATCGGATGAAAAGGCTTGTATGCAATCTAGGGATAGAAAGCATAAGTTTTCCGTATTAGATTGGATATAATGATTTAATCTAATTGAGGGTTATGGTATAATCATGCAATTCTGATTGTTGTTAATAAAAGAGGGATCTTTGTTAATACGGTTAGAATTAGGAGTTAGTGATTTTGGAAGAAACATTAACTTAGTGTTAGATGCCCCGCGGATCAGAGATAATCAGTACTCATTAATTAGTTTTCTAAGGATTGAAGTTGCATAGTAATTAGATGAGTAGTAAGAGTGGGGTATGCATTGGAACATTGAATTTGATAATTTAACTCATTGTTTGATATCCATTGATTTCATTTCTATTAGATAATTTAGTTTAATTTAGGTAATTTGGTTAAATCAATTCACCTCGAAATTGTGCGGTTAGATAGTCGGTTTGAGGTTAGTATTAGTACTTTTAGATCCCTGAGGGAACGATATCCGTGCTTAAACTCTATACTACTATAATCGATAGGTGCACTTGCCTAATTGATCGCAAGGAAGAGTCGGAGTAAAAAGGATTTTAATTTGTATGATTGCGATCCAATCAACAAGTTTTTGGCGCCATTGCCGGGGATCGGCGATATTAAGAACACTAAACGCTGACTAATCTGACCATTTCTTCTCTTATCATTTGTTATCCTTGGTTTTAGTTTCTTATAAAGGGAACTAATTAAATTGGTTTTCTCTGCAGTTTATGACAAGGAGTTCTTCTTCTAAACTCCTTAAATTCGACCCAGAGATTGATCGGACAATCAGAAGGAAATTAAAGAGTGCTGAGCCTGCTGTGAGTGAAGAGGAACTGCTGCTGAGTGAGAGTGAGAATTCAGTAGATAAGAACAGTCAATCAGTGAACAACAGCGAATCTCATACTGAAGCTATGGCGGACGAACGTAGGACCATGGTTCAGTATGCTAGGCCTACTTTGGGTAGTACCGGATCGTGTATAGTGATGCCTGCAATAGAGGCCAACAACTTTGAAGTCAAGGCCTCTACAATGAATATGATCCACAATCAATGCCAATTTGATGGATTACTTGACGAGGACCCCCATGCTCATATTCAGATGTTCCTAGACATCCGTGTTACCGTTAAACAGAACGGGGTGTCCGATGAGGCACTAAAGTTGCGTCTGTTTCCTTTCACTTTGAGAGGAAAAGCAAGGCAGTGGTTCAGTTCTTTGGACCGGGACTCCATCACGACTTGGACCCAGCTGGCGGAAACATTTTTGGACTATTACTTTCCGCCTTCTAAAACTGCCAGGTTGAGGAATGATATCACATCGTTCCTTCAGTTGGAAAATGAGCCACTCCATGAAGCTTGGTTGCGATTTAAGGACTTGCTTAGGCGGTGCCCACACCACCAAATGCCTAAATGGTTGCAAGCCTCAACTTTCTATAATGGGCTTGATTATCCGACGCGACAAACCATCGATGCTGCTACCGGTGGCACACTTGATGTAAAGACTCCTGAAGAGACTTTAGAATTGTTTGAGAACATGGCCAAGAACAACCATCAATGGAGAAACGCCAGAGCAAGACCGAGAGTGGCAGGTGTTCATGAAGTGGAAATGATGACCACCATTGCGACAAAGGTCAATGCTCTAGCTAGAAAGGTCGATAGGATGGCGATATCTGCACCACCCCTATATTATCCAACCGATTCATCAACCGATTTCATGGCTCAAGGGACTACAGAGCAAATTGATTATGTAGGTAACCCTACAAGGCCTCAGAACAACCCTTACAGCAACACCTATAATCCGGGTTAGCGCAATCACCCCAATTTTTCATGGAGTTATCCACAATTCCCTCGGGGCAATGCACCTGCACCGGGATTCCAAAGGCCTCCTCCACCACCTCTTCCAGAAAAGAAGTCCAATCTAGAGGACATGATCTCCAAGTTCATCCAAACATCCGAGCAACGCCAACAATCCACAGAGGCAGCTCTAAGGAATCATGAGGCGTCCATTCATAACTTGGAAACTCAGGTGGGTCAGATAGCAAAATTGCTTTCAGAAAGACCGCAAGGATCCTTGCCTAGAAATACCGAACCCAATCCACGGGAACAGGTAAAGGCAATGACTCTAAGGAGTGGTAAGGAATTGCAATCTGACACTATTGGAGTGCAAGGGGTTGCACTTGAAAAAGGGTTGAGAAGAAAGAAGAAGGGGGTGCTGAGGAGATCAAAGAGAAAGAGTGTGTTCAAGGGAAAGTTAAAGCATCCACTATTCAGCCATACAAGCCTCCAATTCCGTATCCGGGACGTCTGAAAAAGGATAAGGATCAAGAGCACTTCGGTAAGTTTCTAAACTTGTTTAAACAATTACATATCAACATACCGTTTGTGGAAGCTCTTGCGTAGATGCCCAGGTACGCGAAATTCCTGAAGGATTTGCTCTCGAATAAGAAACGGTTGGAAGATATCTCTACTGCAGTTGTTGGAGCTGAGTGTTCGGCGATTTTGCAAAACAAGTTGCCCAAGAAGCTCAAGGATCCGAGTAGTTTCACTATTCCATGCTTAATAGGTGAACTACCGATGGAGAGAGCTTTGGCGGATCTCGGGGCGAGCATAAACCTGATGCCATACTCATTGTTCAAGCAACTGAACTTGGGAGAGCCAAAGCAAACGAGGATGAGCCTGCAACTGGCAGATCGCTCGATCAAAGTCCCTAGAGGAATCATTGAGGACGTCCTGGTTAAGGTAGAAAACTTTATCTTCCCTGTTGATTTTGTAATCCTTGATATGGATGCAGATGTGGAGGTCCCGCTGATCTTAGGACGACCATTTTTGGCCACTGCAAGAGCTGTGATTAATGTGGCGGATGGAAGATTAGTTTTGAGAATGGGGGAGGATGAACTAGTGGTGAGAATCCCAGCAGCACTGAAACAAACTTGGAACGCCGACGATACATGTTATGCTATAGATTGTGTTGACAGGTCGGTAAATTGTGTTATGCAAGAGTTGATGTGTAGAGATCCTCTTGAATTGAGTTTGATAGCGAATGATGATGAAGTGAGTGAAAATGTGGAGATTCAAAATGTGAAAGCTCATCTGAGAGCTTGTGAGGAAGTAGTTTGTAGAAAGGGGTTTGAGAAGATTGGGGTCAGTGAGGAAGGAAGATTGAAACCGTCGGTTGAGGAACCCCCAGAACTTGAGTTGAAGCCACTCCCTGAGTACCTTGAATATGCCTTTTTGGAGGCCGATTCTAAACTCCCTGTCATTATTTCAGCTGGTCTGACAAGGGAGCAAAGGGATAGCTTACTAAGGGTCTTGAAGGAGCACAAGAGTGCTCTTGCTCGGAAGATATCTGATATAAAGGGTATTAGTCCTTCGTTTTGCACCCATAAGATCCTGTTGGAGGAGGATTTCAAACTTGTGGTGCAACCTCAAAGAAGGTTAAACCCTAACAAGAAAGAGGGCCAAGAGGAGTTTAGACTCCACCCTCTGGTGACTTAATCAGAAGGAGCTTCATTTCGTCGAGCAAATGACGTTAAACAAAAGCGCTTGATGGGAGGCAACCCATGCAATTAGGTAAGTTTCATTTTTGTTTTGAGTTATCACCATATTTGTTTTTCTTTTTCCAAAGTTTTGCAGAGGAGTATTTATGAAGAAGCTTTTTGAGGAGATGGACTTCAAGAAATAATCAAGAGAAGGAAAATTTTAACTTTCAGGAGACACACGGATGACATACACGGGCGTGTATCGCGCCCGTGTAGAGAGAACGGTGACCCACAGAGTAATACACGGTCAAAACACACGCCCGTGTTTCCTGACCGTGTATACAAGGAAATTTTGAACAAGGTAGACACGGCTAAGGGAAACGGCCGTTTATCAAATCCGTGTATGGGGAGCGAGCCACAGAGGAATACACGGTCAGGACACACGGGCGTGTGTCCGACCATGTATGAGAGGTAAGTTTTCTAACTAGAAGTCAGAGGGGTACACGGTTGTATAACACGGCCGTGTGTTATACCCGTGCTTTCGTAGCTTAGGCCTATACACGGGCGCATTACACGCCCGTGTATGGGGACCGTGTGTGTTCGGGTATTTATACCCTTTTTGATAACCGTACCCCTCATTTTCAGTACACTCTCATCTACATATCTTTTCTCTCTATACATCATTCACTTTCCATTCCCGTGTTGGTTTCCCTCTCCTATTGCTTTAACAAGGTTCTGCTTATTTCCCTTGATAAGATGCCACGCGTCAAGACTGTTGCTTAAAAGAAGAAAAGAAGCCGATCTGAAATGGGTAGTTCAAGCCAATCTGAAGCTCTTCGATACCCTGTAAATATTCGAGACAAGGATAAAGAACTCTTTACCCTATATAAGTCGAAAAAGGTCATCAAACCGAATGTGGTGTTCGACTGGGACGTTTTGAGAAGATTTGGGTTAGACCAACAATTTGAGAGGCTCTTAGCTGACCGAGCCTGGTTTCACCTGTTCATGATCGAAGAAGACTTATACGAGGAGTTAATTCTTACTTTCTTAGCCACCTTCAAGATCTCAGGAACAATGAATGCTGGTGTAAGAAACGAAGTTGAGTTTCTGGCCCAAGGTGAGTACCATAAGATGTCCATGACTGAGTTCATAGAGACTATGGGCATCTATGATGAGGGTTTTCTTCAAACCCCTGAGTTTCGCGCCCTTCCGGGTTCGTGGGGCCCAGCGAACTCTATCTCTTTATGGACTCGGTATGGTATTGGTGCCTACAGTGCCTCTCACACCAAGGCCTCTCAACTGAGAAATAGAGTACATCATATCCTACATTACATTATGGCTCGCTCTACCACTGGTAGGATCAATTCAGAGGGCGTTGTTAACGCCAGAGACTTATTTCAGTTGTGGGCCATGCATACTGGAACCCGCGTCAATGTGGGTGTTTTTGCCGCTTTTTGTCTTCAACGCCAGGCAGAGAAAGGACCGAAAGGGGTTTTCCTAGGTGCTCTAATTATTAGAATTTTGAAAAATCTGGGTCTATTCCCACATCGAGCACCCAGTGATTTCATTGGGCGATCTCTGAAGCTTAAGGCCAGGATATTAAGCGATTGGAATTTTCAACCAATTGACGCTGGCGCTGAAGAGGAGATAGGGGAAGAGGAAGAAGAGGAACCACAACTGCAGGCTGAACCGTCCGTCCATGTGCAGATGCTAGAGCTGGTTTCTCAGCTATCGCGTGATGTGGGAGAAATAAAGAAAAGCCAGAAGATGATGAAGCAGAAGATCACTAAGATGGAAAAACGGCAGAAGGGATTGAAGAAGTTTTTAATCAATTGCTTCACCAAGCTTGGTGAGAAGTTAGACATTCAGTTCTCTTCCTGTGCCAGCTCAAGCGAAGAAGACGTGATCCCTCCCGAACCGATCAGCCGACAGAGGCATACTGAGGGAGGATCGTCTTCTGCTCCACCTGCTCCATCAGAGGAAAGCCCCCACAGACCAGGTAAGGAGCGAATGGTTGCTGAGGAAAGCTCCGACGATGAAGACTGTGTGTCTGAGAAGGATGATGACTGATTTTTCCTAACTATTTGCTAACTTGTCTGTCTAACCCTGAATTATTTTTGTTGACTATTCGCTGTGACTTTGACTATCTGTGATAAACTTGGATGATATTGACTTGTGCTTATTTGTTTTGGTGATAATCATTTCTTTTAGTTTTTCTTTTAGTGTGTTTTGTTTTTAGGATTTTATCTATACCCATTTAGACTTTCGCTGGTGCTGATTGAATGTTGAAAGCTGATGATCTTAGAAGGATGATTCGAGGATTTTGCACTTTAATGGAGTTTCCCCTGTAAATGACTTTCCACTTATAGATTTCACGGGAGTTTCATTTTTCTTTCTCCTTTTATTGTTTCTATTTTCTTTCCTTAGTGTACTTTGTGGACAGACATTGGGGACAATGTCTGATTTTAAGTGTGGGAAAGGGAATTGAAAGAACAGAAAGATATCACAAGAGCAATGAACTTATGAACTTTTAAATGCTCAATTTCCCTTGTTTAAGTAACATTTGGAAGCTTAATGATGATGAGAAATAGTTGCTCAGGAAACATAAAATTCCACTTGTATAGGCAGCTATTTCATGGGAAATTTTTCGAATTTTGTATTATTCTCTTATTTTGTATTCTCTTTACCTTTTTAGAGTTATAGTATGGTATCCATGTGAGGGAGACTTACTTGTTATTTAGGCTTTCATTTCAGAATTAGGATTTGATTTTACGATCTTGAATGAAGGAACAAGTGATACTTGTAGCTTGGTGACTTTCCCCTACAAAAATAATGGAATAGAACACAAATTGGGAGTAATTTGATGATGAATAAAAAAAAAAATGATGAACAATAACAAATAGTTCAGAAGTGGATCTCATTGACTCGAGTAATTAAGTCCGAGGGGTGCCCTTTCGGGGGAATAACATCTATTGACTTGGGTGATGAACTCGGGATCATTGGCTGAAAGCTCGCTACAAGGGTTATGAGTAAAATCCGAGAAAACTGAGCTAAATGAGGCCTTAAATTAGAATATTTGGATTCGAGTGGTAGAGGTTCGAAGGGGTATCTTAAAACCTAGTAGCCTAAGATCGATTTGAGGTTAGTATTAGTACTTGTAGATCCCTGAGGGAACGATATCCGTGCTTAAACTCTATACTACTGTAATCGATAGGTGCACTTGCCTAATTGATTTCAAGGAAGAGTCGGAGTTAAAAGGATTTTAATTTGTATGATTGCGATCCAATAAACAAAGATTCTTGAATCGAAGTTCAAAATTCCAATTGAGTAAGCTAAGTCAATTTTCTGCAATTAAAGAGGAAATTTAAGTCAAATAATTATTTTAAGTACTTGAATACTATTCTAGGTTGTGTTTAGACTATTTAAGGCCTATAATAATTATGGACCCATTAGGGGTAACAAAGACCAAATTAGCATTTAGCTAATTAGCTCGTACCATTTAAGGTTTATCCACCCAAGCCTATTATGCTACTTAGATTTGAGTCTAAATATGTCTGAGGCTCAATTAAGATATTTAGACTCATTTATTCTATTTAAGCCTAATTAGATTACTTAGGTCCAATTATTATCATTGAGTACATTTAAATTTTAATTAGGTTATTTTAACCTGTTCTAATTGGCCTAGGCTCATTGTGCCCATTTAATCCTATTTGTTATGTTTTAGGCCTAATTGATTATTATATCAAATTTTAATTCCATTTTAGGCCTTTAGTTAATTTAGGGTCTTATAGGGTTTAAGGCCTATTTAGGCTTTCTTAACTTGTTATAGCCGATTTAAGGTATAAGCTCTAAAGATAAAATGGATTGAAGTAAGCTAAGTTCTTGAGCCTATTTAGATTCTTTTAGAGTTATGTAAACCTATTTTATTTTATTATAACCCATTTTAGGTGTTTAACTCCATTTGGACATTAATATGGTTTAAGGCCCAATTTAGATATTTTATTTGTTAAGGCTTATTCAGGGTATGAGCCTAAAAAGGGCAATGGGCTCAATTAGATTTTGGGTTTTAGGCCCATTGTATGATTTAAGTTCATTTCATTAAATTAATTTCTATCTTGGTTGAATTTGGATAGTTAAGTTAACTAAGCCCGGTTAATATAATTATGTTCAGTTATATAGACCACCTATAAGGGAGAGTGGAAGGGTGGTCCTTAGCCTATATGGATGGGTCATCTTGAGATTAGGCTACCTTGACCTATGTTAATTAAACCAATTAATGTTAAGTTTTACTTTGTTACTTTTGAAGGCCTTAATTTTAAAAGGGTCATAACTTATTCATTTTAAGTCTAAATTAAGTAGAACTAAAACCATTTGAATGCTTATCACTTTTACTATCCATTTTAACTCAAAGCCCCATTTTATTCAATTTAGGGCCATTGAATTTCCATATTACAGTAGGCTATGAATTCATATCTTTAAAGGCCTATATCTTATTCAATTTAGATCTAATTCACTCCAAACCAAAGCCTAATTGATCCTATTCCTTTCTAATGTTCAAAACATCATTTTTATTTTGGATGTAAGCCCAAAAGAATATCACAATAGCTCTAATATTCCAAAACATGCCCAAATGATCATGTTTCATCCATGCTCGCCCAATTCCATCACAATTTAACTTTTAGACCTTATTTTACATCCAAATAAACTTCTATTCATCATATAAACTTATTTTACCCAAATTTAATTAAATCAGACATAATAAATTATGAATTTTTAGAAAATACATTGATTTAATAAGCAAGGAAAGTCACAATCTCAAGATCAATCAATTCGTAATTTCATCATAAAACCACTCCTAAACTTTGGTAAACCTATTATTCATCACATAACTTCAAATTCAATCTGAATTATCACTTCAATTATGTAAATACATGAATATTGTAGCTAAGGTTAATATTGTAAATAATCTAAAAGGATTGGGGACAATTTGGTAATTCCCCTATGAAGACTGTAAATAGGCTATTATAAACCCTATTAACATTATTTCCTCTACCTCTCATAAAACCCTAAAGCCTTCTTGTGTGAATCCATAGAGAAGGAGACAATGCTTGAATCCATAGAGAAAGAGACCATTTCCCACCAATAACTTATCAGATTAAGGTAATTACAAAAATCAATGATTGTGAATCGTGATTTAAGTATGTACATGGTAGCATAGGGAATTAACGCATTGCAGTTTATAGATCTAGATCAATCCATGATACACAAGGGACGCAACAAGTGATTTACTCATCACAATCACAAATTGGGTCAATTAAGTGTATCTACTAGCATATTACATTATGAATTTTATGTTAGATGGATCAATTAGGTTAAATTGAATAGAAATCGTGCTTAAGGATTGATTTACGAGGTGTATAGTGATATACATGGTCTCCCCAACACGATTGTGTTAGAACCACGTTGAAAACTAAAAGTGGACCGAGAGATACATGGCCTCCCAACACGACCGTGTTGAAGACCATGTTGAAAATGAAAGGTGAATAGAGGGATACATGACCTCTCAACACGATTGTGTTGAAAAAAAAATTCAACACGACCTATCAACACGACCATGTTGAGGTCGTGTTGATAAATAGTAAACAGAGAGATACATGACGTCTCAACATGACCATGTTGAAAAAAAAAACGACTTAGTGATTAGAGAGAGATACATGACCATGTTAAAAAAAAAGGGGAAAACAACATGACCTCTTAACATGACCATGTTGAAAAAAAAAATGTATATGGCCTTTGTTACGGTTATGTACTACCTCGCACTCAACTACACGGTTCCCAACATGACCATATTAAGTTGACAAGTGTTTAGTATCCTTTTGATATTTATAGGAATACAATTATAAAGTCAAACCATTTGAATCATGTATAAGTTTGGAAGAGTTGTGAAGCTAGAAAAGTATAAAAGAAACCAAGTGTTGCAAAGTCAGGTACGTGTATACCATGTTTATTGTTTGTGCTTAATAAGTTAGACTTTTGTGTGTGGGTTTAATAATATTGTAAATGAACCAGATTAAGTGTGCATGTGATTGTAAATTGCTGGGTCTAAGAAACCGATTATGGGTTCGTGTTCTTGGGGTGGCACCCCGATGATTGGTATGTGACGTTGTCCCTAGTAGAGTCATATACCAAAATGATTTAGGTCTTATGTGGAAGGTTGTGTTGTGAAATGTTGTGATGTGGAAAGTTGTGGCGTGTATTGTGAAAGTTGTAGTGTATAGACTCATGGACTTATGGAAAATGGGGAGTACCCATTGTCATATATATATATATTTTTATTATGTATAGATGTGGAAGGTTGATGTGCGATGACTCGTGGACTCATGAACAGTGGGGAGTACCCACTGTCTTATATATATTATTATTGTGTATGGTAAGAGACTCATGGACAGAGGATTACCATTGTCATATATATATATATATATTGTTTGTGGATGGATTGTAAAATGATGTTTAGGAATGTTATGTGTGAAGATGTTTATGTTGTGATTGTGTATCGGCTAAAGATTGTGAAAAATAAATAAAATTGTGAATGAATATTATAGTGCATCTTGCCTGTGTTACTGTTTCTGGCATGGCATGCATGTGTGTGTGTAGGTATGCATTGTACTAGGTGTTACAGCTGCTGCTGGAGAGATCATAGGATATGTTGAAAACTTGGGGGAATCAGCTCAAGATTAGAACAATGAAGAGAATATAGAATACGCCTATTATGATGACTAGTAGATAGACTAAGGAAAGACATGCTAGATTTTTATTTAATCATTTTGGGAATTCTCTATTGTAAGTGAATGTTAATCGCTTCTGCTTTTTAAATTGAGAAGATTGTTGATGAATTATTGTTGAGGATGGGAAATTTCATTAATCTTTGTTATGCAACTGATGATTTAAGACTATCAAAAAGAGTATTTGAAGAATAATATTGATTGAGCCTTTACTTGTCTTCAAGAAATGAGGACATGTGGCGGGCCGTAGCGTACCTAGGTTTTGAGGCGTTACAACTTAGGTGGTATCAAAGCCTAATTTAGTAGATCTCTAGATAGTTTAGATTTAATGATCATTAGAATCATGCGAAGATCAATAATGTATGTTTTATCTAATAGAAAGTAAGCCATAATCTTTAAATGAATTCGATATTGGATCTATAAGATGAAAATACGTAGTGGATGTGGTTTGAAAATGGGATCAATATTACTAATTAGTGAACCCCCTTCAGTAATATTTAAAATGACATATTTAGATATCCCATACTCTAAGGAAATGTATATATTCTTACATCGTTCGTCAAAGCTTTAATGTATTTAATGGAATGTCTAGGAGAATCTCGAGATGAAGGTTATCCTCAGGAGCTAAAGGTGATGCTTTTGATAATAGGAGCCCACCCAGACCTCCTTAACATAGATAGGGAGGAAATGAAATCATTGTTGAATAGATGCTAGAGGCCATTAATACTCTAGTAAAAATGGTGGCATGACAACAACAACAAATACAAGAGATGTAAGTGTTGAGTATGAGACAAACACAGATGTTGGGGGAAATTAAAGAAAGAGAGATGCCAATTGAGGAAGTGGGTTTAGACTGTTTTGTCAAAATGGTCAGAGAATTCAAACTTAAGGTAAATGATCCATTAGATGTTGAGCAATGAGTTGATGAGTTAGAAAAGACGTTAATGCATTAGGAATTCCTAACAATAAGAAGGTAAAATATGCTATCTATCTATTGAGAGGCTCGACCTCTAAATGGATATCAAGTGTTTCTAAACTTAAACCGGGAGTAATCACATGGGAAAAGTTCAAGGAACTGTTATACGAGCAATATTTCCCATGTAACATAAGGAGAACAATGTAATTTTAAATTGAAAGCACATAGGCCAAGAGAACTGCTAACATATGAATTGTGGGGGTAAGAGTATGATGGCATTAGTAGCAATTGAAGCTGAAGAGGTGATGGAAATTGAGAGAGTAAGAGTAGTGAAGGAATTTACTGAAGTATTTTCAGATGATTTACCCGGTTTACCTCTTGTAAGGGAGATTGAATTTAGCATAGATAAAGTGTCTGGTACAACTCTCATATCAAAAGCCCCATATCGTACGTCACCCGTAAAGTTGAAAGAATTAAAGGATCAAATATAAGAGTTGTTGGATAAGAAGTTTGATAGGAATCATATACCTACAGGACCTATCACCAGGGCAAGAGCCAAAGGGTTATAAACTTTGGCGATGAGGGTCCTCTTTGAACAATTAGACCTTAAGAATATTTGTTTAGTATCTTCTTTTCTATTACATATTTGTTGTGCATTTCAGCAGGTACACTTGTCGGTTTTTACAAGACGGTGCATTTCATGTCTAGTGAAATGTTTCATTATACTAATGTATTGTGTCGAGCATTTACTACATTCACTACTAAGGATAATGAACAAAGGGAAAACTTATTCCATACCTCTTGTAGGGTACAAGGAAATTTATGTGTCCTTATAGTTGATGGTGGTAGTTGTACCAACGTGGTAGCAGCATTGTTAATATCGAAACTAAAACTTGCTACTACTTCACATCTTGAACCGTATAAATTGCATTGGCTTAGTGATCAAGGGAATTTGCATGTGACCCAAAGAGCTAGGGTACCTTTCAATGTAGGGGATAAATACTGTGATGAAATCGAGTGTGATGTTCTACCTATGTGTGCATCACATATATTGCTTAGTAGGCCTTAGTTATATGATAGGAGGGTCTTACATGATGGCTTCAGGAATACTTATGTATTCCAGAAGGAGGGAAAATGTATTATTCTAAATTCGATGTCGCCTTCAGAGGTCCAAAAGGTTCAGCAACAAATCTGTAAACCATCAAAGATTCTTGAGAATCACAACCACATGAACCAACCTTCAGAGGGCCATATTGTGTAGAAGTAGACATGTTAACCTTCAGAGGTACTAGAGGCTCATGAGCAGTTGAGTAAACCATTGGAGAATTCTGAAGGTCAGAGTGAGATGAGCCCATCATCAGAGAGCCAGACTGTTTAGAGACAGTTGTGTTCACCTTTAGAGGTTTTAGAGGGCTGTGAGCAGTCAGACTAACCATTAGAGGGCTATGAAGGTTAGCGTCATACAGATGAGTTAGAAAAGGAGGAAACAATATCAGTGGAATGGATTGATATAGGGGAGACCTCAGTAGATAATGGGTCATTATTTGTGTTATCGATGAGATACATCCTAAAAATGGAGGAGAGAAAATAATCACCCCCTATGGTATTTCAGATATTGGGATTCTATAGTGATACTTCTTCAGGTGGCTTGCTAAGAGGAAATAGAGTCTCTACTGCATTTGATTTGTCAGATTTGAGGACAAATCTTTTTGAGGCCCGAGGAGATGATAGGAATCGAAATTCGTCAAGACCTATCGTTAGGGCAAGAGCTAAAGGATTTCAAATCTTGGCAATGAGGGCACATTTTGAGCAAATCGACCTCAGAATTATTTATAAATTAACCTCTTTTCTATTGTTCTTGTATTGTGTTTTTCAATAGGCACACTTATTTGGTTTCACAGGGCGATGGACAAACTCACGAAGACTTAGTTTGTAGGTTATTCATGGACCGACCTAAACCGGCGATGTGCTGGGCCGACGAATCCTATAAAAGAGCTAGCATAATGAAGACTATTTTTATTTGTAATTATTTACTTGGACTATTTATGTTGTAATATTTCTTTTGGGACACTTTCATTTGCTTGTAAATTTCTTTTAAGATCGGCCACCCTAAAAGTGGCATAGTTGTAATTTTGTGAACTTTTTAACCCTAAAGTGAGCAAGTATAAATACTTGCTTAAGTAGGGTTTTGAGGGGTAGCATTTTTAAAAATAGACTTCACATATTACATGAGAGGATTAGGGTTTCTTCCTAATTCATTTTCTCTTATCAATTTCAATACCAATAATTGGAATTATGATGAGTGCAACAAGGAGAAATTGTGAGTAATATCAATTCCTTTTTGTTGTGTTTCCTTTTCATCACTAGTGAGTTATATCTAAGGTTGAATTGGATGTTTTTTTGGTCATATTTGATTGCATTTGTAATCAAATTCTTATTGCTTATTTGATTGGTTTTAGCCTTGGTTTTTAACCTTCAATTTAGCCTCATTTAAACTGTGGATCATTTTGTTTGGGAAGTGGATCACGGAATTGAAACTTGTGTTCCTGTGTATTTTTCACGTGGATTTACTTGTGAATTAGTGTTATATTGGAGGAAATTATCTTTGTGGAATAGTAATTATAACTTTGAGCATTAGGATCTCATTGCATCTTCACTAGGGTTCACGCAATTTCTAGTAACTTGAACCAAGATTAGTTTAGAGCATTTGAGGATTATAATTTGCTCCAATTGTATGTGCTTAACTCCTAATTTAGGCACATCATATTTTGGTATCAGAGCTACACATACTTGGTTCATTTCAATGTTGATCACGTGGTGTTGTGGAATTGGTTATAAATCTTGAGAATTGACACTATTGTTCATGTGATTGGAAGCTAGTTTGATTAGCATTGTCTAATTGTCTTTCAAATTGGTTTTGCATGTGCTTAATCTTGGTTTTAGGCACATAAAGAGTGAAAAGAATTATGAATATTTGTAGATGGATGTTTTATTGTTAAATTGAAGTTATGGAGATAAATTGTAGCTTGAGAATTTGTTGTTGTTAAATAATGAAATTTGGAATGACTCATCTGCGAGTCACTCATTTGATTATAGTTATAGTAGCATGATGGATAATGCATATGATTAGGTTTTGAAGTGTGATAGAGTTTTAGAGTGACATGTGGTAAGTTGGGATGTTCCAGGTTTTGGGGTGTTACACATCGAGATTGGAGTTTTCAAGGGTGTAGGTTGCAATGGTGGTGTTGTTTTATACCTAGGTGGCAACAAAGTGGTGGTTCTAATAGTGACCGATGAGGGGGTTCTTCAAGTCTATGATCCGATCACATGATCCCACATTGATTGAAGAGCTTTAGCTTTTCTTAAAAGATGGACTCCCAAAATATCCTTGGCCCCTTTGGATTGCTTTAAGATTGAGTGTATGTGGTGAACACCTAGAGAGAAGGTGGAGTCGTGGTGATGGATTTCTATGATTTACATAAAAATTTAGTTCAAATATGTAGATTTGCTCTGATTCAATCTTTCTCGTCCATTTGTTTATGTATCTCTCGTTCTTCTTGTATACCTGTTAATAAGTTGCAAAATACCCTTATCTAGAGTAATGAAATTGTGCTTTATTGTTGAATTTTTAGATGATTTGTTGAAGAAAAGGGTGCTTAATGGAATGAATGTTAATTTCAGGATCTTCTAGAGTATTTTGGAGCTAAGGGAAGGATTTTTGAAGAGTCAGAGCAGGTTTGGAAGGAATTGGATACACTAAATGTGAAGAAAAAAATTCTGGAAAGTACACAAGCAAGATACACGCCCATGCACTTTACTGTTTTACTTATATATACTGTAGCAGATTTCTGGAAAGTACACGAACAAAGTACACGCCCATGTACAATGCTTGTGTATCTAAGTTTTGCTTCTGTTCGATGAAGTTTCAAATACACGACCAATGTACACTCTCATGTACTTGCTCGTGTATATTCACATAAGGACACCTGGAAGCAAGCATGAGATACACAAACGAGATACACTACTTGTGTATCCGGTCGTGTATATATCCAATCGAGGTACATGTATAAATAGACCTTCAGTTCGCCCTAAAAAAAAAAAGGAGGTTACGAATTTTTCATTTTCTCTCACTCTCATAACAGCAAGGGAAAGAAGATTTTATCGATTCCAAGGGAGATTGAAGACCTACGAAGAAAAAGATTTTACCTTTAAGGGTTGTGACCATGAACTTTATCTATTCTTCTAATAATTGTGTTTCTCTTGTCAAATTTATGGAGGAGTAGACCCTAGATCTAGATTTTATTTGAAACTTCTCTGTCATGTGATAAAGATTTGATCTTTAATGCAAAGTTGTTGACTTTCTTATGATTAATCGCATGTTCTTCAATTGTTTCTTAGATTCATAGATCCAGAATATGAATTTATGCGTGATATCATATTAGTTAATTGAGAAATTGCTCATATGATTAGATCTAATGCAATTAATGAGATTTGATTGTTCTTCTAGAGATAGGAAACAAGAGTCTTCTATTTACATCGATTATTTTGATGCAAATTCATGTGCTTTATGCAATTCTAGGTTGCTATTAACTAAGGAGAGATCCTATTTGATAAACCTATGGTTAGATAGGTTAATATACTTGAGAAAGTAGTTAACTTGACTAGAGAATTCGACAGTATAAGAAGTCAATTACGACAATCTACAGAAATCTAATGAATTACATGATAGAGAAGGAGTAGAATAAGATCTAGGTTGCTTTTGTTAATTGATAAATCTTCAGAACCATTGTTGTTAGTTTTGAGATTAGAGTAATCAAGTTTCGAACAACATTATTAAGCGACGGTTAAATAATAGGAATGGAGTTAGTACTAGTAATTGCTGTATCTTTGAGGGACGACCTTGTGCTTACTTGCTATATTATGCTACGATAGGTGTACTTACCTATTGCTTCGTAGTAAGATTAAGAATAAGAATTCAATTTATTAAAACTACGATTGGCAATGATTAAGTTTTTGGCGCCGTTGCCGGGGATACGCCAATATTAGAAACACTTTTTACTTATTAATTTAACCAATTTCTTTCTTTCTTATCTTTCTTCCCTTTTCTTCTTGAGAATTTGGAGCTCATAATTGATTTGTATTATGTTTACAGTGCATGACCAGAAGTCGCTCCAAGGAACTTGTTGTTTTTAATCTTGAACCAGAGAAAATTATTCGTCGTCATCAGAAAAAGCAACACTCGACTGAGTCAACATCATTTGGTATTCAAGGAGAATCACTGAAGGAAGAAACGGCTGATCAAGTTAATAATCGTGCTCAAGAGCTGAATCAAGGAAATGTTGTTGTGGATCCCCCGAATCATCAACTGGTTGATAATAGAGATGGCCAAGCTAATGAGCCACCTAGAACCAATTTTGATTTTGCCAGGCCAAACTTGATAAACGTTAGCTCTAGCATAGTTCGTCCTCGAGTAGCGGCAAATAATTTTGAACTTAAGCCTGCCGTGATTCAGAAGGTGTAGCAATATACTCAATTTGATGGTTTACAGGATGAGATCTAAATGCGCATATCCAACTCTTTCTAGAGATATGCGATACCTTCAAATTTAATGGAGTTAGTGATGATGCGATCCGCCTCAAGCTCTTCCCATTCTCTTTGAAAGGCAAGGCTAAGCAGTGGTTGAATTCTTTACCGAGGAACTCCATTACTACATGGCAAGGTCTGATTAAGAAGTTTATGGACAAATTCTTCCCTCCTTCAAAGACCGCTAAACTTCGAGCTGAGATTCAATCTTATCATCAGCATGACATGGAGACGTTATATGAAACCTGGGAGAGATTTAAGGACTCAATGTGGAAATGCCCACACCATAGGATCCTAGAGTGGCTTCAAGTACAGATATTTTATAATGGGTTGAACTATCAAACGAGACAAATAGTAGATGCCGCAGCTGGTGGCACCTTGAACCATGAAACTCCTAAAGAAAGTTTGACTCTTTTTAAAGACATGGCCGCGAATAATTATGAATGGTCACATGGTAGGGGCAGAGAAAAGAAGGTGGCAGGCATTCTTGATGTGGATGTGGCTACTTCTATCATGTCCAAAGTTGAGGCTTTATCTAGAAAGATCGATGGGTTGGCCATCTCACAACATTAGCTGGCTATTGTGGAACCCTCAGTTGGTGAAGAAGGGCAAACAGAGCAAGTGGATTATTTGGGAAACCCAATTCGGCCCCAAAACAATCCATATAGCAATACTTATAACCCAGGATGGAGAAATCACCAGAATTTTTCTTGGAAGAATAATAGTAATATTCAGAAGGGTAATCTGAATCCTCCACCAGGTTATTAGAGGCTACCGGTCCAGAGTTCCAAACCGCCACTTGAAGATCTTCTCACAAAAATCATCAGGGATTCAGAAGAGAGATAGAATTCCTTAGATTTAATTCTGAAAAATCAAGACACGGCTTTGAGGAATCATGAGGCATCATGATGGGAAAATTTCTAACATTGTCAACCTCTTCAGAACCCAATTTGGATGATTATCCAAATTGCTCACATTTTACCTTGTCTTTATTTCTAATAAAATTTGAGAATAATCTTACAGGTACAATTATAATTCTCCATGGGATGCCAAAATGTCCTACAACTTCAGTTGGACACCGAACATTTTTCAGGATAACAATCAAAGACCCATTGTGATTGTTCTCTATTCTGAGGCATTGGATCATGAAGACTTATGTTATTTTGTATCTTGTAAATGTTTATTGAACTATTCTGGTTGTATTTTGGTTTTGGGACACTTTTATTTCCTTATAATTTTCATTTAGGGATAGCCACCTTAAAAGTGGCAAACTTGTAATTTTGAGCACTTTTTAACCCTAGGAGTAGCAAGTATAAATACTTGCTTAAGAGAGGGTTTGAGGAGGCATAATTTTGCAGAACAAACACTTCAAATTTTGTGAGAGGGCTTAGGGTTTTCCTAATTCCAAATTCTCTTATCAATTTCAATCCCAAGAAGTTGAAATTGTGGCGAGTGCTATAAGAAGAAATCGTGAGTAATATCGGTTCCTTATTGTTGTTTTCCATTTCATCACTAATGTGTCATATCTAGGTTGATTTGAACCCTCAGTTGGTGAAGAAGGGCAAACAGAGCAAGTGGATTATTTGGGAAACCCAATTCGGCCCCAAAACAATCCATATAGCAATACTTATAACCCAGGATGGAGAAATCACCAAAATTTTTCTTGGAAGAACAATAGTAATATTCAGAAGGGTAATCTGAATCCTCCACCAGGTTATCAGAGGCTACCGGTCCAGAGTTCCAAACCACCACTTGAAGATCTTCTCACAAAAATCATCAGGGATTCAGAAGAGAGATAGAAGTCCTTAGATTTAATTCTGAAAAATCAAGACACGACTTTGAGGAATCATGAGGCATCATGATGGGAAAATTTCTAACATTGTCAACCTCTTCAGAACCCAATTTGGATGATTATCCAAATTGCTCACATTTTACCTTGTCTTTATTTCTAATAAAATTTGAGAATAATCTTACAGGTACAATTATAATTCTCCATGGGATGCCAAAATGTCCTACAACTTCAGTTGGACACCGAACATTTTTCAGGATAACAATCAAAGACCCGTTGTGATTGTTCTCTATTCTGAGGCATTGGATCATGAAGACTTATGTTATTTTGTATCTTGTAAATGTTTATTGAACTATTTTGGTTGTATTTTGGTTTTGGGACACTTTTATTTCCTTATAATTTTCATTTAGGGATAGCCACCTTAGAAGTGGCAAACTTGTAATTTTGAGCACTTTTTAACCCTAGGAGTAGCAAGTATAAATACTTGCTTAAGAGAGGGTTTGAGGAGGCATAATTTTGCAGAAAAAACACTTCAAATTTCGTGAGAGGGCTTAGGGTTTTCCTAATTCCAAATTCTCTTATCAATTTCAATCCCAAGAAGTTGAAATTGTGGCGAGTGCAATAAGAAGAAATCGTGAGTAATATCGGTTCCTTATTGTTGTTTTCCATTTCATCACTAATGTGTCATATCTAGGTTGATTTGAACCCTCAGTTGGTGAAGAAGGGCAAACAGAGCAAGTGGATTATTTGGGAAACCCAATTCGGCCCCAAAACAATCCATATAGCAATACTTATAACCCAGGATGGAGAAATCACCAGAATTTTTCTTGGAAGAACAATAGTAATATTCAGAAGGGTAATCTGAATCCTCCACCAGGTTATCAGAGGCTACCGGTCCAGAGTTCCAAACCGCCACTTGAAGATCTTCTCACAAAAATCATCAGGGATTCAGAAGAGAGATAGAAGTCCTTAGATTTAATTCTGAAAAATCAAGACACGACTTTGAGGAATCATGAGGCATCATGATGGGAAAATTTCTAACATTGTCAACCTCTTCAGAACCCAATTTGGATGATTATCCAAATTGCTCACATTTTACCTTGTCTTTATTTCTAATAAAATTTGAGAATAACTTACAGGTACAATTATAATTCTCCATGGGATGCCAAAATGTCCTACAACTTCAGTTGGACACCGAACATTTTTCAGGATAACAATCAAAGACCCATTGTGATTGTTCTCTATTCTGAGGCATTGGATCATGAAGACTTATGTTATTTTGTATCTTGTAAATGTTTATTGAACTATTCTGGTTGTATTTTGGTTTTGGGACACTTTTATTTCCTTATAATTTTCATTTAGAGATAGCCACCTTAAAAGTGGCAAACTTGTAATTTTGAGCACTTTTTAACCCTAGGAGTAGCAAGTATAAATACTTGCTTAAGAGAGGGTTTGAGGAGGCATAATTTTGCAGAACAAACACTTCAAATTTCGTGAGAGGGCTTAGGGTTTTCCTAATTCCAAATTCTCTTATCAATTTCAATCCCAAGAAGTTGAAATTGTGGCGAGTGCAACAAGAAGAAATCGTGAGTAATATCGGTTCCTTATTGTTGTTTTCCATTTCATCACTAATGTGTCATATCTAGGTTGATTTGGATGTTCTTGGACTTGTTTTAATTTGAAATTCATCATCAATAGCTTGTTATAAGATTGATTGTGTTGATATATGATATCATTCTCTTCATTGTGATGTGAATTGGATAGTTGAAGAAAGGGATTGGAATTTGCGATTTGACCCATTTGTTTTCTTGATTTGAATCACGTGGGTTTCAATTATAATTGTTATTATTTGATGAAGATTACTTGTTTGGATTGATAATAGAAATTGGAGCTCTTTGGATTTCATTCCATTGCCTTAGGATTTCTGCATTTACCTAATCAAGTGAACCGGTTTTTATGTGTGTGAATTGAGGAGTTTTCATTCTTTTGATTGTGCTTAAGCTTGGATTTAGGCACATCATCTTTTTGGTATCAGAGCTATATCATATTTGGATTTAAGATTCAAACACATCATAATTGAAGAATTGGTTAAATTCATTGGAAATTGATAGCATTGTTCATGTGATTGAGACTAGTTTGATTGACATTGTTGGATTGTCTTTCAAATTGGTTTTGTATGTGCTTAATCTTGGTTTTAGGCACATCACATCAATACACAATCTTGAAAACCAGGTCGGTTAGATAGCTAAGCTTTTGTCAGAGAGATCTCAAGGTTCACTACCGGGAAACACGGAAACCAACCCTAGAGAACATGTTAAGGCTGTCACATTACGAAGTGGTAAGGAACTACAACCAAAGGTTCAAGAAGAAGAGAGTCGGGTGATTGAACCAGCAAAAGAACAAGCAGTTCTCAAAGAAGAGGGAAAGCATTCAGAAAAATCACCTAAAGAGAAATCATTACCTCAATTAATCCCAGAATACAAGCCTAATGTTCCTTATCCAGCACGACTCAAGAAGGACAGAACAGATGAGCACTATGGCAGATTTTTAGAGATATTCAAGCAATTGCATATCAACCTTCCACTGGTTGAGGCATTATCACAAATGCCACGATATGTAAAATTTTTGAAAGAGTTGCTATCAAACGAAAGGAAGCTTAAAGAGTTCTCTACTGTAACTTTAGGAGGAGAATGCTTTGCAGTAATTCAGAACAAACTCCCAAAGAAGTTAAAAGATCCTGGGAGCTTTACCATCCCTTGCCTGATAGGGAATTTATCTGAAGAACGAGCATTGGCTGATTTAGGAGCTAGCATTAATTTGATGCCATACAAGATGTTCCAAAAAATTGGGTATTGTAGAGCCGAAACCGACCAGAATGAGTCTTCAGTTAGCCGATCGATCAATCAAATTCCTAAGAGGAGTAGTTGAAGATGTATTAGTGAAGGTGCAGGACTTCATCTTCCCGGTGGATTTTGTCATCCTTGACATGGAAGCAGATGTGGAGGTCCCTCTTATATTGGGGAGGCCATTTTTGGCTACTGTTAGAGCCATAATTGATGTTAGGGATAGGAAGTTAATGTTGAGAGTGGGAAATGAAGAAGTCATAGTGAAAATGCCTAACGTCCTTAAACAAAGCCTGCACAATGATGATACATGCTATGCAATCGACTACCTTGACTTCGCAGTTTCGGATTCATTGCAAGACCTGTTGATTGGTGATGCATTGGAATTGTGTTTGATGAATGGGGAGAAAGAGCAAACTGAAAATATGGCGATTAGAGCAGTTGTCAATCAGCTTAATAATAATCCTGAGTTGAGAAAAGAAGGAAGATTTGAAGATATGAATAGATCCACCATTCAGAGATCGAAACCTTCAATTGAGGAACCACCTGAGTTAGAATTGAAACAACTGCTAGACTACCTTCAATATGCATTTTTGGAAGAAGATTCTAAACTTCCAGTTATAATTGCATCAAATCTAGATTGAGATTAGCAGGAAAGGTTATTGTATGTCCTGAGGTAACACAAGAAAGCAATTGCATGGAAAATTGCAGATATAAAAGGGATTAGCTCATCATTTTGTACACACAAAATTCTGATGGAAGTTGTGTCAAGCCAGTGGTACAACCACAGCGTTGACTTAATCCAAATATGAGAGATGTTGTAAAAAAGGAAGTCATCAAATTGCTTGATGCAGGAATGATCTACCCGATTTCTGATAGCTCATGGGTGAGCCCCATTCAAGTAGTCCCGAAGAAAGGCGGTATGATAGTGGTACCGAATGAAAAAAGTGAACTCATCCCAATGAGAACTGTCACTGGATGGAGAGTTTGTATAGATTACTGCAAGCTAAATGATGCAACTCGAAAGGATCATTTTCCTCTTCCATTTGTGGACCAAATGCTTGAATGGTTAGCTGGTTATGCATATTACTGTTTCCTTGATGGGATGTCTGGATAGTTTCAGATTCCTATCGCACTCGAAGACTAGGAAAAGACGACATTCACATGCCCTTTTGGGACCTTCGCTTATTGACGCATGCCTTTCGGATTATGCATGCTCCAGCCACCTTTCAGCGATGCATGATGGCTATTTTTGAGGATATGGTAGGAGACAAGATGGAGGTATACATGGATGATTTTTCTGTTTTCGAGAATTCTTTTGATGAGTGTCTACACCATCTTGAGTTAGTGTTGCAACGTTGTGAAGATACTAACCTGGTCCTTTTATGGCAAAAGAAGGTATTGTTTTGGGTCATAAAATCTCCAAGAAAGGCATAGAAGTGGACGAGGCAAAGATCGAAGCAATTTCTAAATTGCCCCCCACCATCTTCGATTAAGGCAATACGAAGTTTTCTTGGCCATGCAGGGTTCTATCGATGATTCATTAAAGATTTTTCAAAAATTGCTAGGCCAATGACAAAACTCTTGGAGAAGGATACCTCCTTTGACTTCAACCAGGAATGCATTGATGCATTTGAACTCCTCAAGCAAAAACTCATCACTGCACCTATCATGGTCACACCAACATGGGACATTCCCTTTGAGATTATGTGTGATCCTAGTGACTCGGCTGTAGGAGTTGTTTTGGGTCAGCAAAAAGACAAATACTTTCAACCCATTCATTATGCTAGCAAAACACTCACTCCTACACAAGAAAACTATACAACCACTCAGGAGGAGTTGTTAGCAGTTGTCTTTGCCTTTGACATGTTTAGACCGTATCTTATCTTATCTAAGGTCATCGTATACACAGATCATTCCGCCTTGAAATTCTTGCTGACAAAACAGGATACAAAGCCACACCTCATTCGGTGGATTTTACTTCTTCAAGAGTTTGATCTTGAGATAAGGGATAAAAAGGGTGCTGAGAATCTAGTAGCCAACCACTTGTCACGTTTAGAGAATCCCTATTTAGAAAGACCGAACGAAGTTGAGATCAACGATGAGTTCCCTGAGGAACGATTGTATGCCATCAAGACCGTTGAAGATGATATCATCCCATGGTTTGTTGATATTGCCAATTACCTAGTGGCAAGGGCCCTTCCTAAGGATATGAACAAGCAGTAGAAAAAGAAAATTTTCACTGAATTGAAGCACTACTATTGGGAGGATCCACATTTATTCAGAATTTGTGTCAATTAGATGATTCGAAGGTGTGTTTCCCATGAAGAAGGATGGAAAATCTTATTCCACTCTCACAGTGGGCCAACGGGAGGACATCATAATGCCAATAGGATGGCGCACAAAGTATTGGAAGCAGGATTTTACTGGCCATCATTGTTTAGGGATGCCTAGAGATATATAGCTCGATGTGACCGATGCCAGAGGGATAGTAACATATAAAAAAGGAATGAAATGCCACAACACTATATATTAGAGTGTAAAGTATTCAATGTGTGGGGCATCGACTTTATGGGGTCCTTTCCTCCTTCCTTCGGAAATAAATACATATTGGTAGCTGTAGATTACGTCTCTAAATGGGTAGAAGCACAAGCTTTGTCGACTAATGACTCTCGGGTGGTTGTTAAATTCTTGAAGAAGTTGTTCTGTAGATTCGAGGTCCTACGGGCACTCATAAGCGACAAAGGTACACACTTCTGTAATTCGCAAGTTGAAAACATTCTCAAGCGATATGGGGTGACTCACCGTCTTGCTACGCCGTATCACCCCCAAACTAGTGGGCAAGTGGAGGTTTCAAACAAGGACCTAAAGCGTATCTTAATGAAGTCTGTATCTCACCATAGATGAGACTGGGCCGACAAGTTAGATGATGCTTTGTGGGCATATTGGACAGCTTACAAAACCCCCCTTGATACTACTCCATATCAATTAGTCTACGGGAAAGCTTGCCATTTACTAGTTGAGATTCAGCACAAGGCATTTTGGGAGATCAAATCTGCCAATTTAGATCTCAGTCGGTCTGGAGCACATCGAAGGATGCAACTTAATGAGCTAGATGAATGGAGGCTCATGGCATATGAAAATTCATATATATACAAAGAGAAAGCCAGGAAGTTTCATGACGCTCGGCTACTACGGAATGGACAGTGTAATGAAGGGGACTTTGTATTACTTTTCAACTCTAGGTTGAAATTGTTCCTTGGGAAGCTTAAATCAAGATGGTCCGGTCCATTTCGGGTAAAAAGGGTTTTTCCCTATGGCATAGTTGAGTTGGAACACCCGGAGAAAGGCATTTTCAAG
This sequence comes from Laguncularia racemosa, assembly GCA_037954665.1. NCBI lineage: Eukaryota > Viridiplantae > Streptophyta > Magnoliopsida > Myrtales > Combretaceae > Laguncularia > Laguncularia racemosa. Next base: position 1,765,463 of record JBBMOL010000125.1, read on the forward strand.
GTGAATGGCCACAGGCTTAAGCATTACTTGGGGGACAAAATAGTTTTGGAAGAAAAGGAGGAGCTGAACCTCATTCTCATCTCCATTTGAGCTCCACCGGTTCATTACGTCGAGCTAACGACGTTAAACGACAGCGCTTCTTGGGAGGCAACCCATGTTGCTTAGGTAAGTTTTCTTCCTTACTCGTTACTTTCTTTATTATCACTCATTGTTTTGGAGTAACTTTTGTTGGACAACAAGCTACAGAGGGGCTAACCAAGTTTAGATTCTATGAAAGTCACCTTAATAGAGCTTCTTTTAAGCTCTAAGTGTGGGAAAATTTAGAATGGAAGACCTTCTCAAGGGAGTGCAAGATGAAGTGATGACAGGTATGTACTTTAATCTGCATAACCGGGTACACTAGTGGTGTATCCGGTTTCTCACACATGCCAGAGGGTGTCTAAATTGACTTTGCAATACAAAAGGGGAATACGTCATGGTGTGCCCTCCCGTGCACTTCAAAATATGCTCATTGTGTATATATTAGAGATACACGAACAAGGTACACGCTCGTGTACCTAGTCGTGTATCTGACCCACAGAATGCTCTCCTACGATATACGAACAAGGTACACACTCATGTACCTAGTCGTGTATCTAACCCACAGAATGCTCTCCCATGATACATGAACAAGGTACACGCTCATGTACCTGGTCATGTATCTAACCCATAGAATGCTCTCCCACGATACACGAACAAGGTACACGCTCGTGTACCTGGTCGTGTATCTAACCCACAGAATGCTCTCCTACGGAACACGAACGAGATACACGATCCAAAGTACACAACCGTGTACTTGGTCGTGTATCTAATTTTTCTCCTCGTACTATAAAAGGAATCCTCACTTCATTCTACCATTTACACGACCCTTTCTCCATTCATGCACTTCCTTTTTCCCCACTCACTCCCACTCTACTCCTCCACACCGTGGTTGTTCTTTCCACAGCATCAATTTCTTCCTTTTCAAGGACTCAAGGTAAGTAAGTTTTCTCTTCTTCTTCTCCATGCAATACGGTTGTTGCTCGATTTTCTTTTACGCCTACCATATATGCTTGCATCTATGATGATGGTATGATGAGTGATTTCGCATTTTAGAAGTCGATTGTTGACAGATTTGTAGACATTTTGAACTCACGTGAATGCATGCTTGATTGATGTCATGATTGGCTGCCAAACAAGTGAATCAACAGTTAAGGTTTGAACATGAATATTTGGGACTTTGATTTTGTGGGTTTCTTGAATAAAGTTGTTGTGTTTCTTTCCCGATCTTCTTCTTAGAAACCAAGTTATGAGGCCATTTTTTTTTTATGATGACTAAACTATTGCACCTAGCTTCTTAGAATCAAGATTCGAACTTTATCGTTTGAGGATGCTTTGGGTGTGTTGTAGTTACATTTTTGGCCTTCAGGAAGGTAGATTGATAATATACTAAAGCCACAAGACTTGATTTTGAGCATTCCTATGGTAATTTTTGCATGTATGAGATTGGTAGATACACAACTAGGTACACGATCGTGTACCTTGGTTGTGTATCTCAACTGTGCTATCTTCCTCTTTTTTTCGAAAACCCAATGCAAGTCCTATCATTTTCTTTGTGTAATTAACGACCCTGACCTATTTTGAGACCATTGTGATTGATTCAGATGGGCAAGAAGACTTATGCAGTTAAACCGAAGTTTACTAAGAAGAAGAAAACCAACCCTACTAAGCAGAAGCGGGATGGTGCTAGTTCATCCTCCGCTCCACCCCCCCAAAGAGTTGCGGATGAGCCATGGAGCAAGAAGCGGTTCGAAATTCTCTCATAGAAACCATTTGGTGCACATCAATATTTGGATTGGGGCATGTTGGAAGGGTATGAATTAGTTCAACTAATCAAGGAGATCCTTGCCACCGGACCATGGGAGGTCCTGTTCACCATTCAAGAACCAGCATATAGGGATGTTACTCTTGAGTTCCCATCCACTATGCAGATACAGAAGACAACAATTGAAAAAGATTAGGATAACTCCTTCAGTTTTGAAGTGTACGGGCGACAGCACAACCTTACTATCCGCTAGTTCTGTTCTCTAATGGGATTCTACACTAAAGCTTTTACCCGGACACCTGAGTTTCAGGGTTTACATTGCAGTTAGCCTCCCAACGTCGACACTCAAGTATGTTGGGAGGAGTTGACCGGAAACTCGGATCAAGAGTACTTTCCATCCAGCTCCAAGGCTTCTCTAATTAAGGATGATTGCCTCAAAGTTTGTCATTGGCTCTTGACAAACACAATTGGAGCTCGAAAAAGCAGTAAGGCGGTTATCAATAACTTTGAAATCTTTTATCTTTACAGCATCTCCCACGGGTATCAAATTAATATCGAGCTGGAGTTGGCCTTTTATATATGGAGACAGGCCCATGACTTTCGATCTAAGGGGATTTACTACGACAGCTTCATCACTCATTTGCTGAAGAGCATGGACATTTTCCAAGACCCTGGGCTAGAGGCCATCAAGTGCAATCAGGAAAGAATCTCTGATAGGTCATTTGCCAAGTAGGGAGTGAAAAAAATTACAGGAACTTCCCGCACTTCTAGCAGGCCGCATCCTTCTTCACAATCCTCCAAGGCTGCTCCTTCCTTATCTTCACCTGGTGAGTCTTCTATTCCCACATCGGAGCGGGCACTTGACCGCTTGGCATCCATTAAGAAGACCCAAGGTGAGATGTAAGTTTAACTACAGGAGTTGAAAAAGAAAGAAAAAAATTTTAAAAAATTTGTAGTTCACGCTTTCCAATTGCTGGCTAAGTGCTTCCCAGCGGGGCAAGCCAGTTTGCCCACTTATGCCTCTTCCTCTGAAGCTGAAGAGGAAGTTGAGGCCAGCGGTGATAAAGACAAGGGAAACGAGGGAGAAAGTGAAGAAGATACAGAGGAAACCACTGAAGAAGTGGAACCGATCATTGCCCAAGGTGAGGAAAGTGATGATGAAGAGGATGAAGTAGACGAGAATAAAGATGATGAAGATGAGGAGACTAGTTTAGAATGATGAATGACTTTAAGTTAACTGTTTTATTTTACATATTCGAGGAGCTCTTTCTCTTGAGCTAGACTCTTCCTTGCTGGATGACTGTAATAATGACTGATCTCTATTTACTCTTTTACTTTTTATTTATGTTATGTTGAACTTTGCTGATCTAGGTGCTATCCTGTGAATGCAAATGGTCCCACAACTTTCCTTGGCGAGCTTCATTGATATAGATGATCAACATTCCGCGAGCTATGCAATTGGTCCATCACTTGTTTAATCCCGGGAAGTCTCAGTTCCTTTTCTTTTTATCTCTTTATTTCTCATTATGTTCTTGAATGATAAAGACATTGGGGACAATGTCTCAATCTAAGTGTGGGGAAGGGGATACTAAAGAAATTTGATAAGGGTTGTGCTGAATTGCATGAGTCATTCAAAATTTTCCCCTATTTTTTTTCCTTTTTGCTTGATAATCGAATTTTGAAATCATGATTGCAAATTACGTAGTATTTTAGCATTTAGTGAATGAATTCCTCTAAAAGAGTGTTGTGTATGTCACCTTTGTCTTCTTTGGAACATTGATACTTAGTCAAAGTTATGGGATAAAATCGCTGTGAAATGATTCACTTGGTGATCCTTCTTAAAAGATCTCTTTAAAGTAATAATTTAATGAAAGCATGTTATACTTGAAAATAAAAGATTGGTTAGTATGGGTAGGCTTTGGTCCCTCAGAAGAGCGAAATTTGACTCCGTTACTAACTAGTCAAAATAATAAGTTAAGGTAATAGAGGTTCGATGGGGTTCCTTTAAAACCTGGTCACCTAAGGTCGTCTGGCCTGGGATTGGCCGACCGAGGAAATCACCATAACAAGATGAAATACCATAAAGGCAAAAGTTGAGAGGATCCTGTAACTCGAGTAATTAAGCCCATGGGGATGCCCTCAATTGAGGGGATAACGTTTGTTAACTTGGGTGACGAGCCTAGGATTATCGGCTGAAAACTCGTTACATGGGTTGCAAGATCCTAAACAACTGAACTAAAAAAAAAAAAGGATGAAAATATTGAACTATTACAAAGAATAAAATCTTTGAAGAGATCAACTAAACAAGAGGAGGAATCCAGGGGAAACATAGATGCAATGTACTTTCAGTATTGATTGCTTTGCTTAGAGAGATAATTGAGAAGATTATAGACTCTTTAGTGGTGGTTGAAATGTACCATGTTTCCTTTTGCTCTGATTGATCTTGTGTCTAATTTTGATCATGAAAGTCGTTGTTAAATGATGAGGGTAAAGCTTAGTTTACTCTGATTAATCCTAGAAATTTGACTAAAGTATCTTTGTTACAATACTTTCATGACAAGGTGAGAAGCACACTCATTAGATTGAGGGATTGCATTGAGCTTTAAAGATTAAGATTCATAAATGCTAATGTGTGAGTAGTATTATTTGGTAACGATAATCATGATTAATGAGAAGTTTGATCAATGTTTTATTTTAAGTGTGGGGAAGTTTGATAAGTCGCAAAATACCCTTTTCCAGAGTAATGAAATTGTGCTTTGTTGTTGAATTTTAAGATGATTTGTTGAAGAAAAGGGTGCTTAGTGGAATGAATGTTAATTTTAGGATCTTTTAGAGTATTTTGGAGCTAAGGGAAGGAGTTTTGAAGAGTCAGAGCAAGTTTGGAAGGAACTGGATACATTAAATGTGAAGAAAAAAATTCTGGAAAGTACACAAGCAAGATACACGCCCATGCACTTTGCTATTTTACTTATGTATACTGAAGCGGATTTCTAGAAAGTACATGAGCAAAGTACACGCCCATGTACTTTTCTTGTGTATCTAAGTTTTTCTTTTGTTTGATGACGTTTCAAATACACGACCAATGTACACTCCCATGTACTTGCTCATGTATATTCACATAAGGACACTTGGAAGCAAGCATGAGATACACGAACGAGATACACTACTTGTGTATCTGGTCGTGTATATATCCAATCGGGGTACATGTATAAATAGACCTTTAGTTCACCTTAAAAAAAAAAGGAGGTTACGAATTTTTCATTTTCTCTCACTCTCATAACAGCAAGGGAAAGAAGATTTTGTCGATTCCAAGGGAGATTGAAGACCCACGAAGAAAAAGATTTTATCTTTAAGGGTTGTGACCATGAACTTTATCTATTCTTCTAATAATTGTGTTTCTCTTGTCAAATTTATGGAGAAGTAGACCCTAGATCTAGATTTTATTTGAAACTTCTTTGTCATGTGATAAAGATTTGATCTTTAATGCAAAGTTGTTGACTTTCTTATGATTAATTGCATGTTCTTCAATTGTTTCTTAGATTCATAGATCCGTAATATGAATTTATGCGTGATATCATATTAGTTAACTGAGAAATTGCTCATATGATTAGATCTAATGCAATTAATGAGATTTGATTGTTCTTCTAGAGATAAGAAACAAGAGTCTTCTGTTTACATCGATTATTTTGATGCGAATTCATGTGCTCTATGCAATTCTAAGTTGCTATTAACTAAGGAGAGATCCTTTTTGATAAACCTAGGATTAGATAGGTTAATATACTTGAGAAAGTAGTTAACTTGACTAGAGAATTCAACAGTATAAGAAGTCAATTACGACAATCTATAGAAATCTAATGAATTACATGATAGAGAAGGAGTAGAATAAGATCTAGGTTACTTTTGTTAATTGATAAATCTTCAGAACCATTGTTGTTAGTTTTGAGATTAGAGTAATCAAGTTTCGAACAACATTATTAAGCAACGGTTAGATAATAGGAACGGAGTTAGTACTAGTAATTAGTGTATCTCTGAGGGACGACCTTGTGCTTACTTGCTATATTACGCTATGATAGGTGCACTTGCCTATTGCTTCGTAGTAGGATTAAGAACAAGAATTCAATTTATTAAAACTATGATTGGCAACGGTCACCTGTCCTAAGGAGGAAGGCGTGCAAAATGTGTCTTCAAGACTCATTATTGGTCTTGCTTCATTGAAAATGAAATATGCATTTAAGTGAACTCAAACCCATAACCAAGAAAGCTCTTGTGTGTAGGGACATGCACTTAGTGATGAAGATCGGATCAAAAGGATTGGTCCAAGGATGATCAAGGACAAGATAAGGAGTTAAGAGCAAAGAGTGTAGGCCTATTCAAAATGCGGATCTTGAAGACGGAAGCTAGGGACGAAATTAAAGGCTAACAGCTTTAAGATTATTGAAGATCGTTGGCATTATAAGCCGCTAGCCTAAGTAAGCCGGATTTCAATCAATAAAGGCTGGTTGAACATGTAATCTAAGCCGTCAGCTTAGGTGCCGACATAGGTAGAATTTTAGGCCGGTTTTTTATATGTTTTTGTGTGCTTTTGTTGTGAGACTATAAATAGTCGTCTCACATTCATTTGTAGGATCTTTTGGCAAATTTATTCATCAATTGAGAGTGATTTCTCTTTGGTTCTTTAAAGAACTAATTGAACTTATTGGATTGTGAATCCATGGCATTCATCCCTTAAGTTATTAATCGATCATTCCATAGTCGATTGTGGCATTATCACATATACCAAGGTTCTTGTCTCACTTATAGACAAAGGGTGGTGGTGTCCATTGTTTCTAAGAGATCCATAGGTTGTGAGGTTAGAAAATTGAGTGTCGGGTTTCGTCATGGGTTGGCAGGATTCACATCATTTAGTATCAGAGCAATCAGGTTTATCAGGAACACCTATCTTGTTATTTCAATTACTTGTTCTTAGATCTAGGGTTTGGATAAAAAAAAAACATACTTTGAATATCTAATTGTTGCAAGTAGGTCTGAGTTTGATTGTTGTTAGTGTTGAAAGGAATCGTAAAAACAGAAAAGAAAGAAATTCGTATAAAAAAAAAAAAGAAAGAAGCAAAGGCAAGAAAAAAAAGGAATTCTTATAAAAAAAAGCAGTGTTACAAAAATTGTGTTTTAGAGTTTGAGGTGATCCTTAGTTGAATTCGTAACGCTTTGTGAACCTTATTTAATCATATTACGAAACTGCTGTTGGGAGAGTTAAGTGGACTTTTACAGGAACAAATCTGATTAGATTGTTAGTTCCGAAAGAACCAAAAAGAGAAATTGTGAGTGGGTAAAGATTAGTGAGAATAGTAGAGCGATTTGAGTAAAACACGTGAGCAAGTGAATTTGAGAGATTACATTTTATTACTCCTAACATTGTCTTGTGTAGCAATATTTCTTAGAGAAATTATCTTGAAAGTGTGATGGGGGGAATTGATACAAAATTGATCATGGAAACTCTAACTACGGAGATGGGAGAATGTTTAGAGTGGAGATGGATCAATTTCATGAGTAGATGGAGTAGAATTTTGAGCAGTCATGGATTGCTTCTACTGGGCGTAAGAGGGATAAAATGCCAAGAAGGGTAGTGTGCATGTAGGAAGATGAGTGGGGTGAAGAAGGGTCTGTAGCTGAATTTGATTAGGATTTTTTATGGGTTATAGGAGGAATGTAGGGAGAAGTAGAGGAGCTAGGCATGAAGAAGATAGTAACTTAGGGAACATAAAGATGAAAATCCCTTCCTTTAAAGTTAAGAATGACCCTGAGGTGTATCTGGAATCGGAGAAGAAGGTAGAAATGATTTTTAGGTGCCACAACTATGCTTAAGCCAAAAAGGTAAAACTTGCTGTCACTGAAATTTTTTATTATGCAACTGTTTGGTGGGATCAACTTTTGTTGAACAGGAGGAGGAATAGGGAACCACCGGTAGGCACATGGGAGGAGATGAAGAGGATCATGAGGAAACAGTTTGTACCTACACACTATTATAGGGAATTGTATAATAAATTACAATCCCTTAAGCAAGGCAATAGTGGTGTGGAGGACTATCATAAGGAGATAGAGGTTATCATGATCAGGGTTAATATTGAGGAGGACCGCGAGGCAACTATGGCCAGATTTTTAGCTAGATTAAATAGGGAAATTCAAAATGTAGTGGAGTTACAGCATTATGAAGAAGCAACTTAAGAGGAAAAGAAGTAGCACCACACGTGCCATACCAAGTTCTTCTAATTAGAGAGCTGACACAAGGGAGAAAGACGAGAAACAACTCCATTCCAAACCATTGCTAGAACAAACATTAGACTTGGTATCTCATGGGAATAGAGGTAAATTTGATCCTTTTACTTCTAGGAATCGAAATATTAAATGTTTTAAATGTCAGGGTAAAGGACATGTAGTTAGTTAATGTCCCAATAGCCGAGTTATGGTGATGAGGGATGATGGTGAGATTGAAACTGATAGTGACTTGGATCATGAGTCTATGCCACCACTAGAGGATGATGATGGAGAGGAGTATGCTGTTTCGAGGGATTTGTTAATAGCCAAGAGAGCTTTGACTGTACAGGTTAGAGGAGAAGAAAATGTGCAATGGGAGAATATCTTTCATACTAGACACCTAGTTCAAAATAAGGTATGTAGTGTGATTATAGATGGTAGGCATTATACAAATGCTGCTAGCATAACCATAGTGGAAAAATTGGGGCTTCCTACAATTAAACATCCTTGTCTTTACAAATTGCAATGGCTGAACGATAGTGGTAAACTTAGAGCTATAAAACAAGTGTTGATTTCTTTTAGCATTGGGAAGTATGGGGATGAAGTACTGTGTGACGTAATTCCAATGTAAGCTATACACTTGTTATTAAGGAGGCTATGGTGTTTTGATAGACAGGTGAAATATGATGGATCAACCAACAAGTATTCATTTATACTTGATCAGAAGTTTGTTACTGTTTGTCCTTTGAAACCTAGTGAGATTTATGAAGATCAAATGAGAATACAAAAAGAGAGAGAGCAAAAGAGAATGAGTTGTTAAAATAAAATGAGTACTATTGCAGAAGAAAAAGAGGAAGAACAGATGAGAGTGAGTGGTAAAAATAAGTTGAGTGATATTATAGAGGAAAAAGAAAAGAAGGGAAAAGATTGAGTGCTGAGAGAAAAATAGAGTGGAAAGAAAATTCTGATGAGAGACTCAATGAGGTTAAGAATGTTTTATGTGCAGGAATAAAGAGATCTATTAAGGTGCATGAAAAGGCCTCGCTCAATATTGAGCGATAGAAGAAGCAGTGAGTTAAGTGAACTGGCAAAGGGCGTCGTCAGGTTCTCTTTAAACTTAGAGAATGGGTTTGAGCGCACATGAGTTAAAAGCGATTCCTAGCATAAGGGCGATCAAAGCGGCTTCCAAGAGGCAAGGGTCCATTCCGAGTCCTCGAGTGCATCAATGATCACATTTATAGACTAGAATTGCCAAGTATATATCCAACTAGTGCTACTTTAATATTACTAATTTGAGTCCTTTTAATGTAAGTGACGATTTAAGGACAAATCCTTTTCATGAGGAGGGGAATGATGAAGATCACATTAGGAGGATTGGTCTAAGGATGATCAAGGATAAGATAAGGAGTTTGGAGCAAAGAGCACAGGCCTATTTGAAGTGCAGATCACGAGGATAGAAGTTAGGGATGGAATCAATGGCCGACAACTTCAAGATTATTGAAGACCACTGGCTTTGGAGGCTTAGGCCATTGGCCTAAGTGGTTGGTTTTGAAGAAGGTCGCTGGCTTAAGTAAACCGGCGTAGGAATGGAGATAGGCCGGCATTATAAGCTGCCAGCTTAAGTGAGCCGGCTTTCAATCAACAAAGGCCGGTTGAACATACAATCTAAGCCACTGGTGTATAATGTTTTCCTTAGTCATAATTAGGGTTTTTTATACGTTTTTGTGTGATTTTGTTATGAGACTATAAATATTCATCACACATTCATTTGTAGGATCTTTTGGTAAACTTATTCATTAATTGAGAAGGATTTCTCTTTGTTTCATTGAAGAACTAATTGAACTTATTGGATTGTGAATTCATGGCATTCATCCCTTAACTTATCAATCGATCATTTCGTAGTCTATTGTGGCGTTATCACATATACCAAGGTTCTTATCTCGCTTATAGACAAAGGGTCACGGTGTCCATCGTTCTTAAGAGATCCATAGGTTATGAGGTTAGCAAATCGAGTGTCGGGTTTCATCATGGGTTGGCAGGGTTCACATCACTAGCTAGTGAGTTAAGCTATTTCTCAATTAAATATTACACTGGCAATAAATTAGAGGATTTATAAAGCACGAGTCGATTTTCATCTATTTGGCCATGACAAGGACTTGACTAAAAAGACTTAGGGCACGTTTACTTGAACGTAATAGCTATTCCATTACGGGTCTATTATGGGTGGAATAGCTATTACATCGTTTACTTTGCGGAATTGCAATTCCAAAAAATTCAAAATCAGTATTCCCTCCCCCATTCCTTGTAATAGTAATTCGGTGCCCCTTGCTACCATCGCTATCGGTTGTCCATCGTCAGTTTGAACATTGATTGGCCTATTGCCAGTGGAAACGTCAGTGGAAGCGTCGATCTACCCCGGTCGTCGCACATTCGAATGTTGTCCCTTACCCCCGCCTTCGCTGAAGTCGATCGTGGCTCACCTCAATCATCATCGATGATTGTTGACACAACATCGTGCATTGTCCCTTGTCCTCGTGCATTAGCCATTTTCCTTATCCTCGTGCAGCCTCGGTCGTCCCTCTCCCCCGTTGTCACCATTTTTGATCATCCCTTGCTGTAGCATCACTGGCTCTATCGTAGTTGTTTTCGTCCAGCCCTCCGATCGTGGATTTACCCTCGTCATCGCTGATCTCGGTTGTAGATCTGCCTTCGCCATTGTTAAACCATTTATTATTCCACCCTTATTTCATTCCTTATTTCCTCAAGTAAACAATGTGTAGAGGGCTAAAAATATTACGTAAATATATTGGGTTGGGCCCATTAATTATTTGGTTTGACTCATTAGGCTAAGTGATAGAGCCCAATGAGTCCGGTCTAATTATTGGGATGACTCAGGGAGAATTGGCTTGGTGGGCTCGGAACAGGGATTGTTGGACTAGTCCATCCGCATCTAACCTTTCTTAGGTAGACTCATGTACTTATCAGGAAGGCTATTGATCTTAGGCCTATAGTAAGCTCATTAGGATAATCTTAAATTAAGTAGACTGCATCTTGCCCGTTGATTGTTAAAGTGATCTAATGGATGTCATCAGGCCTAAGAGTCTATAAATACTCAACCATTCCTCCTCATTAGGGACCTTTTTCTTGAATTCTAAAGATTAGAGAAACGGTGTTCCACCAAGAGTTCTCTACTCTAAATGATCAAATAAGAGATCAGGCAACGAATGATCTCCATTGCCTAAGAACTACAAGGTTAATGCTTGAGGTCCCCTTAGCTCCCTTACCTATCACTTGTGCATTCGAGACGCTTGAGATTGCCTGTTCCTCCTCCTTGCCTCTCTCTCCCTAGTCATCCCATCGTGCGCCATCTTTGATTTGCTTTTCTCTAAATTCACGTGCAATTCACCACATTTCCTAAGAAAGATACCTATTCCAACCAAAATTCACACTTATAGAATTTTGCATAAAGCTTTTCTTCCCTAAGTCTTTCTAATACAGTTTTGAGATGTGCTTTATGTTTTTCTTTACTTTTGGAATAGATGAAGATATCATCTATAAAAACCACTACAAACTGATCTAACCAGTCTCTAAGCACTCTGTTCATGAGGTCCGTGAAGGTTGCTAGAGCATTTATCAAACTAAAAGGCATCACCCGAAACTTGTAATGCCCATACTAAGTCTTAAAAGCAGTTTTCTATATGTCTTCCTTGATTTTTAACTAATTGTACCTCAATCTCAAGTCAATTTTCGAGAAGACTTGAGCTCCTTGTAATTGATCAAATAGGTCATCAATCTTAGGGAGAGGGTATTTGTTTTTTTATTGTGATTTGGTTTAGCTCCCTATAATCTATATACAACCTCATACTCCCATCCTTCTTATTGACAAATAGCACTAAAGTACCCTAAGGTGAGACACTTGGCCTAATAAAACCACTACCTTGAAGCTCTTGAAGTTGAGTCTTCAGTTTAGATAGTTCCATAGGTGCCATCCTGTATGCTGCTTTAGATATGGGTGTCAATCCCGGTACAAGATCAATACAAAAATCTATCACTCTGGCTGGTGGTAAACCCAACAAATTCTTAGGAAAAACATCTGTATACTCATTTACTACATGAATTGTTCTCAATTCCTTAACCTGTCTTGTCTCTACTGGTAAAGCTAACAACCTTCCTTTATTCTACAACTCGTATGTTGGAAGAGTCACAAACCTTTGTGGATCTAACTTGTATGCAATTTTCTCCTCATCAGGAAAATCAAACTTAACCACTAGATTGTGACAATCCATAGTGTCATTGTACTTATGTAACCAGTTTACTCTTAAAATTAGATCAAACTCTATCATCTTTAATACAAACAATTTAGCTGGCATTTTCTTGCTAAGTATTACAATCTCTACATCTTTACATATTCAATCTAATTTCCATCCTACTCTAAAAGGAGTATTTACAATCTTAACATTCTCCAATACAATGGGTTTTAATCCACATACATTCATAAACACAAGTGATATGTAGGAATGGGTTGCACTCGTGTCAAATAATAAATAGGCAGTATTTGAGTTTATGAGTAGTGTACTGATAAGTGTTAGAAGACCTCTAATTCTAGTGCTTATTAGTTATAATTTTATATGGATTTCATGTGATTTGTAAAGAAAATGGTACTTATATGATTAAATTTTAATTTTAGGCATCTATGGAGATAAAAGAAAGTTTTAAGGATGATACGAGCAAAGGCAAGGTGAAATTTGGCGAAAAATGAAGAAAAGTGATTTTTGGCTCAACACAACCTTCAGCACAACCCATGCAGACGCCCATGCTGGATGAAAAAAATGACCAGCAACTATGCCAACATACGCCTTAGGTTCAGCACAGCCTGTGCTGATGATTAGTGATAAGAATTCTTTCCAGCCCTGCCCCGAGCACAGCTATACTAGAGGCCATGTTGAATTGGGCAGTGAAAATAACGTGTTCCAAAGTCAGCACGGTCGTGTTAATGCCCATGTTGCACCCCATTTTTGCAAAACTATAAATAAACGCTTTATTTTATTTTAAAGAGGACTTTTTTTCTTCGGGCTTCGTTATAAAAAACCCTAGGGTAGTATTTCGAAGCTGAAATAAGATGTCAAGAACTAGCGTCCGTAGGAGAAGAACGGAATCAAGAAATCAAAAAGAAAGGAAAGAAAGAAGATGTCACAAATTGAATCCGTGGGAGGAGACGAAACATCATCAACAATAATTCGACTCTTATCTTCGGAGGGTTTTATTTACATGGGTCTTTTTATTCCATTGATTTTAATTTTGAAAACCATGTGTTGCTAGTTTATTTCATACTTGAACTTTACAAAACCCTAATTATCATATGACATTGGATTGATTGTGCAATTCATGAATGGCTAATTTTCTCTGAATTTATTCATATTTTTTATCATATTTTGTGATTTAAAGTTTGGCCAGCATTGAATTTACATTGATTTCTTCTAAGTTGATTGGAAAATCTCTTATTGGAATAGATCATATATGGATAAAGAGACTTGTATGCAATCTAGGGATAGAGAGCATGAGTTTTCTGTATTAGGTTGAATTGATATATTCTAATCTAATTGAGGGTCCTAAGGCATTAATGCAATTCTAATAACGTTAATGAAAGAGGAATCTTTGTTAATGTAATTAGAGTTATGAATTAATGATTTCAAGAGGAACATTGATTTTGTATTAGATACTCTGCTGTTTAGAGATCATTGTCATTTGTTATTTGAAATCTTGAGGATGAAGTCATATGATAATTAGAGGAGTAGTAAGGGTAGGGTATGTCTTTAATTATTGAATTTACTAAATTTTAATTCTACGTTTAGTTTAAGTGTTACATTTCTTTGTTAAGTGATTTAATTTAATCGAATTCACTCGAAATTATGTGGTTAGATAGTGGGTTTGTAGTCAGTACTAATACTTGCAGATCCTTGAGGGATCGATATCCATGCTTGAACTCTATACTATTGAACTCGATAGGTACACTTACTTAATTGATTGTAAGGAAGAGTTAAGGTAAATAGGATTTTTAATTTGTGTGATTACAATCATCAACAAGTTTTTGACGTCGTTGCCGGGGATTCGGTGATATTAGGAAAACTAGACACCTACTAATTTAGTTGTTCTTCTTTTTCATACTTACTCATATTTTCTTGTCACTTTTGTGCAGTTTATGATCGGGGGATCATCTCCTTCAAACCTTCTAAAATTTGATCCTAAGGTTGATAGAACTTTCTATTGGAGATTAAGGAGTAATGCATAAGCCGTGATCAAGAGTTTGACTTTCAAAGAGTAGTTAGTTAAGGGGGAAGAAAGTAATTGTTCAAAAAATTTGGAAGAGCTTGAATCTAGAACTGCAGAGACTACTATGGGTGATCAATGCAGGACAATGGTTGAGTACACTCGACCTACTTTGGATAGTACTGGTTCATGTATTGTTCGACTTGCCGTAGAAGCTAATAACTTCGAAGTTAAGGCTTCTATAATGAACATGATCTACAACCAGTGTCAGTTTGACGGTTTAGCTGATGAAGATCCCAATGCTCACATACAGATGTTCCTTGACATATGTGATATAGTCGACCAGAACGGGGTCTCGGATGAGGCATTGAAGTTGTGTATCTTTCCATTTACTTTAAGGGGAAAGGCAAAGCAGTAGTACAATTCATTGGATTAGGCTTCCCTCACTACATGGACCCGATTGGCGAAAAATTTTCTAGATTTCTATTTTCCTCCGTCGAAGACTACTCAGTTAAGGAATGATATCACGCCATTCACTCAACAATACAATGAGACTCTTCATGAAGCTTGGTTGAGGTTTAAGGAACTGCTTAGACGATGTCTGCATCATCATATACCAAATTGGTTAAAAGTAGCTAGCTTCTATAATGGGCTAGATTATGAAACTCGATAGACAATTGATGCTGCGGTTAGTGGGACTATTAATGAGAAGATTCTTGAAGAGTCTTTGCAACTTTTTGAGAATATGTCCAAGAATAAGTCCCGAGGGAAAGATAGGGGTTCAAGGCAAAGGGCAGCTAGAATACATGAAGTTGATCTTATGACCACAATAGTGGCAAAGGTTAATGCTTTTGCTAGGAAATTCGATAGGATGACTGTCTCTCAGCCACACCAATTTAATCAAGTCAACTCTTCCGCTGACTTACTTGGTCATGAGCTGGTTGAACAAGTGGACTATGTGGGTAACCTAGGGTGACCTAAAAACGATCCTTACAGTAACACCTATAATCGGGGTTGGTGTAATCACCCCAATTTTTCATAGAGTAATCCACCAGTCCCTCGAGGAAATGCACCTTCGCTTGGATTCCAAAGGCCCCTTCCACCATCTCTTCCAAAAAAAAAGTCTAATTTAGAGGACATGATTGCTAAATTCATTCACACCTCAAAGTATTGCCAACAAGCAACCGATGCTGCTCTAAGAAATCATGGGGCTTCTATTTACAATTTGGAAAATCAAGTGGGTTAAATTACAAAAATGCTCTCATAAAGACCATAAGGGTCCTTACCTAGAAACACTGAGCTTAATCCTAAGAAGCAGGTAAAAGCAGTGACCCTTAGGAGTGGAAGAGAATTGCAATTTAATACCACTAGAGTGCAAAGGGTTGTACAAGAGAAAGAGGTCGAGATTGGACAATATGGGGTTACTGACAAGGAGACGGATCTTGATAAAGGAAAAGACTTAGGAAAGGCCAAGGCATCGACAGTTCAGCCCTACAAGCCACCAATTCCATATCCAAGCCGATTGAAAAGAGATAATGATTAAGAACACTTCGATAAGTTTTTAGATTTGTTTAAAAAATTACATATCAACATACCATTTGTGGAAGCTCTTGCGCAGATGCCCAGGTATGCAAAGTTCTCGAAAGATTTGCTGCCAAATAAGAAACGACTAGAAGAGATTTCTATTGTAGTTATTGGGGTAGAGTGTTTAGCTATTTTGTAGAACAAACTACCTAAGAAGCTCAAGGATTCGGGCAGCTTCACTATTCCATGCCTTATAGGCGAGCTACCTATGGAAAGAACATTGGCAGACCTTGGAGCGAGCATAAACTTGATGCCCTATTTAGTGTTCAAGCAGCTTAAGTTGGGTAAGCTAAAGCCTATGGGGATGAGTTTGCAGCTAGCAGATTGTTTGGTCAAATTCCCTAAGGGGATCATCGAAGATGTCTTGGTAAAGGTAGAAAAATTCATTTTCCTTGTTGATTTTGTAATCTTGGATATAGATGCAGATGTAGAGGTCCCATTGATTCTAGGATGACCCTTCTTGGTTACTGCAAGAGCCTTAATAGATGTGGCGGATGGGAAACTGGTTTTGAGAGTAGGTGAAGATGAGTTGGTAGTAACAATCCCAACAGCTTTGAAACAGTCTTTGAATGCTGATGATTCTTGCTACGCTATTGACAGTGATGATAGGCTAGTGATGAGTTCCATGTAGGCATTACTATGTGGGGATCCTTTAAAGTTTAGTTTAATGGTTGATGGGGAGGAAGTGATTGAAAGTGTTGAGATCTAAACTAGGATAGCTCAGTCGAAAGCTTGTGAGGAAGTAGTTTACCAAAGGGGGTTTGAGAAGATAGAGCCTAGGGAGGAAGTAAGATTGAAACCATCTGTGGAAGAACCTCCAGAACTTGAGATGAAGCAACTCCCTAAATATCTGGAATATGCTTTTCTAGAGGTTAATTCTAAGCTCCCTGTCATCATTTTGACTGGTTTGACAAGGAAGCAAAGAGAAAGTTTTTTGGGAGTTTTGAGAGAGCATAAGCTGGCTCATGCTTGGAAGATATCAAACATTAAGGGTATTAGCCCTTCATTCTACACCCATAAAATTTTTCTTGAGGATAATTTTAAACAAGTGGTTTAACCTTAGAGAAGCCTAAACCCCAACATGAAGGAAGTTGTGAAGAAGCAGGTGATTAAGCTTCTAGATGCAGGGTTAACCTATCCTATTTCTGAAAGTCCATTGGTTAGCTGTGTGCAAGTAGTACCAAAGAAAGGAGGAATGATGGTGGTGCCCAATGAAAAGAACGAACTCATACCCATGATGACTGTAACCAGGTGGCAAGTGTGCATAGATTACAGAAAGCTGAATGATGCAACTCACAAAGACCACTTTCCCCTTCCTTTTATGGATCGAATGCTGAAGCCACTGGCAGGACATCTATATTACTGTTTTTTAGATGGAATGACAAGGTATTTTCAAATCCCAATTACTCCTGGTGATCAGGAAAAGACTACTTTCACTTGTCCCTACGGTACTTTCGCTTATAGGCATATGCCTTTCGAGCTATGCAATGTAGCAGCTATGTTTCAACAGTATATGCTAGCTATCTTTGAAGATTTAGTGGAGAACATCATGAAAGTCTTTATGGACGATTTCTCCATCTTTGGTGATTCTTTTGATGATTGTCTCATTAATTTCAAAAGAGTTTTAATTCAATGTGAGGAGACAATTCTGGTTTTGAACTGGGAGAAATGTCATTTTATGGTGAAGGAGGGTATAGTCTTAGGGCATAAAATCTCTCATAGAGGAATCAAAGTGGATGATGCAAAGGTGGACACAATTGCAAAACTTCCACTACCTTCTTTAGTAAGGGCCATTTGAAGTTTCCTTGGGCACGCTGGGTTTTATAGAAGGTTCATTAAAGATTTCTCAAAAATAACTCATCCATTGACATGGCTATTGGAAAAAGACATGCCCTATGATTTCACCAATGAGTGCATTGAAGCATTTAATACGCTTAAGGAAAAATTGACCCAAGCACCTATCATGGTCGCTCTTGATTGGGATCTTCCCTTTGAATTGATGTGTGATGCGAGTGATTTTGTTATAGGAGCAATTTTGGGAAAAAGGAGGGATAAGCACTTTCAACCTATTTACTATGCTAGTATGACCCCCATAGGTGCTTAGGAGAACTATACCACGACCGAAAAGGAACTTCTTGTTGTAATTTTTTCTTTTGATATCATATTTGATCTTGTCCAAAGTAATTGTTTACGCTAACTATTCAGCTCTCAGGTATCTTTTGTCCAAGACAGATGAGAAACCTCGCCTCATTTGATAAATCTTACTATTACAAGAATTTGATTTGGAGATCAAGGATAAGAAGGGAGTTGAGAATCTAGCAACTGACCACCTATCTCGCTTGGAGAACCCACACATGGAGAAATTGAAAGAAGATGAGATTGATGATGCTTTTCTAGAGGAAGGACTTTATCAAATTAACAAAGTAAGTGATATCTCTGAACCATGGTTTGCTGATTTTGCAAATTATCTTGTTTGTAAGATACTCCCTAGTGACAAAATGTCTCAGCAAAAGAAGTGATTCTTTGCTAAGTTAAAGCACTATTTTTGGGAGGAACCATTCTTGTTTTGTGTCTATATAGATCAGATGATTAGGCGATGTGTATCCGAGCAAAAAGGATAGGAAATTTTGAAGCACTATCATACCGAGTCAATTGGCTACCATTATAGTGTGAATACGACTACCCGTAAGGTGTTGGAATTAGGATTTTATTAGCCAACCATATTCAAGGATTCTTTCGCCTTTGTGAGGACATGTGACAAATGCCAACGAGTTGGGAATATGTAAAAACATGATGAGATGCCCTAAAATTTTATACTAGAGTGTGAGGTCTTTAATGTATGAGGGATTGATTTCGTGGGACCATTTCCAAACTCTTTTGGGAACAAATATATCCTTGTGTCGGTGGATTATGTGTCTAAATGGGTGGAGGCTCAACCTTTGCCCACCAATGACGCCAGAGTAGTGGTTAAGTTTTTTAGGAAACTTTTTTCTAGGTTTAAAGCACCGCAGGCTTTAATCAGTGATAGGGGAATACATTTTTGTAATGTGCAATTGGAGAAGGTACTGAAGCAATATGAGGTCACCTATAGATTAACGACCCCCTATCACTCACAGATGAGCGGCCATGGAGAGGTTTGTAAATGTGAGTTGAAAAGAATTTTGGAGAAGACGGTAGAACATCATCGCAAGGATTGGTCTAAAAGGTTGGATGATGCTTTATGGGCCTATAGGACAGCTTTCAAAACTCCTTTAGGTACCACCCCATATCGCTTGATATTTGGGAAAGCTTGTCATCTGCTAGTGGAGTTGGAACATAGAGCCTTTTGGGCTATGCACGCTCTCAACATGGATTTGGAAGCTGCTAGTAGGAAGAGGAAATTCTAACTGAATGAACTTAATGATGGCGTGCAATGGCCTATGGCAACATTCGAATTTATAAAGAAAAGGTGAAGAGATCTCATGACATGTAGATTCATCATCCGAAACACTTCCATAAGGGAGACCATATTTTATTATTCAATTCATGGCTGAAACTCTTCCTAGGTAAGCTGAGATCGAAGTGGTCTAGGCCATTCAAGATTCACTAAGTCTTTCCTCATGGAGTAGTGAAATTGGAACACCTCAGCGGACATACATTTACGGTGAATGGGCAGCAATTGAAGCTGTATTTTGAGAGTGGAGAGGAAAAAGAGGGCTAAGAGGAGTTCAGACTTCACCCTCTCGTGACTTAATTCGAAAAGACTTCATTGCATCGAGTGAACGATGTTAAACAATAGCACTTGATGGGAGGCAACCCATAAAAATCTCTTTTTCTGTTTTGAGACCTAATGAAATGGTTCTTTTTGCTTTTATTTTCTTTTCTTTATGCTTTTAACCTTTTCCTTTGTTTCTTTTTTTTTTCTTCACAAGATTCTTTTAGGTTGATGAGACATAACTATACATAAGTTCTACTAGTTGTTGTTTGTTGTTTCCCTTTGTGCTTCTATCCATGGAATATGAATGATTCATAAGCTATTTCTTCAGACACGACCAATATGTGCAAAACCCAGGGAAGTTTCATTTTTCCTTTTCCCTTTTGTGTGCTTGATTTGGGAAGACATGGGGGACAATGTCTTGAATAAGTGTGGGGAAAGGGTATATATAGAATAAAGAAAATTGAGAAATTGAGTTCATTGAAATTGTGCTCATATAAGTCAGTGATTCTATGTTCCTTATTTGCCTATTGTTAGACTTGGTATACTTAGTTAGAATTTCAGGATGAAATCTAAGTGGGGTAATCTTACTTGCTATTTAATTATTGATTCTAGAGTTGTGAAATCGATAGAAGTCCTTAGTTTAAAGTTAAATGGTGTATTTTTAAGCTTATTGGTTAATATATTTACCTTTTTCAAAAACTTCAAGAGCTCTTCTAACTTTTCATGAAAGGTACATATGAAATCTATCACTTAGTGATTCCTCTTAAGTAATCTCTTTGAAAATTAATTAATTAATGTGCTAATTGATGCAATAATGAGAAAAGATTAGTCAGTATGGGCGGGCTTTAGTCCCTTAGAAGAGTGAAGTCTAACTCCGCTGCTGATTAGTCACTCAATTAAAGAAGTAATAAGCCACTACTCCAATGACTTGGGTTCTTCAAGTTAAGAGTATTTTTACGAATCCTTAAGGTTAGGATAATGGAGGTTCGATGGGGTCCCTTTAAAACCTGGTCACCTAAGGTCGTTTGGCCTATGATGAACTGACCGATGATATTATAATAACAAGATGGGATAGAAAAAGGGCAAAGTTCAGTGGATCTTGTAACTTGAATAATTAAGTCCATAGGGACGCCTTCAATTGAGAGGATAACGTTTGTTAACTTAGGTGACGAGCCCGGGATTATTGGCTGAACATTCGTTACATAGGTTGTAAGATCTTAAATAACTGAAATTTATATATATATATATATATAAAGAGGAAAACTAGGAAAATTTTTTAGAGGTTTAACAAAAAGAGAAAGAAAATCTAGGGGAAGGATGGATGCTATATTCTTGCACTTGAGGCTGCCGTGCTTAGAAGAAGTAGTTGAATGGTTTATATATTCTCTAGTAACTGGTGAGATATGACCAAGCCACTTTTGCTTTGTTTAACTTTCTTCGTAACTTGGGAAACATTTCTTAAATGGTAAGGGTAATAGTTTAACTTACTTGGATTAATCTATAAACTCCAATTTTTATATGTCAGGTACACATACAATCATGGTAGGTTTGAGTGTTAGGCACTAATGAATCACTAAGATTAAATTACATAGAGGATGTTACTTGTGATTTAAAGTCTAACCATGAATACAATTGATGAGAGGAAATGTATTTTGTCCTTATTTTGTTTGCTTGAGGACAAGTAAATGGTTAAGTGTGAGGAGATTTGACAAGTGTCAAAAGACCCATAATTTTAGTACTTATTAGTTATAATTTTATATGGATTTCATGTGATTTATGAAGAAAAGGGTACTTATATGATTAAATTTTAATTTCAGGCATCAGTGGAAACAAAAGAAAGGTTTAAGGATGATATGAGCAAATGCAAGGTGAAATTTGGCAAAAAATGAAGAAAAGTGATTTTTAGCTCAGCACAACCCATGCAGACACACGTGCTGGATGAAAAAAATGACCAGTAGCTATGCCAAAATATGCCCTAGGTTCTGTGATAAGTACAAATTAACACTTGTATTTCTGATGAATTCTAGTGGTATATGTAATAAATTGATGTTATTTTGAAGAGTTTTGATAGTTAAAAGAAAAAAAAGTATTTCAGTTTCAGGACTGAGGACCACTATTTTGAGAGAAGATATCAACTTGGATTGAGATAAGATAAGAAAACAAGAAGAAAAATGCTTTTTGGAAGGAACAAGGGAAGAGCACAACCGTGTGTCAAGGAAACACGCCCACGGAAGCACATACGGTTGAAGGCACGGCCGAGTGTTGAGCTTGGAAAATCCATAGAAACACATACGGTTGAGTACATCGTCTGAGACACGCCGTGTGTTATTTGTATGGGTTTTGCTGACACTATTCAAAGGCACGGCCGTGTATAAGCCGTGTGTAGAGACCGTGTGCTTGAAAAAAATCGGCCGTTTCAGGAGATTTTTGGGCATCCATGTATATATATTCTAATTTTTCCAAAGGGAGAAGAGAAGACCAGAGGAAGATAAAAAAAAATACGAAAGAAGACAAAACGCTTGGGAAGAATTCCGAGAGTAAAGCAACATCAACGGATTCATCTTCATCTTCCGAAGGGTTCATGCACAGGGGTTCTTTTTCATTTTTTTTTCATTGAGTTGTAACTTGAAAACCATGAGTGGCTAGTTTATTTCATATCTGAACCTTACAAACTCTAATTGTCATGTAACGTTGGATTGTTTTTATAGTTAATGAATAGTGGAAATCTTTGAGTTTATTCATGTTCATTGTGTTTTGTTAATTTGATGTATGGCCAACATTGAATTTGCATTGATTTCTTAGAAGATGATTGGAAAATCTCTTATTTGAATAGATCTTACATGAATAAAGGAATTTGTATGTAATCTAGGGATAGAGAACATGAATTTTCCATATTAGGTTAAATTAGATAATTCGACCTAATTGAGGGTTCAAGAGTGTTAATGCAATTCTAATCGATTTTTGATAAAGAGGAATCTTTATCAATGCGATTAGGGTTAGGAGCTAATAAATCTGGGAAGAACATTGGCTTAGTGTTAGATACTCTACGGTTCAGAGATAACCACTGTTTGTTAATTGATTTATAAAAAGGGTAAAGTTACATGATAATTAGAGGAGTTGTAAAGGTAGGGTATGTTCTTAAGTACTAAATTTAGTGATTTTAATTTATCATGTTAGCTTTAATTGCTTTAGATTTTGTTAAGTGTTTTTAATTTAAGCTGAATCTCTCGAATTTGTGAGGTTAGATAGTTGGTTTAGAGTTATTATTGGTACTTGCTGATCCTTGAGGAAACAATACTTAAATACAATTCTATACTATTACAATTGATAGGTGCACTTACCTTATTGATCGTAACAGAGAGTCGTAGAAAAGGATTTTTAAATTTGTGTGATTACGGTCAACACCAAGTTTTTGGCGCTGTTGTCGGGGATCGGCGATATTAAGAAAGCTCAATGCTAACTACTTTAACCATTTATTCTTTAGTATTTGTTGTGTTACATTTACTTTTTTTGGAGGTAACTAATTTTCCCTTGATTTTCTTTGTAGTTTATGATAAGGAGCACTTCGTCCAAACATCTTGCGTTTAACCCAAAGATTGAGGGGACATCTAGAAGAAGGTTGAGGAGTGCCTTTGAATAAGCTGCGGGAAATCCAGTCTTTGAAAATCAGCAATTAGTTGAAGAGGAATTGCAATTTAGTGAGGGTGAGAATTCAGTTGCAGCAATGGCAGATCAACGCCGAATGATGGTTGATTATGCCAGACCTACATTAGATAGCACGGGATCTTGTATAGTCAGACCTGTAATAGATGCTAACAATTTTGAAGTTAAAGGCTCTACAATGAACATGATCCATAATCAATGCCAGTTCGATGGTTTAGCTGATGAGGATCCCCATGCTCACATCCAGATGTTTCTAGACATCTATGAAACAGTTAAACAGAATGGAGTGATAGATGAAGCTTTGAAGTTGCATCTTTTTCCTTTCACATTGAGGGGAAAAGCAAGGCAGTGGTTCAGTTCTTTAGATCGGAATTCCATCACGACCTGGGCCTAGTTGGCGAAAACATTCTTGGACTACTACTTCCTGCCTTCCCAAACTGCCAAACTGAGAAATGATATCACGTCATTTACTCAGATGGATAATGAACCTCTTCATGAATCATAGCTAAGGTTTAAGGACTTACTCAAGCGGTGCCCACATCATCAGATGCCCAATTGGTTGCAGGTATATCTACCTTCTATAACGGGCTTGATTACCTAACTCGACAAACCATTGATGTTGCTGTTGATGGTACACTTAATGTGAAGACTCTTGAGGAATGGCTACAATTATTTGAAAATATGGCAAAAAATAACCATCAGTAAGGTAATGGCAAGATAAGGCAAAGAGCAGCAGGGATCTATGAAGTTGAAATGATGACCACCCTTGTAGCAAAGGTTGATGCTCTAGCCAAAAAGGTTAATGGGATGGCAATATTTGAGCCACCCCAATATGTTCTAGCTGATCAATCAACCGCGTTAGTGGCTCATGATTATATGGAGCAAGTTGATTATGTTAGCAATCCTGTGCGATCTCAAAACAACCCTTACAGTAACACATATAATCCAGGCTAGCGTAATCACCCTAATTTTTGATGGTGTAATCCACCAATTCCTCGGGGTAATGCACCTGGACTTGGATTCCAAAGGCCTCCTCCACCACCTTTTACTAAAAAGAAGTCCAACCTAGAGGATATGATTTCCAAGTTCATTTAAACCTTAGAGCAGAGCCAGCAAGCAATAGATGTTGCTTTAAGAAATCATGAGGCTTCCATCCATAATTTGGAAAACCAGGTGGGTCAGATTACAAAAATGTTATCAGAGAGACCATAAGGGTCCTTACCTAAGAACACGGAACCTAATCCGAGGGAGCAGGTGAAGGCGGTGACCTTTAGGAGTGGAAGCGAATTGCATTCTGACACTATGGGAGTGCCCGGGGTTGTCTAGGAAAAACGGGTTGAGGTTGGAGAAGACAAGGATGCTAAAAAGGATCAAGCCACTACACAGGGTATGGACAAGGAGCTTGATAAGGAAGAAGATCTAGGAAAGGCTAAGACATTGACAGTTCAGCCTTACAAGCCTCCAATTCCATATCCGGGCCACTTTAAAAAAGACAAGGAACAAGAACACTTCGGTAAGTTTTTAGATTTGTTTAAGCAGTTGCATATTAATATACCGTTTGTGGAAGCTCTTACGCAGATGCCTAGGTATGCAAAGTTTTTGACAGATTTGCTCTCAAACAAGAAATGGCTGGAAGAGGTTTCTATTGCAGTTATTGGAGCGGAGTGTTCGACTATTTTGCAGAATAAGTTACCCAAGAAACTCAAGGATCTAGGCAGTTTTACTATTCCATGCTTAATAGGTGAATTGCTTGTGGAGAGAGCCTTGGCAGACCTTGAGGCAAGTATAAACTTGATGCCCTATTCATTGTTCAAGAAGCTTAAGCTTGGTGAGCCAAAACCTATAAGGATGAGTTTGCAGTTAGCTGATCGCTCGGCCAAATTCCCTAGAGGAATCATAGAAGACGTCCTGGTAAAGGTTGAAATTTTCATTTTTCCTGTTGACTTTGTTATCTTAGGCATGGATGCAGATGTTGAGGTCCCGCTGATCTTGGGACAACCATTTCTTGCTACTGCACGAGCATTGATAGATGTTGTTGATGGAAAACTAGTTTTAAGAGTGGGTGCAGATGAGTTGACTGTGACAATCCCATCAGCACTGAAGCAATCTTTAAGCGCTAATGATTCTTGCTATGCTATTGACTGTGTTGATATGACTGTGATGAGTTCTATGCAGGAATTGTTATGCGGTGGTCTTTTGGAGTTTAGTTTGACCGCAATTGGAGGAGAAAAGTGTGAGAATTTGGATGTTCAGAATGTGATGGCTTAACTGAATGCTTGTCAGGAGGTGGTATGTAAAAGGGGGTATAAGAAGATAGTATTTACTGAGGAAGGAAGGTTGAAACCATCGGTTGAGGAACCCCTAGAACTCGAGTTGAAGCAACTTCCAGAATATCTGGAATATGCATTTTTGGAGGCTGAATCTAAACTCCCTATCATTATTTCTGCTGGTTTGATAAGGGAGCAAAAGGATAGCCTATTGGAGGTCTTGAGGGAAGATAAGCATGCTCTTGCTTGGAAGATTTCGGATATTTGAGGTATTAGTCCTTCGTTTTACACCCATAAGATTTTGCTTGAGGATGATTTCAAACTAGTGGTGCAACCTTAGAGAAGGTTAAACCCCAATATACGGGAGGTTGTGAAGAAAGAGGTGATCAAACTGATGGATGCAGGATTAATATATCCTATCTCTGACAGTTCTTGGGTCAGCCCTGTACAAGTCATACCAAAGAAGGGAGGAATGACTGTGGTACCCAATGAAAGAAATGAACTCATACCCATGAGGACTATAACGGGGTGGTGAGTGTGCATAGACTATAGAAGATTGAATGAGGCAACTTGCAAGGATCATTTCCCTTTTCCTTTTATGGACCAGATGCTGGAGCGGTTGGCAGGACATCTATATTACTGTTTTTTAGATGGAATATCAGGGTGCTTCCAAATTCCAATCGCTCCTAAGGATTAAGAAAAGACCATGTTCACTTGTCCTTATGGTACTTTCGCGTATAGGCGCATGCCTTTTGGGTTATGCAATGCACCAGCGACTTTCCAATGGTGTATGCTAGCGATTTTTAAGGACTTAGTGGAAGACATTATAGAGGTCTTTATGGACGATTTCTCCGTATTTGGTGATTCTTTTGATGATTGTCTCATTAACTTGGAAAGAGTTTTGATTCGATGTGAAGAGACAAATCTGGTTTTAAGTTGGGAGAAATGTCACTTCATGGTGAAGGAGGGCATTGTTCTAGGGCATAAAATCTCTCATAGAGGAATCGAAGTGGATAGTGCAAAGGTGGACACAATTGTAAAACTTCCACCACCTTCTTCGGTAAGAGCCATTCGGATTTTCCTCGAGCATGCCGGTTTCTATAGAAGGTTCATTAAAGATTTCTCTAAAATAGCTCGACCTCCGACACAGCTATTAGAAAAGGACATGCCTTATGAATTCACCAATGAATGTCTTCAAGCATTCAATACACTTAAAGAAAAGTTGACCCAAGCACCTATCATGGTGGCTCCTGATTGGGATCTCACTTTCGAATTAATGTGTGATGCAAGTGATTTTGCTGTTGGAGAGGTTTTGGGACGAAGGAGGGATAAACATTTTCAGCCTATTTATTATGCTAGTAAGACTCTCACAAGTGCTCAAGAGAACTACACCACGACCGAAAAGGAACTTCTTGCTGTAATTTTTGCTTTTGACAAGTTTCGGTCTTATTTAATTTTGTCTAAGGTAATTGTTTACACTGATCATTCAGCTCTCAGGTACTTATTATCTAAGACAGATGCAAAACCGCAACTCATTCGGTGGATCTTGCTTCTACAAGAATTCGATTCAGAGATTCGGGATAAAAAGGGGGCAGAGAATTTAGCTGCTAATCATCTTTCTCGAATAGAGAACCCACATTTGGAAAAATTGAATGAAGAAGAGATTGATGACACTTTTCCAAAGGAAAGGCTCTATTGGATTAACAAGGTAAGTAATACTTTTGAACCTTGGTTTGCTGATTTTGCTAATTACCTTGTTTGCAAAGTACTTCCTAGTGACAAAACGTATCAGCAAAAGAAGAGGTTCTTTGTTGAGTTAAAGCACTACTTTTGGGAGGAACCATTCTTTTTTCGTGTTTGTGTGGATCAAGTGATTAGGCGATGTGTAACCGAGTAAGAAGGGCAGGAGATTTTAAAGCACTATCACATCGGGCCAACTGGCGGTCATTATAGTGTGAATCAAATAGCCCACAATATTTTGGAATCCGGATTTTATTAGCCAACGATATTCAAAGATTTCTTCAATTTGTGAAGACTTGTGACAGGTGCCAACGTGTGGGGAATATGTCTAAATGTGATGAGATGCCCCAGAATTTCATATTGGAGTGTGAGATCTTCGACATGTGGGGAATTGATTTCATGGGACCCTTCCCCAATTCTTTCGGGAATAAGTATATACTCGTGGTGGTGGATTATGTGTCTAAATGGGTAGAGGCCCAAGCTTTGCCCACCAATGACGCCAGAGTAGTGGTGAAGTTCTTGAAGTAACTTTTCTTTAGGTTTAGAGCACCACGGGCTTTAATTAGTGATAGGGGAACACATTTCTATAATGTGCAATTGGAGAAAGTGCTGAAGCGATGTGGTGTCACCCATAGATTAGTAACCCCCTATCACCCGCAGACAAGTGGTCAAGTAGAAGTTTCACACCGTGAATTGAAAAGGATTCTAGAAAAGACAATGGAGCATCATCGAAGGGATTGGTCGGAAAAATTGGACGATGCATTGTGGGCCTATAAGACAGCCTTCAAAACTCCCTTAGGCACCACTCCATACCGACTAGTTTTTGGGAAAGCTTGCCACCTACTAGTGGAGCTAGAACATAGAGCTTTTTGGGCTTTGCGTACTCTTAACATGGATTTAGAGGCCGCTGGTAGGAAGAGGAAATTTCAGCTGAATGAACTTGATGAATGGCGTGCAATAGCTTACGACAACATGTGAGTTTATAAGGAGGAAATGAAGAGGCATCATGATATGCATATTCATCATCTGAAACAATTTCATGAGGGAGATCATGTTCTTTTACTTAATTCGCGACTGAAACTTTTCCCGGGCAAGTTGAGATCGAAGTGGTCTGGGCCATTTAAAGTGGTAAAAGTCTCTCCTCATGGAGCGGTGGAATTGGAACATCCGAATGGACATACCTTCAAGGTAAATGGGCAATGATTGAAGTTGTACTTCGGGACTCAAGGGGAAAAAGAGGGCCAAGAGGAGTTTAGACTCCACCCTCTTGTGAATTGATCAGGTGTAATTTCAGTCCGTCGAGCAAACGACGTTAACTAAAAGCGCTTGATGGGAGGCAACCCATGTATTTCTTTAGGTAAGTTTTTCTTTCTTTAATCCATTCAATTACTCTCTATTATTTTTGGCATTAACTTGGCAGGAAATTCCGTCTTTTGCGTATCTAATGCATGAAGGGAGAGTGAGGCATGCAAAAAGGAGGTAAGTTGAATATTTTACAAGTTTCATGGGAATACATGGTTGTGTATGGAGAAATAAAAAATCCACAGAATGATATACGCCCATGACACACGGCTGTGTACCATGGGTGTGTGTTTGGGAGAAACCACACGGGTGAACACATGCCTATGTAGTTGACCGTGTATCTGAGTTTATTCAAAAAAAAAAAATGGACACACGGCCCTGTATATGGCCGTGTGTCAAATCGTGCTTTCTAGTACGGCCGATTCTTTTATTTCGAAACCCTCTGATTTTTATTTTCATTTTCAACTATCCTCTCCATGTCAATTCACTCCTTCTCCATCCTCTGTTTCATGTATTCTAGGATCCATTTTAGGCGATAAAGGTAAGATTTCTCCCTCGATTCTTCTTCAATATGCAATTTTTCCTCCATTCATTTAAGTTTTTCGGATTACATAGCACTTCATGCATGATTTCGAGGGTAATTTGAGTTTTCTCAAGGGGCTTTTGCATCTTTTGGTTGATTCTTTCCTAGTATTGATCTTTTCTCATGTTTTTACTTATTTATACTAGGATTTAAGACATGTTTTGCACATTTTCCATGTTTACCTTAAAACCTAGGTTTTATATTCTTGTTTTGCGAATTTTTGTGGAACCTAGGTTGTTATTAGGTTACATGGTGGGTGTTATTAGCTTATTATCGATGATTTTGTGCAAAATGGATTTTACATGGCCGTTTCCTTAGGTGTGTAGTTGTGAACAGTGGAGGGAAGCGTTTCTGCGAAAGACACGCCCGTGCATGTCATAATACATAGGCGTGTGTTTAATTCTTGGATTCTTTTTGCTCTTCTTCCTCTGATTTTAGTCCGCATTCCCTCATGCATGGCCATTCCTCATCATTATTACAACTTATTGTGCGATAATTCATATTTTTTTTTTTAGATGTATTAAGTTGTTTGGTGGAAGTTATGAGCATTTTCTTTATTTTCTTGTTCAGATGACTCACAAGAAGACAGTAGCACAAAAGAGAAAAAGATCAGATGAAGCAAGTAGTAGTAGGGGAGCATCTCGCCATTCGGTTGGCATGAGGCAAGAGCACAAACCCATTTACGACGAGTTCAAAAACTCGAAAATTATTCGACCCAACGTCGTGATTGATTGGGAAGTGTTAGAACGTTTTGGTATTAGGGATGCATGTGAGGATCTTCTCAAGATCAAGCTTGGCGGAATCTTTTTGCCATTGAGGAGAAGATTTATAAGGAGATCACACTCACTTTTATCTCTACTTTTACTATTCGGGATGGCATTAGCGTAGGGTTGGACAACGAGGTAGAATTTTTGGCCATGGGAGATTATTAGCGATATTCTATGACGGACTTCATTGCAACAATGGATCTTTATGATCCTCCTTTCCTCCAGAGCCAAGAATTCCACCAACTCCCTGTGTCATTTCCTCGAGGATTTCGACCCAGCGATTATTGGGGCAGATTGGGTAGACTAACATATAAAGCTTCTGCTACGAAGGGATCTTCCTTTAGTCGGTTGTCTTACCGAGTACTGCACTATATTTTTGCTCGCTCCACTACAGGCCGCACAGATTCTAGGGGTGTGGTGTACGCTCGTGATGTCTTTCAGTTATGGAGCATGGATTCTCACACTAGGGTAAATGTAGGGGTATTCGCTGCATTTTGCTTACTCCGCCAATCTGAGGTTGGGAGTCTAGGTGTCTTCGTAGGAGCATAGATAATGCACATTTTGAGGAACTTAGAGTTATTTCCCATTCGGGAACCCGATGACTGTGTGGGACAGTCAGTGCGCTTAACGGATGGGCCTATTATCAGCTGGGGGCATAGGGTTCCATAGCGGGAGGAAGCTGGGGATGAGTTTGCTAAATTAGAAGGAGATCCTATTCTTGAGGGGCAAGAGGAGGTTGAGATTCAAGAGGATGAGCCATAGGAACCAAGAGCAAGGAGGTCATCAAATGAGCTTCTTCGGGAATTATCTACTAAGGTTCAGTCCATGCAGGAGGAGCAACAGAGGATTATGAAGAAGCAGAACAGGTTAAAACGGTTCATTCGGAATGGTTTTACCAAGCTGGGTGAGACGCTTGGGATAGACTTCGCGTCTTGCAGTTGTTCTAGCGATGAGGGCATCCGGGTCGATCCACATACACAAGTCCCAAGTTCTTCTCTTCGATAGGAAGAAGACGGACATCGAGATGATTCGGACAAGGGGAATGAGGATTGAAGGATAATTGTTGGGACGTAGTTATTTGAATCCCTTTTGTAAGATTTCATTTATATTTTGTTTCTGCCAAAAAATTGTATTTAAATAGGGATGGATGATATTTCTGGATGCTTTTATTGTTCTTTCTTTATGCTTTTATCTTTTTCTTTTGGTTTTTGGTTTTTCATTTCAGAGATTTTGTTAGATTGGTGGAGTACATGACTTTAGTTTCATGAGAAGGCTGGGGATGCTACATGCTTGGTGTACTTTTCAAGGAATCATGGTCGGTGCGCATTAATGTTAATGATTTGAGTCACTTCTGAAAAGTGGATGCTAGAAGCGTAATTCTGATTTTGATCCAGGGGAGTCCTGTTCTCTTTCACCTTTATTTCCATTTTCCTTCCTTATTGTGTAGTTCAATGTAGACATTGGGGACAATGTCTAACTCTAAGTGTGGGGGAGGGATTTGAGTAAAGGAAGTTATATGAAATATAAGTGTTAATGAATCAAAATTCAAAAGTTTCCTCACTTAAGATGTATTTAATGAATTACTAATAATCAAGAATTGCTGAGATTTAGTTATATGATTTAACGATATGAAAAGTCATGGGAATTTTGAAAATTTTTACTCTCTTATCTTGTTTTATAAATACTTTGCTAGAATTACGAGTTGAAATCTAAGGGAAGAGAATTACTTGTTATTTAAGCATTTATTTCAAGAATTGGGAGTGGATTAAGGTCACTAGTAAGTTTAGTATGTTTCTCTTTTGCTATTAATGTGAGTTTTGTAATTCTAAGTAAAGGAGTAGATGATACTTGTAGCTTGGTGATCCCTTTTCGCAATTATTGGAACTGAGAACTTTAGGAGTAATGAATAAAAAAAAAAAAAAAGAAGTTCAGAAGTGGGCCTCATAGACTTGAGTAATTAAGCCTGATGAGTGCCCTTTTGAGGGAATAACATCTATTGACTTGGGTGACGAACTCGAGATCAATGGTTAAAAGCTCGCTACAAGGGTCATGAGAAAAGTTCGAGAAAACTAAACTTAATTAAGCTGAATTGGAAATTAATGGAAAATTAATTTAATTGAGATAGTAGACTTGACTTGAACAAGTAAATCCGAAGGACGCCCTCTACACTGAGGGGATAATGTCAGTTAACTTGAGTGACGAGCTCGGGATTATCGATTGAAAGTTCGCTACATGAGTTGGTTAATTAAGTAAAGTACTTAATGGAAAATCTCCCAATCTTGTTTAAAAGGATTAAAGAAAAGGGAAATCCAGGAGATACGTAGATACAATGTGCCTTTACTCTTTATTGCATTACTTATAGGAGTGGTTAAGAGGGAAGTATACTCTACTTTACTGGTATTGATCTTTGTTCGGTTTCACTTTTGGGAATTTATGTTTAAATGATGAGAGTACTAGTTTAAGTTACTTGGATTAGTCTTGAGAATTCTGGTATTTATATTTTGTAAACAACTAATGGTAGGATTGAGTAGAGATTGCATAGTATGGAGGTAGATCATGAGAATCAATGATGCGAAAAGAAGTTCTTGATTGTTGAGTTAATGAAAATCTTGTCCTTGGTTTTTCTTTGGCTTTATTCTGCTTGAGGACAAGCAAACACTTAAGTGTGGGGGAGTTTGATAAGTACAAATTAACACTTGTATTTCTGATGAATTCTAGTGGTATTGTAATAAATTGATGTTATTTTAAAGAGTTTTGATACTTAAAAGAAAAAAATGTTTCTATTTCAGGACTGAAGACCAGTATTTTGAGAGAAGATATCAACTTAGATTGAGATCAAATAAGAAAACACGAAGAAAAATGCTTTTTGGAAGGAACAGGGGAAGAACACGGCCATATGTCAAGGAAACACGCCCATAGAAGCACACACGGTTGAACATACGGTTGAAGGCACGGCCGTATGTTAAGCTTGGAAAATCCAGAAAAGCACACACGGTTGAGTACACGATTTGAGACACGGCCGTGTGTTATTTGCATGGGTTTTACTGACACTATTTAAAGGCACGACCGTGTATAAGCCATGTGTCGAGACCGTGTGCTTGAAAAAAGTCGGCCATTTCAGGAGATTTTTGGGCTTCCATGTATATATATTCTGATTTTTCTAGAGGGAGAAGAGAAGACTGGAGGGAGATAAAAAAAAATATGAAGGAAGACAAAACGCTTGGGAAGAATTCCGAGAGTAAAGCAACATCAACAGATTCATCTTCATCTTCCGAAGGGTTCATGCATAGGGGTTCTTTTTCATTTTTTTTTCATTGAGTTGTAACTTGAAAACCATGAGTGACTAGTTTATTTCATACCCAAACCTTACGAACTCTAATTGTCATGTAACGTTGGATTGATTTTATAGTTAATGAATAGTGGAAATCTTTGAGTTTATTCATGTTATTCATTGAGTTTTGTTAATTTGATGTATGGCCAACATTGAATTTGCATTGATTTCTTAGAAGATGATTGGAAAATCTCTTATTTGAATAGATCTTACATGAATAAAGGAATTTGTATGTAATCTAAGGATAGAGAACATGAATTTTCCGTATTAGGTTAAATTAGATAATTCAACCTAATTGAGGATTCAAGAGTGTTAATGCAATTCTAATCGATTTTTGATAAAGAGGAATCTTTATCAATGCGATTAGGGTTAGGAGCTAATGAATCTGGGAAGAACATTAGCTTAGTGTTAGATACTTTGCGGTTCAGAGATAACCACTGTTTGTTAATTGATTTATAAAAAGGGTAAAGTTACATGATAATTAGAGGAGCAGTAAGGGTAGGGTATGTTCTTAAGTATTAAATTTAGTGATTTTAATTTATCGTGTTAGTTTTAATTGCTTTAGATTTTGTTAAGTGTTTTTAATTTAAGCTGAATCTCTCGAATTTGTGTGATTAGATAGTTAGTTTAGAGTTATTATTGGTACTTGCTGATCCTTGAGGAAACGATACTTGAATACAATTCTATACTATTACAATTGATAGGTGCACTTGCCTTATTGATTGTAACAGAGAGTCGTAGAAAAGGATTTTTAAATTTGTGTGATTACGGTCAACACCATTCAGCATAGCCTGTGCTGATGATTAGTGACAAGAATTCTTTTCAACCCTGCCTTGAGCATGGCCATGCTGAGCTGGGCAATGAAAAACATGTTTCGAAGTCAGAATGGCCTCGAGCATGGTTGTGTTGACGCCAATGCTGAACCCTGTTTTTGTAGAACTATAAATAGACGCTTTGTTTTATTTTAAAGAGGACTTTTTTCCTTTAGGCTTTACTCTAAAAAACCCTAGGGCAGTATTCCAAAGCTGAAATAAGATGTCAAGAACCAGCATCCGTAGGAGAAGAATGGAATCAAGATATCAAAAAGAAAGGAAAGAAAGAAGATGTCACGAATTGAATCTATAGGAGGAGATGAAACATCATCAACAATAATTTGGCTCTTATCTTCAAAGGGTTTTATTCACATGGGTCTTTTTATTCCATTGATTTTAATTTTGAAAACCATATGTTTCTAGTTTATTTCATACCTAAACCTTACAAAACCCTAATTATCATATGACATTGGTTTGATTGTGCAATTCATGAATGGTTAATTTTCTCTGAATTTATTCATATTTTTTATCATGTTTTGTGATTTAACATTTGGCCATCATTGAATTTATATTGATTTCTTTTAAGTTGATTGGAAATTTTCTTATTGGAATAGATCATATACGGATAAAGTGACTTGTATGCAATCTAGGGATAGAGAGCATGAGTTTTTTGTATTAAGTTGAATTGATATATTCCAACCTAATTGAGGTTCCTAAGGTGTTGTTAATGCAATTCTAATAATGTTAATGAAAGAGGAATATTTGTTAATGTAATTAGAGTTAGGATTTAATGACTCTCGGAGGAACATTGATTTTGTATTAGATACTTCGCGGTTTAGAGATAATTGTCATTTGTTATTAGAAATCTTGAGGATGAAATCATATGATAATTAGAGGAGTAATAAGGTAGGGTATGTCTTTGATTATTGAATTTACTAAATTTTAATTATGTGTTTAGTTTAAGTGTTACATTTCTTTGTTAAGTGATTTAATTTAATCTAATTCACTCGAAATTGTGTGGTTAGATATAGATAGTGGGTTTATAGTCAGTATTAGTACTTGCAAATCCTTGAGGGAACAATATTCATGCTTGAACTCTATACTACTAAACTCGATAGGTACGCTTGCCTAATTGATTGTAAGGAGGACTTAAGGTAAAAAGGATTTTTAATTTGTGTGATTGCAATCATCAACATTTACCTACTATAGTACCTTGATCATGGGCATCTTATTAATTCTATTACTATTATAATGTAAACACCTTACCATGTGCCCTCTGTTCTGGCCTTACATTTTGATTTCTACCTAGTGGTCCTTTAGGTGTAGGACGTATGGGCTTGTGGGGGTGCAGTCGTCTAAGTATGTTGAGCACCACACTTAAATGATCTATACCCTCTCTACTTACAAGTATAGCAAAAGGTTTGAGGGAAGGTCCTTTCAGTGCAGCTCCTACTAATGTGTCATATTTTGCCACAGGAGAAGCATGCCCCTTCTAGCTAATTACATTGTTGTAGATCATGTGGTCCTAAACATCTAGGACATCTCACACATTGACCTGCCTGTGGTAGGGGAGGTAATGCTAGGGGTGTAGGTGTAGTTTGAAGAGGTTTAGGTGCATAAGCCATAGGTTTGGTTGGATATACAGTTGGCATCTTCCCTTTATCTACATAAGGTATGTTGGAAACATACCCTTTTCCCAGAATTGATCTTAATATGTGGGATAGTTATTCCTCTTTTCTCTTTTTGCTCTGCTCCAAGTATTTTGCTTTATCAACTACTCCTACATAAGTAGTTAATTGAAAAGCCCCCACGTTGTGTTGTAGGGTAGGCTCTAGTCCCCTCATGAATCTTCTAGCTCAGGAGGCATCATCTCCTCTCATCTCTTCTAGCAAGAATTTACTTAAGCGGTTTAACTCCGCTTCATATGCCTCTATAGATCTATTACCTTGCTGACAATTATAATAATCCACCTTCAATTTGTCTTTAATGCTGCTAGGGAAGTACTTTTCACAAAAGAGTTCCTTAAACCTCTACCATTGGTCAGGAGCTCCTACTAATCTAGACATATTGGTCCACTAATCAGCAACTGCTCCCTTCAGCATATAAGCAGCATATCTTACTTTTCTATCTTCATGGACCATGAAGGCTTCAAAGGTCCTTTCAGTCTCAGTGATCCAATATTCAACCTCTATTGGATCATCAACCTTTAGGTGAAGCTCCTTAGCCAATCTTACAAATTTATCTAGCCTACAAGGTTCCTCTATATGCCTAACAGGTCTCATAGCTTGTTGTTGTTGTTGTGCCAACATTCCCACTAGAGCATTTACAGTCTCTAGTAGCTAAGCAGTTGTGACACTAGTCTACTCTAGGGTTTCTTACTGAGGTGGTCTTTAAGGGTTCCTATCCTTTAGGGCATTTCCATCTTATTCAACACTAGATGAATCTCGCATGATATTTCTTCTAAAAGGCATTCTGTGTAAATTGAGACAACAAAATGATTCCAGACTTAAAATTTATAAGGGGAGTTAGTGACAGTATACATCTATGTATACTCAAGCTCAAACAAATGTATATACCTATACGTAATTAAATAGGAATATTCAACAAAATACAATTGCATAGAATATTTAGATTAACATAGCATAATAGTTATCCCCTAATTTACCCACTCTCTTCATTCTTATAGATCTATAGATCATTTACTTACTCTTCTAAAGATTTCAACTTAACTTCTATTGATTAAATCCTACAGCTTTTAGATCATTACTTAATTCTAGAAGTCATCAACTAAATCTCTATTTGATCACATCTTAAATTCTAAGAATCATCAAAACCTAGTGTTCTGATACTACTTACTTATATTCTTTTGATCAAAACCCAAGCTTCTAGGGATCATCAACCTAAGCTTTGATGCCACTTAAGCTGTAACGCCCTAAAACCTGAAGCATCAAAGCCCGCTACGTGTCACTATTACTAAGCAATACGTTAAGGCTCTAAAACTTCATCATACTTCAAAACCTGAACATATACACTATCCATCATACTATTATAACTATAATCAAATGAATGACTCACAGATAAGTCATTCTAAATTTCATTATAACAAAATCTCAAAGTACAATTTATCTCCATAACTTTAATTTAACGAATAAAACATTAAATTACAAATACTCAAAATTTTTGTCACTCTTCCTCCACATAATAATAGTGTTCTCTTCCTATCTCATCCAAGTAATGTCCCACCAAGTTCCCATTCTCATCATACTCTAGTTGTTCTTCATTTTCGCATGCAGCTAAAAAATATAGGAAGGGGGGGTGAACCTAAGCTCAGTACGTGCGTATCACACCCACATGCGCATCACACACTACATTAATATCGCATGCATATGTGCAACATTTATCCTCAACACATTCACAATTCAATTCACACATCAACATCAAAATGAATTATAACTGTAACAACCTTATAAGGGGCCTAGTAGAATTTCCTGAATGTTGTCATATCACGTGTGCACCTACAATATGAAAATCGCCTTGTAAGTTAGAGCTTGCAAGACTCTAATTTAGTAATCATTTCTCACCATAATTTATAGTACATATAATTAGTTATTATGGAAATAACTATAGAAATCGATTATTACAATTCTCCAGAATTGCAAAGAATCGATATCTCCTACCAAATAGTAAAACCAGGCAATCTCAATAATTAAGAACATTGATTTGAAAGATTAAAAAAAATGATAAAGTTATAAAAAAAATAGCTTTACAAATTCTTATTCATTCATCTTAAACTTTTAACTATCTTCTATTCTTCAACTACCCATTAGGCTCGAGTTTGGAACACTTATCACTTTGATCCTAGCCAATTTCCCAACTTTAGAGTACCCTGCAAGATAAACTGTTGGGGGGGAGGGGGGGGGGGGGGGGGGGGGGGGGGGTGAGTAAATTATGGCTCAGTGAGTTTGTCCATCACTACTACTGTTCAAGTAAGTTATCAAACATTAATTAACAAATCATGAAATCTATCTACATATGAAATGAATGCATGCTTGATGAATGCAGGCAACATTTTCATAGGAGTCTAAAACCATGAAAGGTATAGATTTACGACATCTATACTTCGACTAACCTCCATACTTACTTACATGGAGCACTTTACCTTACCCGAGAGGCTGTCTGAGGGCACGTTCCCTAAACAAACTCCATGCTTACTCTCTGCCAAGAACAAAAATGCCCCAAGGGCCACTCTTGGTGAATTCCACACTAAGCCATTCACCCTCAATCAAACAATAATGCCTCCATGGCCAAATCAGGTGATCCTTCATCAAGGCATTAGCCTGCAATTAAACTGATAACAATGCCTCATAGGCCATAAACAAGAGCTGTCTCAACCACTTTGCCTTCAACAAAACCAATTTTGATAAAATTACCCTCGACAAGCAAGTATTTATACTTGCTACTCCTAGGGTTAAAAAGTGGTAAAAATTACAAGTTTGCCACTTTTAAGGTGGCTAACCCTAAATGAAAATTACAAGGAAATAAAAGTGTCCCAAAACCAAAATAGTTCATAAAACAATTACAAGATACAAAATAACATAAGTCTTCATGATCCAATGTCTCGGAATAGAAAACAATCACAACGGGTCTTTGATTGTCATCCTAAAAAACGTTCTGTGTCCAACAGGAGTTGTAGGACATATTGGCATCCCATGGAGAATTATCATTGTACCTATAAGATTATTCTCAAATATTTATTAGAAAGAAAGACATAAGGTAAAATATGAGCAATTTGGATCATCATCTAAATTTGGTTTTGAAAAGGTCGATAGTGTCAGAAATTTTCCCATCTTCTCCTCGGGCTTCTGAAAGATTTGCCCTCAAATCTAGAGGATCAGTTGTGGAACTGAACCCTAATATCTCTGTTGTCCTGCTCTTCCGGCTAACAATGGTAGTGGATGGATTTCTGATCTGTTCTTGAAACCCCTAGACCTCAGATGGAGTCATCGGTAATAGAATTATGCGTGACTTGCCCATGCTGAACATGTAGGTATTTTCAAACCCATCATGTATCACCCATCGATCATACAACCAAGGCCGACCCAACAGTAAATGGAATGCATGCATAGGGACTATATCACACAGGATCTCATCA
This sequence comes from Laguncularia racemosa, assembly GCA_037954665.1. NCBI lineage: Eukaryota > Viridiplantae > Streptophyta > Magnoliopsida > Myrtales > Combretaceae > Laguncularia > Laguncularia racemosa. The sequence goes on from JBBMOL010000125.1 coordinate 1,804,723, forward strand.
TGATAATTCTGCCCGACATTCACAGGAACCTTTGCCCTAAGGGTAACATGCATACTACCTCTATTATCCAGCCAATGCAAGTGATAAGGACTAGGATGTGGGATAGTAGACAGTTGTAATTTATCTACCAGCACAGCAGATATAACATTCGTGCAACTACCACTATCGATGATGAGTACACAAAGGTTACCTCTGATTCTGCAAGAGCTGTGAAATATGTTCTCCCTCTGAATATAAAGCCCTACGTAACACATTAAGGGATAGATATTTTCCTCCTGTATGCTCCTTAAGCGCGTCTGCAGTCTGATCATCATAATATTCCTACAGTGCTGTTGGTAGATCTGTAGGTTCAATCTGATCATGATCATCCTCAATATCCTCCCCAGTATCTTCCATAACAGTCACCACCCTCTTATTTGGACACTGTGCAGCCATATGCCCAAATTCCATGCATTTAAAGCATTTTATCTGGTGCGCTTTCCCACTAGCAGATTCGGGAACAGTCTGCCTCGTATCTGGGGCCATTACCTCTTTACCCTTCCCAGTAGGTAAATTTTCTCTCATAATAGTTAGGGTAGTAATGTCCACTGCCTTTACTCCCTCACCAACCGCCTTTGTTCCCCCTGATCGACTATCAGCTGATATGGGTCTATTAACAGTACTAGGTCTACTGCTTGGAGCCCTAAAGAAGTTGGACCTCCTTTGTCTCTCTACTTTTAAGGCCAACTGAATAGCCTCATCAAGTGTATTATAGCGCTGCAGTTCAACAATATACGCTATTTCATATTTTAGACCTGAGACAAAACGTGCTACAGTTTGTTCCGGAGGCTCAACGGACCCACACCTAATCATAAGGGTCTCAAACTCCTGCACATAATCATCCATTGTTTTGCCTCCCTGCCTTAATGTTTGCAGTCGCATAAACAACTCCTGTTTGCAGTGCTCAAGAATGGACCTTTTTCTCAATAGTCTTTTCATGTCCCTCCAGGTCTAAACCTCAGCCTCTCCATCCCGATGCCTACTGATAATCAGATTCTTCCACCAGAGTGCAGCGTACCCTACAAACTCAACAGCAGCCAATCGGACCCCGGTATTGTCATTGATCTCATAACATTCAAAGATACCTTTGACCTTGTCCTCCTAGTTTAAATATTCATCTACTGGTCCCTTGCCATCATAGGATGGCATCTATAGTTTCACATATTCCAAGCCCCGAGGTAGCCTGAAATCCCTATTCTGATTTGGGTTTGCCCCAAAATTATCATCCCTTTCTTCCCTGTATGGAAGATGCTCCTCACCCATCCTTCTATTCAAATTCCCATCTCCCATTACTCTATCTCGATGATGATTCTATGGAACTACTCGAGGTGGTGCCGACTGGTTTACCACTGGTGGTTGTGGTAATGCCATTCTGTCAACACTAGTTGCCAGTGTAGAAACTATGGTAGTAAGATCCTGGAGTTGTTCTTCCAAAGTTCTCCTACCTGCCACATTACGACCCTAACCTCCACCAACTTGACTATTGGCTTCATCACCAATTCCCCCATTCACACTGTCATTCGACATAGTTGTAGACTCCCGTATACTGATCCTCAAAAAACAATTTGAATCAAGGGCACACACTCCACTACTACACTTCCCTTAACTCCACACAATAGCAACTACAAAAAAGACAAACAAACAACCCACTTAACTTTACAATTATGTTATTGCAACTCACATGTAGTACTCTTCTCCACAACACGTCACAACAACGTGATGCAAAAAATTTAACTTCCACAAGCCACTCCCACTGCAACACACAAGTGACAACAACAATAAATATGATTCACTTCCACGGCAACAACATAAGTGGCAATAATAATAAGTATGCTTCCACTTTCCACGGCAAGGATGACAACAAAAACAAATATGTCACTTTCCACAAATGTATTCTAAATTCCTCAATAGGCAGCAACTTCAATTTGAAATTCAAACCACTTCACTAATTGCAAGCCTTCTTCAATTGGTAAGTAATGAATTCAAATTCAAATAGCACTCATTAACTCCCACAACTTAATGGAATGTGTTTGAATTCAAATAGATTCCTTACTAATCAAACTCAATGCAAATCTGTAAATTACACTTCTCCAATTCAGAATTACACAATGGAAGTCACAACAACAACCTACATATCCTCCTTCATGCCACAACAAGTCACGGTAAGAATTGGTGAGTTTTCAAGTTCAAAAGTTGTTGAATTAAACAACACTTCTATGCTTCTACCCTTCCACAAAAATTATTAATCATAAGATGATACAACAACCTTCCCAATCCAACTCCAACAAGCAACAAATCAAAATTCAAACCAAGGTAATTTCGCAAGTCACACTATACAACACAATTGCGGTTCACAATTTAATTAACCCTAATTGAAGATGAATATCACAAAATCAAATAACCATAAATCCCTTCTCTCAACTTGTGCTCTAACACCAAAAAGATGAAGTGCCTAATTCCACTTCCAAGCACAATCAAATCACTCAAGAAAATAAGTCTCAAGTCTCATATAAAACCAGTCCACCAAGGAAGCAATTCACGTGACACCTTTATAGATTTTGATGGAAAATGTTGTTCAAATGAGTTAATTATAATCTCCATTGGTAACATTAACCAAGTAACCACAATAAGGATTGAAATTTACATGGAAATCAGATCAAAGAAAGCAATAAAATCGCGAAATCCACTTCCCCCTTTCAATCACAAATTCTCGCCAATGCACTAAAAATGATATATATAATTCAAGTGCTCAATGAACAATCAATCTTAAAAGATGATTATTCATGAAAAACAAACACAAATATGTCCAAGAAAGATTCAAATCTACCCTAGATATGACTCACTAGAGAAGAAATGAACATACAACAAAGATGGAATCGATATGACTCATAATTCCCCTTCGTCGCACTCGCCACAATTCCAATTCTTGGGTTGAAATTTATAAGAGTTTTGAACTAAGGAAAGAACCCTAATTCCACATGTGAAAGTGTCTCTCAATTCTGAAAAAATGGCCTCCTCAAACCCTCTCTTAAGCAAGTATTTATACTTGCTACTCCTAGGGTTAAAAAGTGGTCAAAATTACAAGTTTGCCACTTTTAAGGTGGCTAACCCTAAATGAAAATTACAAGGAAATAAAAGTGTCCTAAAACCAAAATATAACCAAAATAGTTCATAAAAAAGTTATAAGATACAAAATAACATAAGTCTTCATGATCTAATGTCTCGGAATAGAAAACAATCGCAGCGGGTCTTTGATTGTCATCCTGAAAAACGTTCCGTGTCCAACAGGAGTTGTAGGACATATTGGCATCCGACGGAGAATTATTATTGTACCTGTAAGATTATGCTCAAATATTTATTAGAAATAAAGACATAAGGTAAAATATGAGCAATTTGGATCATCATCCAAATTGGGTTCTGAAAAGGTCGATAGTGTCAGAAATTTTCCCATCACAAGAGTAGATCAACAAAACTAATGGGCACTCAAGAATTCAAGGTGTCAAATACATGCAAACAAGGGATTTCAGCCTAGGAAAAGATTTATTAGATTTGAGGACAAATCTTTCAGATGCTTAAGGAGATGAAGGGAATCAAACCTCTGGACCTAGCATTGGGAAGCCTACTTAAACTAAATGGAACCTAGACATTCACATTTAATCTTTATTTATTTTATAGTGATTTTTTTTTTACATTTTAGCAAGTACATTTTTGTTGGTTTTTACAAGAAGACGATCAAGCACAAAAGCAATTGGTTTGTGAATGAATCACGGTTCATTATGAAACAAATTGAACTAAAGACAAGAGGAATCGACCTTCATTTCATTGAAAAAAATCGACCATCTTCACTTCTCTTTCACGTGGAGAATCGGTTCTTTAAGGGACTCAGAGGACTGGTTTTTGACTATTTAGCATTGTTGTAATTTCCTTGTTTAGAGTAAGCTATAAATACTTGCTAATTAGGTTTTGTAAAGGACTTTTAACACATCATTTTTCAGAAATTGAAAACTGTGAGGGTCACTTGCTTTCACGCTATTTGCTTTTATCATTTCTTCTTGAAGTGTGGCGAGTGAGATTTGATCCTTGTTGTGTGTAATATCAACAACATCAAATCCATCCTAATTCTATCTAGTGAGTAATATCTGGTGCGGAATTAGTTCTTTTTTTTCTATCCTTTTTCACGCCATTCTAGGTTTCATTTTCAATTTAGGGTTCATGGCATTTTGATTGTGTATCACTCAATTGGATCCTCATTTGCATTTGTGAACATTTAATTGGTGAGCACATTAAGTTACATATTGTCATAAAATTCAGATCTTGGAGGAAAAGTAGACCAGTGTTTTATAATTATTCCACTAAGGTGCCTTTCAGCATAGGAGATAGGTACCATGATGAAATTGTTTATGATATTCTTCTTATGTGCGCCTTTCATATACTACTGGGTAGGCCTTGGTTGTTTGACAAGAAGGTGCTACATGATGAGTTTAGAAACACTTGTGTGTTTTAAAAGGATAATGCACGGGTTGTCTTGACTCCTATGTCTCCAACTGAGGTACACAATTTCCAAAAGAAGATCAACAAAACTAATGGGCACTCAAGACTTTAAGGCAACAAACACATGCAAACAAGGGATTTCAGCCTAAGAAAACACTCATTAGATTTGAGGACAAATCTTTCAGAGGCCCAAGGAGATGATGGGAATCAAACCTCTGGACCTGGCATTGGGAAGCCTACTTAAACTAAATAGAACCTAGACATTCACATTTTATCTTTATTTATTTTATAGAATTTTTTTTTTTACATTTTAGCAAGTACATTTTTGTCGAGTTTTACAAGAAGACGATCAAGCACAATAGCAATTGGTTTGTGAATGGATCACGGTCCATTATGAAACAAATTGAACTAAAGACAAGAGGAACTGACCTTCATTTCATTTACATTTCACTTGAGAAAAAAATCGACCATCTTCACTTCTCTTTCACGTGGAGAATCGGTTCTTTAAGGGACTCAGAGGACTGGTTTTTGACTATTTAGCATTGTTATAATTTCCATATTTAGAGTAGGCTATAAATACTTGCTAATTAGGTTTTACAAAGGACTTTTAACACAGCATTTTTCAGAAATTGAAAACCGTGAGGGACACTTCTTTTCACACTATTTGCTCTTATCATTTCTTCTTAAAGTGTGGTAAGTGAGATTTGATCTTTGTTGTGTGTAAAATCAACAACATCAAATCCATCCTAATTCTAATTAGTGAGTAATATCTGGTGAGGAATTAATTCTTCTTTTTCTATCCTTTTTCACGCCATTTTAGGTTTCATTTTCAATTTAGGGTTCATAGCATTTTGATCATGTATAATTCAATTGGATCCTCATTTGCATTTGTGAGCATGTAACTAGCGAGCACACCAAGTTACATATTGTCATAAATTTCAGATCTTGGAGGAAAAGTAGACCAGTGTTTTATAATTATTCCACTAAGGTGCCTTTCAGCATAGGAGATAGATACCATGATGAAATTGTTTGTGATATTCTTCTTATGTGTGCCTTTCATGTACTACTGGGTAGGCCTTGGTTGTTTGACAAGAAGGTGCTACATGATGAGTTTAGAAACACTTATGTGTTTTAGAAGGATAATGCATGAGTTGTCTTGACTCCTATGTCTCCAACTGAGGTACACAATTTCCAAAAGCAGATCAACAAAACTAATGGGCACTTAAGACTTTAAGGCAACAAACACATGCAAACAAGGGATTTCAGCCTAAGAAAAGACTCATTAGATTTGAGCACAAATCTTTCAGAGGCCTAAGGAGATGATGGGAATCAAACCTCTGGACCTAGCATTAGGAAGCCTACTTAGACTAAATAGAACTTAGACATTCACATTTTATCTTTATTTATTTTATAGCAAATTTTTTTTTACATTTTAGTAAGTACATTTTTGTCGGGTTTTACAAGAAGACGATCAAGCACAACAGCAATTGGTTTGTGAATGGATCATGGTCCATTATGAACCAAATTAAGCTAAAGACAAGAGGAACCGATCTTCATTTCATTTACATTTCACTTGAGAAAAAAATCAACCATCTTCACTTCTCTTTCACGTGGAGAATCGGTTCTTCAAGGAACTCACAGGACTGGTTTTTTTACTATTTAGCATTGTTATAATTTCCATGTTTAGAATAGGCTATAAATACTTGCTAATTAGGTTTTGTAAAGGACTTTTGGCACAGCATTTTTCAGATATTGAAAATCGTGAGGGACACTTCCTTTCACGCTATTTGCTCTTATCTTTTCTTCTTAAAGTGCGGTGAGTGAGATTTGATCTTTGTTGTGTGTAAAATCAACAACATCAAATCCATCCTAATTCTAATTAGTGAGTAATATCTAGTGAGGAATTAATTCTTCTTTTTCTATCCTTTTTCACGCCATTTTAGGTTTCATTTTTAATTTAGGGTTCATGGCATTTTAATCGTGTATGATTCAATTGGATCCTCATTTGCATTTGTGAACATGTAATTGGTGAGCACACCAAGTTACATATTGTCATAAATTTCAGATCTTAGAGGAAAAGTAGACTAGTGTTTTATAATTATTCCTCTAAGGTGCCTTTCAGCATAGGAGATAGATACCATGATGAAATTGTTTGTGATATTCTTCTTATGTGCGCCTTTCATATACTACTGGGTAGGCCTTGGTTGTTGGACAAGAAGGTGCTACATGATGGGTTTAGAAACACTTATGTGTTTTAGAAGGATGGTGCATAGGTTGTCTTGACTCCTATGTCTCCAACTGAGGTACACAATTTCCAAAAGAAAATCAACAAAACTAATGGGCACTCAAGACTTTAGGGTGACAAACACATGCAAACAAGGGATTTCAGCCTAGGAAAAGACTCATTAAATTTAAGGACAAATCTTTCAGAGGCTTGAGGAGATGATGGGATCTAAACCTCTGGACCCGACATTAGCAAGCATACTTAAACTAAATGGAACCTAGACATTCACATTTTATCTTTATTTGTTTTATAGCAATTTTTTTTTTTACATTTTAGCAAGTACATTTTTATCGGGTTTTACAAGAAGACGATCAAGCACAATAGCAATTGGTTTGTGAATGGATCATGGTCCATTATGAACCAAATTGAACTAAAGACAAGTGGAACCGACCTTCATTTCATTTACATTTCACTTGAGAAAAAAATCAGCCATCTTCACTTCTCTTTCATGTGGAGAATCGGTTCTTCAATGGACTCATAGGACTGGTTTTTGACACATCATTTTTCAGATATTGAAAACCGTGAGGAACACTTCCTTTCACGCTATTTGCTCTTATCTTTTCTTCTTGAAGTGTGGAAAGTGAGATTAGATCCTTTTTGTGTGTAATATCAACAACGTCAAATCCATCCTAATTCTAACTAGTGAGTAATATCTGGTGAGGAATTAGTTCTTCTTTTTCTATCCTTTTTCACGCCATTTTAGGTTTCATTTTCAGTTTTGGGTTCATGACATTTTGATTGTGTATCATTCAATTGGATCCTCATTTGCATTTGTGAAGTTGTAATTGGTGAGCACATCAAGTTACATATTGTCATAAATTTTAGATCTTGGAGGAAAAATAGACTAGTGTTTTATAATTACTCCACTACATTAGATGTTGATTATGGATTTCATTTTAAATTAGTTGTATGGTTTGAATGATGAATTAGACTATACTTATATAATGTTGGACATATCCTAAGTATTTTATATTGTGGTTATAGAAATTACATGATTAAATAATATCAGAGTAGTTCCAATGCCTTAACATGTCCTTATATGATAAGCTATAGCTTGCCTGGGTTTTGGGGCATTACATCTTTTTTACTCACAAATATATATATATATATATATATATATATATTAGTCATTAGTTCACATTTTACTTTATTAGTCATGGCATGAATATCCTTCTTCATATCTATCTTTTGTTTAGTTTTTCTTAAGATTCAATGATTATTTAACTTATGTTAATACTAAACCACTTTTTATCGACACATCTCTACTCCTAAGATCATTTCATCTAAAAATATATGGTTTATCTCCTTTATCATTTCCTTATGAACAATTAAACTTGTAATCCCTTTTTATCATTCTAAATACTCTTGAAATGGTATAGCATTTGATGAAAACACTTAATAGAATTTGTAATCTCCTTAAATTACATATAGGGGTCACAACATACTAGATGTATGCTTAATCCATCACCTTTCCCAACTTTATTCATCTATAAATCTACACTATCCATCCCTTAACTCCATTTGATTCACCCATTAATGTTAAGTTAACCATTATACGCATTTTGTCACCAATATATCTATAATCATTGTTCTCTTATTTAATTCCCAAAACTACACTAATCATATTGTGATCTATCTAAGATAACATAAGGTGAATGAAGGAACTTGTTTAGAGATTTCACTACCTTGTTGAAGTAATTTTGAAATGTCCTAATTCCCTTCTTCTTTTACTTGTGCTACCCCCTCACTATATCACATCACTTCTAAATTGCACCTTTCCTCCATGTTACTTATTTTTATTTGATAGGAATCAAAATCCGACAAGATCTATCATTAGGGCAAGAACTAAAGGAATTCGAATTTTGGCGATGAGGGCCTATTTTGAGCAGATCGACCCCGAAATTATTTATAAATTAACCTTTTTTCTATTATTCTTGTATTGTGTTTTCCAACAGGCACACTTATCATATTTTATAGGGCAATGGACAAACTCCCTCAAACTCAACTTGTGGGTTATTCATGGACCGACCAGAATCGGCGATGAGCTGGGCCGATGAATCCTATAGAAGACCGGCATCTTGAAGACCAATTTCTTTTATATATTTTTCATTTGCATGGACTATTTATGTTGTAATCATTTTGGGACACTTTTATTTCCTTGTAATTTTCATTTAGGACTAGCCACCTTAAAAGTGGCAAACTTGTAATTTTGACCACTTCCTAACCCTAGGAGTAGCAAGTATAAATACTTGCTTAGAAGAGGGTTTAAGGAGGCTAATTTTTACATATTTGAGAGTACAATTCACGTGAGGATTAAGGTTTCCTAATTGTCATTAGACTCTTATCAATTTCAATCCCAAGAGTTGAAATTGTGGCGAGTGCAATACCTTAGAATTGTGAGTAGTATCAATTTCATTTTGTTGTGATTTCTTTTCTTCTCTAGTGTGTCATATCTAGGGGTGAATTGAGATAGTTCTTGGACAGATTTTCTTCCTATTATTTTCGAATTCTTATGCTTAATTGAGATCCTTTGCATTTGAATTCGGTTCTTCCTTGGTGATTACTTCTTGAAACGTGATTATCACTTGTGGAAAGGGGTTCTTAGAATTGAAGATTTATTTCGAGTTTGTGGATTATTCACGTGGGATTATATGTGATTAGTGTGATGTTAGAAGAGATTATTATTGTGGTATCATAATTGCATCATTGAGTATTTGGATTTCATTGCACCTTCACTAGGTTCACGAATTTTATTCTTCTTTGGAACCGATTTTTGTGGTTGATTTGAATTTGTTTTCTTGAGTCTTTTTTATTGTGCTTCCAAGTGGATTTAGGCACATCATCTTTTTGGTATCATAGCATCATCATATTTGGATCTAAGATTGATTGCATCATAATTGAAGAATTGGTTATAAACATGGGAAATTGACGCCATTGTTCATGAGATTAAGACTAGTTTGATTGACATTGTTTGTTTGTCTTTCAAATTGGTTTTTATATGTGCTTAATTTTGGTTTTGAGCACATCATCTTTTTGGTATCAGAGCACATGTTGAGAGAAGGGATTGGTTGTATTTGATTTCGTGGAATTAATCATCAATTAGGTTTGATATAGTGAAAACCGCAAATTGTGTTGTTGTTGTGGTTTTGAGCTTGCGAAATTGCCTTAGCATGGAATTTAATTTGATGTTTGTTAGAGTTGGATTGGGAAGGTTGTTGTATCATCTTATGATCAATAATTTTCATGGAAGGGCAGAAGCATAGAAGTGTTGTTTAATTCAACAACTTTTGGAACTTGAAAAACTTACCAATCCTTACCGTGGCTTGTTGTGGCGTGAAGGATGATGTGTTAGTTGTTGTTGTGACTTCCATTGTGTAATTGTGAATTAGAGGAGTACAATTTGCAGATTTGCATTGAGTTTTGATTAGTAAGGAATTATTTGAATTCAAACACCTTCTTTAAGTTTGAGGCAATTCATTGAGTAGCATTGAATAAGTTTTATTTGAATTTGAATTGTTCTTACCATTTGTGGAGGAGGTTGCATTTAGTAAAGTGATTTGAATTTGAATCTATTGCTACCTTTGAGTGTGAGTTGCGGTGTAAATTGAGTTGTGTAGTGGCAAGAGATTGTATACTTGGAAGTGTATGTATGTTGCACCGTGATGTAAAGAGGGTATGTGTGTGTGGCGTAATGAGTATGTGAGTGAAGGTGTTGCAACGTGGTGAATTGGTGTTGTGGTGAAGTAAGTGCACCGTGATTGTGTGTATGTGTGGTGTAAGAGTGTTTAAAAAAAAAAAGAAAAAGTTACAACGTGTAGTAGTGTTGTAGTGAATTGGTTGCACCGTGTAGGAGTGAGGTGTGTATGGTGGTGTAAATTTGTGGAGTTGTGTGTAGTATAAGGTGCTACACATTAAGACTCATTGTGGGTGTAAAACTTTAGCAAGAAAGGAAAGTTGAGTGGTGAAGTTTAAATTCAAAAACAAGCATTAAAGTGTGAAAGTAATTGAAACTCATTACTTAAACACTTGCTAGTTGAATTTAATTCTTAACTACCTAGAAATAATTGTGTGTACTTCATTTATTTAACTTTACTTGAGGTTCCAAGAATTATTTCATTATGCTTCAATTATTTCACTTGGCTTTACTTGAAGTAACAATAAGCATTTCTTGTATTGGTTGATTGTGAGCACCGTGAGTGTGTAGGGGCGTATAAGGGTGTGGTGAAGTATATTGAGGTTATTGAAATTAGTAAGCAACAATGTCAAGTAAGTTGTATTTGTCTACTAACATATTGCATCGGGACTTGACTTCCTTTCAAACCATTGATGAGGGACAAAGAGAAAACTTGTTCCATACTTCTTTTAGGGTATAAGGAAACTTGTGCGCAATTATTATTGATGGTGGTAATTGTACTAATGTTATAGCTGCATCATTAGTATCGAAGTTGAAACTTGAAACTATCCCACATCCCAAACCCTATAGATTACATTGGTTGAATGATCAGGATGGTCTTTATGTGACCCAAAGGGCTAAGGTACCCTTCAGTATAGGGGACAAGTACTATGATGAGCTTGAATGTGATATTCTTTCTCTTTGTGCATCCCATATATTACTTGGTAAACCATGGTTGTATAATAGGATGGTATTACATGATGGGTATAGAAATACTTATATGTTCAAAAAAGATGGAAAACGTATAGTATTGAACCCTATGTCACCATCAAAGGTCCAAGAGGTGCAAAGACAGATAAAACAACCATCACAGAATCTTGAGGATCATAGCCACATGATCAAACCTTCAGAGGACCAAACTGTGCAGATGCAGGTATGCCAACCTTCAAAGGTTCTTGAGGGCCCTAGTGACACGAGCCAACCTTTAGAGCACAAAATTTGTCAGACACAGATGTGCCAACCTTTAGAGGATCTTAATGATCATAGTTAGATGAGCAGACTACCAGAAGACCAAACTGTTCAGGGTCAGTTATGTTCTCCTTTAGAGATACTAGTGGTTCATGGGCAGTTGAGTAAACCATTGGAGTATTCTGAGGATCAGAGTCAAGTGAGTCTATCATTAGAGGGCCAGAATGTTTAGAGACAGTTGTGTTCACCTTCAGAGGTCTTAGAGGGCAATGAGCAGTTGGGCTAACCATTAAAAGACCATGAGGATCAGCGACATACAGATGAGTTAGAAAAGGAGGAAACAATATCAATGAAATGGGTTGAGATAAGGGACACCTCAGTGGATAATGGGTCATTATTTGTGTTGCAGATGAGATACATCTTGGAAATAGAGGAGAGAAAACAATCACCTCCTATAGTATTTCAAATATTGGGATTCTACAGAGATACTTCTTTAGATGGATTGCTAAGAGGAAACAAAGTCTCTACTGCATTTGATCTACCAGATTTGAGGACAAATCTTTTTGAAGCCCGAGCAGATGATAGGAATCAAAATCCGACAAAACCTATCATTAGGGCAAGAACTAAAGGAATTCGAATTTTGGCAATGAGGGCCCATTTTGAGCAAATCGACCCAGGAATTATTTATAAATTAACCTATTTTCTATTATTCTTGTATTGTGTTTTCCAATAGGCACACTTATCATATTTTATAGGGCAATGGACAAACTCCCTCAGACTCAGCTTATGGGTTATCCATGGACCGACCTGAACCGGCGATGAGCTGAGCCGATGAATCATATAGAAGACCGGCATCTTGAAGACCAATTTCTTTTATATATTTTTCATTTTCATGGACTATTTATGTTGTAATCATTTTGGGACACTTTTATTTCCTTGTAATTTTCATTTAGGATCAGCCACCTTAAAAGTGGCAAACTTGTAATTTTGACCACTTTCTAACCCTAGGAGTAACAAGTATAAATACTTGCTTAGAAGAGGGTTTGAGGAGGCTAATTTTTACAGATTTGAGAGTAAAATTCACGTGAGGATTAGGGTTTCCTAATTATCATTAGACTCTTATCAATTTCAATCCCAAGAGTTAAAATTGTGGTGAGTGCAACACTTTGGAATTGTGAGTAGTATCAATTTCATTTTGTTGTGATTTCTTTTCTTCTCTAGTGTGTCATATCTAGGGGTGAATTGAGATAGTTCTTGGACATATTTTCTTCCTATTATTTTTGAATTCTTGTGCTTAATTGAGATCCTTTGCATTTGAATTCGGTTCTTCCTTGGTGATTACTTCTTGAAACGTGATTATCACTTGTGGAAAGGGGTTCTTAGAATTGAAGATTTATTTCGAGTTTGTGGATTATTCACATGGGATTATATGTGATTAGTGTGATGTTAGAAGAGATTATTATTGTGGTATCATAATTGCATCATTGAGTATTTGGATTTCATTGCACCTTCACTAGGTTCACGCAATTTTATTCTTCTTTGGAACCGGTTTTTGTAGTTGATTTGAATTTGTTTTCTTGAGTCTTTTTTATTGTGCTTCCAAGTGGATTTAGGCACATCATTATTGGTCCTAAAGCTAAAAGAAGGTAGTTTGAGTCAACTTTTGGATATGCTTATATGGAAGAGTCAAATGGAAGTTTAGGGGCTATACTTATGGTTGACTTTATCCTTCAAGAGCTTGCTCCTGTTGTGCTTGTTCCACACCTTTCTTACTAACTTGTAACCCTTAAAGATGAAGAAGGCAAAATGAGCATTTAAGTTAAGAATGTATATGTGATGGGAAATTTTTTGACACTGTCGACCTTTTCAGAACCCAATTTGGATGATGATCCAAATTACTCATATTTTACCTTATGTCTTTATTTATTATAAATATTTGAGAATAATCTTACAGGTATAATGATAATTCTCCATGGGGTGCCAATATGTCCTACAACTCCTATTGGACACAAAACGTTTTTCAGGATGACAATCAAAGACCCGCTGCGATTGTTTTCTATTCTAAGACATTGGATCATGAAGACTTATGTTACTTTGTATCTTGTAATTGTTTTATGAACTATTTTGGTTGTATTTTTGGTTTTGGGACACTTTTATTTCCTTGTAATTTTCATTTAGGGTTAGCCACCTTAAAAGTGGCAAACTTGTAATTTTGACCACTTTTTAACCCTAAGAGTAGAAAGTATAAATACTTGCTTAAGAGTGGGTTTGAGGAGGCAAATTTTTACAGATTTGAGAGACACATTTCACGTGTGAATTAGGGTTCTTTCCTTAGTTCCAAACTCTTATCAATTTCAACCCAAGAATTGGAATTGTGGCGAGTGCGACGAAGGCGAATTGTGAGTCATATCAATTCAACTTTGTTATATGTTCATTTCTTCTCTAGTGAGTCATATCTAGGGTAGATTTGGATCTTTCTTGGACATATTTGTGGTTCTATTTCGTAGACAACAATCTTGTAAGATTGATTGTTTCCTTGAGCACTTGAATTACATATTTCATTTTTAGTGTTGGCGTGAATTTGTGATTGAAAGGGAAAGTGGATTTCATTGGTTTATTGCTTTCTTTGATCTGATTTCCACGTGATATTTCAATCCTTATTGTGGTTATTTGGTTAATGTTACCAATAGGGATTACAATTAAATCATTTGAACAACATTTTCCATCAAAACCTACAAAGGTGTCACGTGAATTGCTTCCTTGGTGGGCCGGTTTTGTATGAGACTTGAGACTTGTTTTCTTAAGTCATTTGATTTTGCTTAGAAGTGGAATTAGACACATCAATATGGAAGAATAAGAGAAAATGAGATCATTGTTAACCTTCCCTTTTTAAGAAGATGGGATTCACTTCTGCTTGTAGGGATGGAGTTAGATTTTTCTTGTGGAATGGAAGATTATTGGATGAATGTGGGTGGAAGTTGACGATAGTTAACACCTAAATGCAATAACGCATCCACATGAATTAACTTTTTTAGGGTTTAAAGTTAAATATCTACCTTTGTTTCTTAAGAACTTGGTTAATTATGACCATCACTATAGTAGAAAAAAAAATTCCATAAGAAATGATCATTGTGTGTGACACCTCGCTACATACATTGTCCTCACGCTCACTACACCCAATAACACCATCTACATGTGAGATCTCCACTTGACACTTACGTATGATACACTTGTTACATGAATTAAAAGATATCAACATAGGAGCTCACCACTAGGTGAAGCTATTGTGGCATAACACTACATGACACTTACAAGATGTTTGCTACATGATGTTTCGGTAGCTTCAATGTATCTAATGTTATGAGATCAAACCTATAATGGTAAAAATACAAAAGTCAGAGGTTTTCATAATAAACATGCGTACATGTCATAATAGTTAATCCAATTGACCTTTGTTTCATCTAGAGAGATGCTTAGAGCTTGTAGATGACCTCTCCCTCTCTCTCAAGTCTTCTCCAATAGTGATGGGAATTTTTCCAGCAACCTAGATAGCAATAGAACTTGATTTGGATAATGATCCAAATCATTCATATTTACCCTTTGTTTCTTTTTATCTAATAAATATTTGAATAATAATCTTGTAGGTACAATGATATTTCTCCACGGGATGCCAAATGACTCTCATTTGTTGATCGCTTAGGGACATCATCAGATTTTCATCCACTGGCTCGATGTGATCAACATCGCATCGATGCATTGGCTCTTTGAAGATCTTTATTATTTTGTATTTGTAATTATTTCTTTAGAATATTTATGTGTAAGCTTTTGGGACACTTTTTATTTGGTTGTAATTGAGTTTTAGGATCGGCCACCCTAAAAGTGGCATAATTGTAATTTTGTGGACTTTTTAACCCTAAAGGGAGCAAGTATAAATTCTTGCTTAAGTAGGGTTTTGGGGAACTTTTGCAAAATTTTCAAAATAGACACACTTCATGTGTTGAGGGTTAAGGTTTCCTAATTCCACAAAGTGCTCTTATCAATTTTAAATCCCAATTTGAGGTTGTGGCGAGTGGCTTCAAGGCTAATTTGTGAGTAATATCAAATTTTCCTTATTGCAATTTCCTTTTCATCACTAGTGAGTTGTATCTAGGGTTGAATTGGATTTTTATTGACCGAATTAGATTACATTTGTAATCAATTTCATGTTGTTACAATTGATTGGTTTTAGCCCTTAAGTTTTAACCTTTAATTTAGCTTCATTTGAACTAAGGATCACTTTGTTGGGAAAGTGGATCTTTCAATTAGTTCTTGTGGTTTTGTGTGTAATTCAGGTGGCACTAATTTGTATTTAGTGTTGTTTGAAGGATTTTATCCTTGTGGAATTGTTACTTTGCAAATTAGAGCATTCGGATTTCATTGCTCTCCATTAGGGTTCATGCAAATTATTGGAGTTTTAAACCGAGATTGAATAAGTGCATTGAGGTTTATAATTTGTTCCAATTGCATGTGCTTATCCCTTAATTTAGGCACATCATCTTTTGGTATCAGAGCTTGAGGCTGTGAGAAGGGATTGGTTGCAAATTGAATTCGGAAGTTAGGGGTTTGTTGTGAAGTACCTTGATCCGAAAATTTGTTGGTGTGAAATTGCATTTTGTTGATTATGTTGTTGAATTTGTTGTTTTATTGATTAGTGGTTGATCACTTGGAGAATTGAACACTCTTGGATTCCTTGATTGTGGCTATGAATGTGTAGTGCATGGAAAGCAAATCGTGAAGGGGCAAGAGTAGTGTTTCAATTGTTGAAGTGGAATTGTGTTGTGTGCATTTTCAGAAAAAGTGGAGGAGTAACACTTGTATTTTCATATTTGAAATTAGAATTGAAGTGTGAATTAAGAAGTCAATTTGAAATTTGAAAACACACATTAAGTCATAGTTTAACTGTGTGTCATTTGAATTTGAAATAGCTTCTTACCGTTTGTGGAATTATGCACTTATTGAACTCCATTTTGAATTTGAAAGTGAGCTACCTTATTTTGTATAGAAGTTGCGATTTTGATTGTAGTTTGTGGAAGTGGGAAGTGTGTTGTGGCTTGAGGACTGTATTTAGTGTTATATCCTTATTAATTTAATAGAGGTTGTGTACATGTGGTATTGGTTATTGTATATGTTATCAAGGACATTGTTAGTAGTGGCGTGAAACATTGTGAACCGTGAGTATAAGGGGACTTTTGTGGTGGTGGATGGTGTGTTGTGTGTGTATTTAAGTGGTGAGAAGTCAAGGCAAGAATAAGGAAAGTTGAGTAATAGAGTTTAAAAATTTAAATAAATCATTAAAGTGTAAAAGTAATTGAACTAGTTACTTAAACACTTGTAGTTGAATTTAATTTTACCTACTTGAAAGTAGTTGTGTATGTTCTTCATTTATTGAATTTTACTTGGAGTACTAAATTATTTCCTTGTTCCTTAAAGCTTTTGCAACGTGAGTTATTGTATTATTGTGGTTGTTAAATGTGTGGGTTGGTGTCATTGAAAGCTTGTGCTGTAATTTGTGGGGTTACTTCTTCAAATCACGACATGTCTAATGACAGTGTGAATGGGGGAATTAGCAATGAGGCCAATAGCTAGGTTGGTGGAGTTCAGGGTCATAACACTACAGGTAGGAGGACTTTGGAAGGACGACTTTAGGATCTTACTACCATTGTTGCTACTTTAGTAATTAGGATTGACAGGATGACATTACCACAACCACTAGTGGTAAACCCTCAGGCACTACCTCGAGTAGCTTCATAGAACCTCTAGAGAGAAGGAATAGTGGGAGGAGGAAATTTGGGCAAAAGGATGGAGGGAGATCATCACCCCTACAAGGAAGAGAGGGACGACAACTTTAGGGCTAATCCTTACCCAAATAGGGATTTCAGGCCACCCCGGGGATTGGAATATGTAAAGTTGCAGATGCCTTCTTTTGATGGCAGGGGTTCAGCTGATGATTATCTGGATTGGGAGGACAAAGTTGAAGGTTTGTTTGAATGCTATGAGATCGATAATAACACTCGAGTCGGACTGGCTGCTATTGAGTTTACAGGGTATGCTGCCTTATGGTGGAAAATTTTGATTATCAGTAGGTGTAAGGATGGGGGGGCTGAGATATAGACATAGAGGGACATGAAGAGGGTTCTGAGGAAAAGATTTATTCTTGAGCACTATAGACAGGAACTATTCATGCATCTTCTGACATTGAAGCAGGGAGGCATGACAGTTGATGATTATGTGTAGGAATTTGAAACCCTTATGATTAGATGTGGGTCAATTGAACCTCCAGAACAAACCCTAGCACACTTCGTCTCAGGGCTAAAATATGAGATAGCATGTGTTGTTGAGCTGCAGCAATACAGTACACATGATGAGGCTATTCAGTTAGCCTTGAAAGTGGAGAGACAAAGGCGATCCAATTTATTCAAGGTTATGAGTAGTAGGCCTAGTACTACTACCAGGCCCATGGGAGTTGATGCTCGATCAGGAGGACCAAAGGTGATAGGTCAGACCATGAGGGTAGTGGATAGAGCTACCCCTAGTACTGATAGGGAAAACATACCCTCTGGGAAGGGTAAAGAGGTAATAGCACCAAACGTGAAGTAGACTATTCCAAGATCTACTAGTGGGAAAGTACGCTAAATCAAATGCTTTACATGCATGGGATTTGGGCATATGGTAGCACAATGTCCTAATAAGAGGGTTATGACCATTATGGAGGGTGTTGGAGAGGATGTTGAGGATGAGAAGGAACAGGTTAAGCCCACAGATCTATCTATAGCACTGTAGGAGTACTATGATGATCAAACTGCAGAAACACATGAGGAAGGTACAGGTGAACAATATTTACCCATTAATGTGTTGCGCAGGACTCTGACTTTATGTCCTGATGTTAGGGATAAATAAAGGGAGAACATATTCCACACTCCTTGCAGGATCAGAGGTAACCTTTATGTACTCATCATAGATAGTGGTAGTTGCACGAATGTTATATTTGCTGCACTAGTAAACAAATTATAATTATCTACTAGTCTACATCCTAGCCATAATAATTTGCATTGGTAGGATAATCGGGGTAATATGCATGTTAAGTTAAGGGCAAAAGTACCTATTAGTGTTAGGTAGAAGTATCACGATGAGATTTTATGTTATGTGATCCCCATGTGTGCATTCCACTTACTATTGAGTAGGCCCTGGATGTTTGATCGGAAGGTGTTATATAATGGTTTCAGAAACACCTACATGTTCAGTATGGGAGGGTCTTGAATAGTACTATTACCAATGTCTCCATCTGAGGTGTACAAATTTTAGGAGTAGATCAGGACTACCTCAGTTTCATCTAGTAACCGGGAGAACAGGTCAATAGAGATGTCCGGGTTTAGTCCTAGAAATGACCATCTAGATTTGAGGGCAAATCTTTCAGAAGCCTAAGGAGATGATAGGAATTTTTCCGACAACCTAGATGGCAACAGAACTTGATTTGGATGATGATCCAAATCATTCATATTCACCCTTTGTTTCTTTTTATCTAATAAATATTTAAATAATAATCTTACAGGTACAATGATATTTCTCCACGGGATGCCAAATGACTCTCATTTGTTAATCGCTTAGGGACATCATCAGATTCTCATCCACTGGCCCGCTGTGATCAACATCACCTCGATGCATTGGCTCTTTGAGGATCTTTATTATTTTGTATTTGTAATTATTTCTTTATAATATTTATATGTAATCTTTTGGGACACTTTTTATGTGGTTGTAATTGAGTTTTAGGACCAACCACCCTAAAAGTGGCATAGTTGTAATTTTGTGGACTTTTTAACCTTAAAGGGAGCAAGTATAAATACTTGCTTAAGTAGGGTCTTGGAGAAATTTTGGAAAATTTTCAGAATAGACACACTTCACGTGTTGAGGGTTAGGGTTGCCTAATTCCACAAATTGCTCTTATCAATTTCAAATCCCAATTTGAGGTTGTGGCAAGTGGCTTCAAGGCTAATTTGTGAATAATATCAAATTTTCCTTATTGCAATTTCCTTTTCATCATTAGTAAGTTGTATCTAGGGTTGAATTGGATTTGTTATTGACCGAATTAGATTACATTTGTAATCAATGTCATGTTACAATTGATTGGTTTTAGCCCTTAAGTTTTAACCTTCAATTTAGCTTCATTTGAACCGAGGATCACTTTATTAGGAAAGTGGATCTTTGAATTAGTTCTTGTGGTTTTGTGTGTAATTCACATGGCACTCATTTGTATTTAGTGTTGTTTGAAGGATTTTATCCTTGTGGAATTGTTACTTTGCAAATTAGAGCATTCGGATTTCATTGCTCTCCATTAGGGTTCACGTAAATTATTGGAGTTTTGAATCGAGATTGAACAAGTGCATTGAGGTTTATAATTTGTTCCAATTGCATGTGCTTAACCCCTAATTTAGGCACATCAAATAGAGAGTGATGTATGATAGCACTTAAAATTATGTGATTTTCCTAAGTTGAAAGTCATGCTTGTGCATGATTTTGATCAATTATGAGGAGAAAATGTAAATTATGCACAAAATGGACCAATCGAGCTGAAATTGTTAAAATAAGGAAAAAAAATAACATTTTGTAATGAAAAAAATCGAACACTAGTTATGGAAGAGGGGATAAGAGTAGAGGAGATACCTAAACTCGAACAAACCAAATCATGACTAAGCCAAACATTCTGGCTAATCCATCTAAAGACTAAGGAAATTTATAACCATAGGCTGGTTGGTTTAACACCTTACTATCCGACCAGTTCTTCACTAAAGCCACATACTTTTCTTCTACTATCTGGTCAATTCATTTGCTACTAACCAGCCAATTTTAATAGGGTCTATATAAGTTTTGTTTGCATTTCTTTATGTCAAACGCCACATTTCTTCTTATTTCCCCACTTCTTCGACTAAGGTTAGGGTTTAAACATATCTATGGTAGGTTTAGCTAGTTTTCAGGTTTTCTTGTAGATTTCAACCTGAAGATGCATAGGAAACATCATTCTCACTTGGATTGAACCTCGAAACTTGTTGTAAAGGTTGTTTCTCTCTCTATTAGGATCTGCATTGTGTTAGATGTTGATGTCCATTGTGTTTCTAATGTTCTTACATTAGAGTATGAATCTATTATATATTTAGATGATTATATGGTGTTTATGTTGTTTAACATCGGAGTATTGTATATAGGTTATAGGTTTTAGGTATCGAGCTTTTGTTTTGCTAACTAAGGAATATAAGTAGGTTAGGATTGTGTTATATAATAATGATTCAATCATTTATATGCCTATCTAATTTAGATTAGTCAATAACACTATCTAATTCAACTAGGGTTCTGCATTTGCAACTAATCCATAATTTATATGTAATATGAGCTAGTTAGGCAACATAACCATTAAGCCATTTGATTATTTAAGAGATAGGTTCTTAATCATATTCCATCGAAATGATGAAATTCCATGATTATTAGAGTAAGTTAGATGCTAGTGGTAGTGTAGTAAAAATAAAATCTTTAATTGGTTGCCTATATTAGAGTAGGAAGTACAATATAGTACCTAGCCAATTTCTTTCTTCTTCAAGAGATCAACTTAGTGAGTATTCACCAATCTTATTACTACATACATCCTAGCACACTAGTCAATAAGATATGCAGTGCTTTTTCAAAGGATGTGAAAAGATAAATTTTAATTAAATTTATAAGAAGTACTAATATAAGTCAATGTACCAAAGAATGTTAGGTAACCAACTCATGCCTAAGATATAAGAATTAAGTATGCTAAAGAGGAAGATCCTCCTCATTTTGAAAGTGTAATCCTGAGCTCTTCCATATGAGCTTTCTATACTAAGGCTAAAGCTCTTGTTCTTCAAAGCATGGAGTCCTATTGGTAGGAGGGTGTACACAAAGGTTGCGCTTCTATATGCATTTCATTAGAAGTCTTTTATAATGGTCTCATATGGCTACTGATCACAAGGTGAAGGGACCTCTCATGCCTAACAATTTGAGCAAACTTTGAAGTCTTTTCTCCTTGATGGAACTAACATTATAGGACTCAATTTTCCGTAAACCCTTACCCATCTTTATGGTAGCAGATTTGCTAATCAATTATAATAGTAAGAATATTACTATTAGAGATAGACACTATAGTCCTACTCTTAGAAGTGATGTGCAACAATAAGAATACTGTCATAATCACTTAGGGGAGGAGAAGAAGACTAATTGGATTTAAGGATGCCATCGGGTTAGGATTGGGATAGGTTTTATAAAACCCGAACTTAACTTGCTACACTTTAAGGCTACCTATAACTCATCCTAAAACCCTATAGAGTTTTTATTCCATACCAAAAACCTGCTACGTCATGGGTACTATAAACCTACGACCCAACCTGCCAACCTACTACTAAAATTTATATAAAACACATTTGTGTGAAATAAAGAGATAAGGTGTTATCAAAATCTTGTAGTTTGTTTTTACCATTCATAAAAATATAAACTATGATTAAAGTGATAACATGTTATATGATAACATAAATTATTTATAAGAGAACAACTATATTAAATATGACTATCTATAATTGTAATTTTTGTAAAATAATCTTATGAAGATATTATTAAATCATATTTAAAAACTTGAAGTTCAATAAAATGAACTTTATTAAATCACACTTGAAAGTTGCTGTAATAAGGAGTTCAATATACTATATAAACATTCATCCAAATTCTAATTAAATAAAGTTTAATTCATTAATCACATATTCCTACAACTTTATAACATAATTCACCAAATTTCAAAAACTAACTCAAGTTTATTCTATTCTTTTCTTAAACATTCATCAAAATTAACCAACGTTTAACTCATCTTCTTCCTCAATTATATCCATATTTACAAAGAGGAGTTTTTTTTTTTTTGTTGGAAAAATAGATTAAAAGAGATATGAAATTGAGGGATGCAGATGTGGTTGAGATGTAGGAATAATGAGATTAGACAATAAGAATATGACTAAGGTTTCCTAAACTTCAACAAATCAAATGAGAAATAGCTTTATTTAGTGCGATGTAACAAATTAGTAGGTTATAGTTCTTAACTTTTGAAAATTGAATTTGAAAATATTATTATCTAGCATTTTTTAGTAGGTTAAGTTTTCTCATCTAGTTTTTTAAAAAATTGAAAGCTGACCTAAAATCCTATGAGGTTTTGAAGTAATACTCAAATTTATTCCAAAACCCTATAGGTAATTAGCAAGTTGAGTGGATGTGGTATCTTATAACGATCCACCCAATGGCATCCCTAATTAGATCTTAGTGGCTTGGCAGATTGAGAATGTCTTCAAAAAAAAAAAAAAAAAAGAAGAGTTAAGTGTACTTTGCAATGCTCATAATGACAGTACATAACAAAAATAGCACCCGTGGTGGAAATAAGCGCAGATCGACTCATGGAGGAAATATTGGGAGAATAAAGAATACTAATTCAAGTAATTATAGGGTTGACAAATTGGAAACTCAATCCATACACGCAGTATTTACAAAGTGCTTGAAAATTTAAGTTAGGTAGATATAAGAAGCCATAGACTGATGTCTAAAGCATCATAGATGTGAGTTTAGAAAAAAAAAAGAAAAAAAAGGAAGAAAAAGGATAAGGTTATGTGTAATACAAGGTTCTGAAATATATATATATATATATGTATATACATATTTATATAATCATAATTATTAAGTAAAATAATAAAATAAATAATATAAGATTGAGGGTAATTTTGCAAATAAGGTTAAGAGACAGGAGCAGTTTCGTCTTTTCATGATGGGACTATATAAACTACACTAACTTAGGGTTTCGTCCTTTGGGTCATTTGTCAACTATGATTCCATAAGCCTAGAGAGTGATAGGACCCTATAGGAAAACCGACCTAAAGGTGAATTTAGTGGCAAATCAAATAGGAATTGGTTTAAGGATAGATTAAACAAGTACGGAAGTTGTCGAATATGGAGTTCCAAGCGTAATCTGAACCAAGTAAGCATTCTAATCCATGTAAAGTAATTAGAAATTCCATGTTTAGGGTTAATTTAAATCTAGGAGCAATAGATTTAGAATTAGGATGAATTAAAAAGAGAGAAATTAAGGTTTGCAAAGTTGCACCAAGAGATACATAGCCTCTCAACACAACCGTGTTTTGACTGTGTTAAACCCAAATTTCACAAAGAGATATATGGCCTCCCAACACAACCGTGTCTCACTTGTGTTGAACCCAAACCCTATAGAAAGATACATAGCCTCCTAACACAACCACGTCTCGCCCCTATTGAACCTAAACCTTACAAAAAGATACATGGACTCCCAACATGGCCGTATCTCACCCGTGCTAAACCTAGACCTTACAAAAAGGTACACAACCTTTTACACGATCATGTATTATCCTATGTTGAGTTACACGACCTCCAACATAGCCGTGCTAAGTGAAAAATAACTTAATTGTATATTTATTTAACTTCTAATTAAACTAATTTCCACGTAACCTAGATAGTTAGTAAGACCTTAGATAATCTAATAGATTAAGAGAATTAAGAAATTATACTATTCTTAGGTCAGTACTAAGAAGGATGTATTAATGTTATATAGATTTCAACTTAACTTAAGTTCAAGACCAGACATACTTAAGGCTAAGATTCTAGGTACGTGTTTACCTTATTTATTAGTTGTAATTGTTAAGCAGTTATCAAATGATATGTGAAGGAAATATTATATGCTGCTTATGCTTAGCTTGGCCTAAGGGCTTGTAGTGGTAGATCCTTAGGAAGCACCTCGATGATCGATATGCCATGCTATTTCTAGTGGATTTGTGAATCAAAATGATTTAAAGTAAATTAAGGTTAGATAGGGCCTACAGTGGCAGTTCCCATTAGGACAATATTGTGTATTGAGGTTATGGGTACCCTTATGCTGTGAAATCGATTATGATTGATGTATGATTGTGTTGTGGATTAACGTTGCATATATGCATGTGTTATTAATGTAGTGTGTCATGCACATGTGGATGTGGTACTCATGTACTGAACTTAGGCTGGCCCCCTTTTCTACATATATATATTTTTAACTGTAGGTGAGAATGACAAGTAGATTATGATGAGAATGGGAATCTGGTAAGACATTATATGGATGAAAATGAGAGAGCACATTATTACTATGTGGATGAGGAGTGACGAAAATTGGAAGACTTGTGATTAGGACTTTTAGAAATCAAATTAGGATTATGAAGATATTAGTAGACTTTTATTTATTTTAAAGTTATATAAGAACAGAGGTTATTTTAAATGTTAAAGGAAAATTTCTATATTGTATTAATATTATAAATTGGAATGACTTATTTGAGAGTCATTTGTTTTATATTATTGAGATTATATTTTCATGAATGAATTTGTGAAGGTGAACAAGTTGGAGGTTATTCAAGGTTTTAGAGCCTTAATGTGTAACTACGAGATAGTAACATATGGTGGGCTGTAATGCTCTAGGTTTTGGGGCGCTATGATATGCCACTAATGCCGTGAAAAATGATTAAAAAAAATTAGAATCATTATCGAGCAATTTGCCTAAGTGAATCCCATTCACCAAACATGGATGAGAAACAATATTTGGCTAAAGTAATCAAAGCATGTCTAGTAAGTCATAACAAATATATTCAAGTCAGTTTCCATCCATCCATGCTAATGCATATTTTCAAAGTGAACTCTTACAAGCCTACTATCCATTGTAACAAGGAAAAAAAAAAGAAAAAAGAAAAAGGAAAAAAAACCTAGCACGTCTCAGAAACAAGGAAGAACAACCCACTTCCACTTTCACACATACATGCAAGGATATCAAAACGCATAACACACATAATTTGATGAAAGCATGAAGTCTAACTTGGCTATGTCTATGTTTCTAAAAACTTGGAAATATGGTAGCAGATCAACACAACAATTGAAGCTATTAAATAGGCATGCCATAACAGATTAATTTGATTGGAGCCACTGAATACAAGTTTGATGTACAAAAAGGGAGAACACCTTTTTTTTTTTTCATGTTATTGCCATTTGCCATTAAGCTCTCAAGAAGAAGTTGTAGAGCATGACATTGCTATTGGAGGTTCTAGTCACTTTTGT
The DNA here is from genome assembly GCA_037954665.1 of Laguncularia racemosa. Lineage (NCBI taxonomy): Eukaryota > Viridiplantae > Streptophyta > Magnoliopsida > Myrtales > Combretaceae > Laguncularia > Laguncularia racemosa. Next base: position 1,830,576 of record JBBMOL010000125.1, read on the forward strand.
CACTTTAAAATGGACTCTATCCTCGTTGCGATTATTGGTTATACCATTTAGTATCAATGAGATCTTGAGGGAGTCCTAGATTGCAAAAGATTTGGCCAAGAAAATTCAAGATTTGAAGCAGGAGTTTATCAATGATTCGTAACTATCTTCAAGGCTTATTGATGAATTAAATGTCCAAAACATCATTTGGTGGATCAGTTTTACTAAAGAAAGGAAAATATTGTAGGCATAGTGTTGAAGGAATCAGAGAGAAGCATGTTACAAATCATAGAGGAGGTGATATGCTTGTGAAAGGAAAATCTAGTCTTTGTACGAAATTAAAGGAGCAATCAAATTACACTTTGAAGAGGAGAACAAGCATGTCCCATTTAGCCAACAACTCAGTTACGAATTATTAAGAATAGGATGAAAACATACTTCATGAAAAGCCATATTGATAAAAGAAATTTCATTGATTGACATACATCATATATTATGTATATGTGATATATTAATATTAATAAATTATATATATATAATAATAAAATGAGTAGTTTCCATAATAATTGTTATCCATATTTTGTATCATTTATATATATTAAAATTTTATTAATATTTATACATTATGAATATATAATACATTATATATGTTAACCATCAAATTTTTTCTCTATATTCTATAACTCTCCAAAACCCAATTATGCTATGGCCCGCCACGTGTCCTCATTTCCTAAAGAGACACAAAGCTCAATTACCACTATTCTCCAATATTCACACTCATGTACTCCTGATAATAATTACAAATCATTTACTACATAACAGAGATTAATAAAATTTTCCATCCTCAACAATAAGTCATCAACATTTTTCTCAAATTAAACAATGGAAGTGATTAACATTCATTTATAATAGAAATTCTCAAAACGATTGAATAAGAAATTTAATGTATGTCTTTCCTTAGTCTATCTACTAGTTGTCATAATAGACGTATTCTATATTCTCTTCATTATTTTGATCTTGTGTTGTTTCCCCTAGGGTTTCAACATACCTCAAAATTTCTCCTATAGCATCTACCATTAAAAAAAAAAAAAATTCCTACGAAGGGTGAGCTAATGCCAAGTACAGTGCATACCTACACACACACAAGCATGCCATGCCAGAAGCAATAACACATGCAAGATGCAACATAGTATTCATACACAATTTTATTTATCTTTCACAATCTTTAGCCGATACACAATCACAATTTTAAACCTCATCACACATAACATTCACAAAGATCCTTTCATAATCCTTCCACAAACAATATATGCACATATATATATGACAAAGGTATTCATCTTTGTCCATAAATCCATTACCATACATAATAATAATATATATATGACAGTGGGTACTCCCCACTGTCCATGAGTTCATGAGTCCTCATACATCAATCTTCCACATTACACATCACAACATTCCACATACAGCCTTCCACATATGACCCAGATCATTTTGGTACACGACTCTACTAGGGACAATGTCACATACCGATCATTAAGATGCCACCCCAAGAACACTGAACCACACTTAGTTTCTTGGGCCTAGCAATTCACAATCACATGCAAACTTAATCAGGTTCATTTACAATATTATTAAATCTACACAAAAAATCTAATTTATCCAGCACAAGCAATAAACATTGTATACACAAACTTGACTTTGTAAAAATTGGTTTGTCTTATACTTTTTTAGCTTCACAAGTCTCCCAAACCTATACATGATTCAAATTTTTTGCTTTTAGAATTATATTCCTATAAATATCAAAAGGAAAATAGATGCGTTTCAACTCAACACGGTCATGTTGGAGGTCGTGTAGGTGAACACAAGGTAGTATACAACCGTGTTAAAGACTGTGTACATTTCTTTCTCTCTCTCTCTATTTTTTTTTTAACATGGGCGAGACACGACCATGTTAAGAGGCCGTATATCTCTCTATTCATTTTTTTCTTTTTTTTTTTCAATAGGGTCTCAACATGGTCATGTTAAGAGGTTAAGTATTTCGTTGTCCACTATTCATCAACATGATCATGTCGAGAGCTCATATATCTCTCTATCCACTATTCATCAACACGGTCTCAAACCGGTTAGGTTGAGAGGTCATGTATCTCTCTATCCACTTTGGTTCATCAACACAGTTTCAACATGGTCATGTTGAGAGGCCTTGTATCTCTCTATTCACTCTTTAATTCAACATGCCCATAACACAGTAATGTTGAGAGACTGTGTATCTTACTATATACTTCATAAATCGATCCCTTAGTCTAAGTTCTAATAAATTTAATCTAATTGATCTATATAATATGAAATTTACAATATAATACACTAGTAGGTACACTTACTTAACCCGAGCCCTTATCATGATAGATGAATCGCTTGTTTAGTCCCTTGCATATCATGTATTGATCTAGATCTATAAATGAATCTTAATTCATTACTCCCTATGCTACCATATACATGCATAAATCACGATTCATAATCATTAATCTACATACTTACCTTGATTTGATACACTCGTTGTAGTACAGCTATCCTCTCCTCTTGTAGGTGTACATAAGAAGGCTTTACGGTTTTTTGAACTGCGCAAATGAGGCAAAAAGATGTTAACCCTAGGTTAAATTCACTTATATACTTAAAGTCATAAAATTACCATCCTATCCTCATTACTTTAAACTATTTACCTTCTTGTCCTTAATATATATATATTAAGGACAAGAAGGCATATAAAATACTCATTTATATATATATATATATATATAATATTCTGAGTAATTACATTCTCTCCCCTTAAAAGAATTTTCGTCCACGAAAATTACCTGGATTATTGAAGAGTTTTGGGTATCTTCTTCTCATCCCCTCTTTTAATTCCTAGGTTGCTTCTCTTTCTGTTTGATTGCTCCACTGCACTTTAACATATTTGATAACTCGCATTCTCAAATTCTACTCTTTAGTATCTATAATTCTGATAAGTCTCTCCACTGTTGTGAGATTTGGCAACATTTGCAAAGGTTTTAGTGCAGTGATTCGATCTAAGTTAGGTGCATATTTTCTTAGCATGGAAATGTGAAATATATTGTGTACCTCAACTAGACTTAGTGGTAATGCCAATCTATATGCCATTGGTCCAATCCTCTTGAGAATTTTGAAGGGTCCTACATATCTAGGATTCAATTTCCCTCTTAATCCAAACCTTATCACCCCCTTCGTGAGTGAGATCTTTGACAACACATGATCTCCCACTTGAAACTCTAATGAGCGTCTCCTCTTATCTTTATATAACTTTTAGTGGCTTTGGGCTAACTGCATTCTTTGCCTAATCAACTTCATTTTGTTTACTGCATCTTATACTAGATCAAGTCCCAATATTTTTTTTATCCCACCTCTTCCCAATGCAAAGGCGACCAACACCTTCTTCCATATAACGCCTTATATGGTGCCATTTGGATGGTAGCTTAATAATTGTTGTTGTAAGCGAACTTCACTAAAGGCAGATGTTCATCCCAATTTCCACCAAGGTATAATGCACATGCCCTCAACATATTCTCCAATATTTAAATTGTTAGATATGACTGACCATCCGTCTATAGGTGAAAAGCCATATTAAATTATAGTTTTTTCCCTAAATCTCTATGTAGACTATTCCAAAACCTCCCCACAAATCTCAAATCTCTATTTGACACTATGGAGACCATCACCCCCATGTAAATTTACAATTTCTTTTATGTAGATTTATGCTAGTTTCTTAAGTTTGTACCCAATACCTATTGGAATAAAGGTAGTGTTTGGTTGCCACAAAAATGTTGTACTGGACCGGACAATTTTTTTTATCCTATGTTTGATTGCCATTCATGAAAAAAGTATTGGACAAAAATTCAATGTGGTACTGGACAAAATGAAAAATTTTTGTACCACATGTAATTAGGTACAAAAAATCTGGTACTGGACAAAAATTCTTTTTTTTTTCGAAATCTCCAACTTGCCATTTATATTTTTCCCTTTACAAACAAACCCTATCTCCCCAAACCCTTTTCATTCGAACCCATTTGCGCCGCACTAGCTTGCCCTTCAAGTGCAGTAGGAAAACCCATCAGTGCCGCTCCAACAACAGGATTCATCATGCAATCGACTGCTATTCAAACGTCATTATCGTCACGCCAGAAGTCGTCGTCAGGTTCGTATTCTTCCATTCTTTCTCACATTCTTGCTTGCTTTTCTATATTCCCCATATGCTCTACCTGTGGTTATTGCTGTCCGTTTAGATTTCCTTCGCTTGCTTTTCTATCTTCGTCGCATGCTCTCCGTTTGGTTGTCACCGTGCGTTTAGATGTCTGTTGAAATGGAACGGTGGCGGTGGATCAATCTTTCATGTATAAATAGATTATCACGTGTCCCAACTTGATTCCAAACTCACGTTTTGATTTCTAGTATGATAAGAACAAAGAAAATTACATAGCATAAGAAAAATAATATAACATAAGTTTTTTTTTTAAAACCATGTTTATTGCTAATTTCAAGTCAAGATTTTTTTATGTTATATTATATTTATCATGTATATATACTATATTGGAACACATTTTTAAGATAAAAGAAAAGTAAGTAATGTGTTATTTTATTAAATATAACATAAATTATTGTAATTTATAATATGAATTATTAAATTTTTTCAATCAATGGATTTACATGAATTATTTTATATAATTTATAATCTCTTCAAATTGTATTTTCTTATAATAATATCAAATATGTATAAATAACCATGATATAATTAAAAAGGGTATAATTGTCAAATTTACTATGTTCAGTCTAGTACTTTGCAATTCCAAACACTGGACAGTACAAAAATCTTTGTCCAGTACTGAACAAACTAATTGTGGTACAAAAAATTTTTTTGTCCAGTACTCCTTGTTCTATCCAATACCAGTAACCAAACGCTACCAAAGTGAGCTAATTTTGTAAATCAGTCCACAATTACCCATACAGCGTCTAACTTTGTCAAAGATTTGGGTAATGTAGTGATGAAATCTATGGTAACATGTTCCCATTTCCGCTTTGGCATAAGTAAGGGTTATAATATGCTAATGGGTCTCTGATGTTCTATCATGATCTATTAGGAAGTCAAACACTTAGATACATAATCAACCACTTCTCTCTTCATATTCCTCCACCAATAATGGTTCTTCAAATCTTTATGCATCTTGGTACTTCCAAGGTGAACGAAGTACTCAAAATAGTGTGCCTCCATTAATATTTCTTTCTTCAATTCATCTACTCTTAGCACACATAACCTATGACCATACCTCAACAACCCCTCTACATCTTTACTAAATGCTACAACTCTTCCTTCTTCCATTCTTTTCTTTATTTCTTATATTCCCTTATCTTCAGCTTATGCAACCTTTATTATGTCAATAAACACTAGCTATATTCATAAGTTGGCAAGTCCATCTCCAATTTCTTGAGTCACAATCTTTAGATCTAATTTTTGCATATCTTCTTCCGAGTTGTGATGAAAGTTGCTAGATTACCATGCTTCTTTCTATTAAGTGCATCAGTAATGATGTTTACCTTTCCAGGATGACACTGGATGTCTAAGTCATAGTCTTTTATTAGTTTTAGCCAGTGTCTTTGCCTCATATTTAGCTCTTTTTAGGAAAATAAATACTTGAGGCTTTTTGCAATATGTCAATATTCTACACTTCTCACCATATAAGTAATGTCTCCATAACTTGAGTGCAAATACCACGATTACTAATTCCAGATCATGTATCGGGTAATTCTTCTCATAAGGCTTCAACTACCTAGATGCATATGCAATCACCTTATAATTCTACATCAACACACATTTAAGCCCTTGAATAGAGGCATCACTATACATCACAAATTCTTCACCACTGACTAGTAGTGCAAGTACCAGTGTAGAAGTCAATCTCTTCTACAATGTCATGAAGCTTGCTTCACATCGGTCATCCCATACAAACTTTACTCCTTTCTAAGTCAACTTGATTAACAGGGTTACTAGTTTGGAGAATGCTTCCACAAAACTTTTGTAGTATCATGTTAACCCTAAGAAGTTTCTAATTTTTGTTACAGTCTTTGGCTTGGGCCACTCATTTATAGCTCTTATTTTCTTAGGATCTATAGATAATCCATCCTTACTAATCAAATGTCCCAAAAAGGTGACTTAGTTCAGCCATAACTCACACTTCTTAAACTTGGCGTACAACTTTTCTACTTGCAATCTGCTCAATACAATCCTCAAGTGCTGCTTGCGATCTTCGTTTCTGGAGTATATTAAAATGCCATCTATGAAAACAATGACAAACATGTCTAAGTATTCCTTGAATATCCAGTTCATTAAGTCTACGAAGGCTACTAGTGCATTTATGAGTCTAAAAGGCATTACTTGGAACTTATAATGCCCGTATCTAGTTTTGAATTATGGATGTCCCCCTCCTTAATCCTCAATTGATGGTACTTGGATCTCAAGTCTATTTTTTAGAAGACTTGAGCTTCTTGTAACTAATTAAACAAGTCTTCAATCATCGAGAGAGAGTATTTATTTTTAATTGTAACCCTATTCAACTCCTAGTAATCTATATATAATTGCATGTTGTTGTCTTTCCTCTTCATAAGTAATACCAATGTACCTCAAGGTGAGACACTTGGCCTAATAAACTTATTGTGTAACAGCTCTTGTATTTAATCCTTTAGCTCTTTTAACTTTGTGGGTACCATACGATATAAGGCATATCAGCCACTGTATTTATGCTGAATTCAATCTCCCTTATATGAGGTAAACCTAGTAGGTCATTCGAAAATACTCTAGTAAATTCCTTCACTACCCTTACTCTCTTAATTTCCATCACCTCTTCAGCTTCAACTGCTACTAATGCCATCATACTTTTACCCCACAACTCATAAGTTGGCAATCATACTGAAATTGTTCTCCTTCTAACGTGTTGAAATGGATGGTCATATCATGACAATCCATTGTTGCATGGTGTCTAATTAACTAATCTATTCCCAAAATTACATCAAAATTGGTCATGTCTAGCACTAGAAGATCTATAAACAATATTCAACCCTACACTTCTATATAAACCTTTCTACATATTTAGTTCATCCCTTACCATACCTATAGGGGTACACAAGCTCAATACATCATTTAGCACTTCTTGACATACATTATATTTACTTCTAAATGCATTCATTAGATATGCATGAACGTGATGCACCGGTATTAAACAATACAAATGCTTCAGTAGATGATAGGAATCAAAATCTGTCAAGACCTATCATTAGGGCAAGAGCTAAAGGATTTCAAATCTTAGCGATGAGGACCCATTTTGAGCACATCGACCCCGGAATTATTTGTTTACTAACCCATTTTCTCTTATTCATGTATTGTATATTCCAACAGGCACACTTATCATACTTTACAGGGCGATGGACAAACTCACTAAGACTCAGCTTGTGGGTTATCCATAGACCGACCTAAACCGGCGATAAGCTGGGCGACGAATCCTATGGAAGAGCTAGCATGATGAAGACTATTTTTATTTATAATTATTTCTTTGGACTACTTATGTCAAGCCCCAAAAGGGGGCCTAGAAGCCTCTATTAAATTATCATAGCATGTGTGCACCCGTTACATGATAATCGTCTTACGAGTCAGAGATCGTAAGACTCTAAGTAAATAATTACATCTGCAACAAGTTATAATATATATGATTAGATAATAAAATATCACTATGGAAGCCGAATCCCACGGCCAACCATGATCGCAGAGAATCGGTATCCCCTACCAATCAGTAAAATAGGATAAATCCTAGGTTTCTTAATTGAAACATTTCTATTTACATTAGGGTCCTAACATTTCATCTAAGTAAATCTATCATTCACAAATCTTACTCCGTTGTTTTGATCTTCCACTCTCAACAATTAACATCTTAGCCCATCTCGTACTTTCGCTATCAACACCTACATAAAGTCTGTGAGGGGGTGAGCACACCTTGGCTTAGTGAATGGGATGGTAACACTTTCAATGCTACGTACACATACAAAAACAACTCAAATCAAACATTAGACAAATGCTATATACATACACAAGAAAATTCAAATTAAGTTATTAAACCTATGCTAAGTACACAAGCAAGCAAATTCAATTTAAAATATTAAACGTATGCTATGCATGAACAACCATATGAATGAAACATCTCACGTGGTCTTCCAGTAACTAATGTAAAGTCTAGGGTTTACGCCCCCCTTGACCTTGGGTTGGGGATTCCGAAGCCACCAGCAATGCCCAAGTCATTACCCGGTTTATTTATCTTATCACTTAGTTAATTATGATATCTTATTATCTCAACAGTGAACACTCCCGTGCCTCTCTACACCAGACAAAGCAAAACCCTCAAGGACAGGCCGAACTTGGAACCGTCAAAGCGCAACAATCCCCTAATCACTTAGTTCGCACTTGGCAGAACAGCGATCCTCTTGATCACTTCCGATGCATCCTATGACAGTGATGGCCTTCAATCTCATACAATGTCTCGTGAAATGCATGTCAGGTTTTTAAATCAAGTCCTCTCCCTTAATTAATTTATTTAGGGTGATCAAACAACATTTACAATCACAATCAATCATATCACAAAAGTAAACATCAAACATTCCATTTCACTCATCCCAACAAGCACAAATCATGTTCTTCTTATCATTCATCACAAGCAAGGATTATGCATGGGTTGTCACACAGAATCGACATTGAACCCAAATCCCTACGGACATAGACCTATCCAGCTTTTATAATGGATTAAATTATCTCGACACCTCTCTGTGCCATTTCTTTTAAATGTCAAACTGCTCGGGTCAACTTATAATCATCAGATCTGGCACCTCTGTGCCCTTTTTCTCAAATGCTGAACCACTCGGGTTGGCTTACAATCATTTCTAACACCTCTGTGTCATCGCACTTCTCAAGTGCTCTATTATTGTCACACTTTCGAGAGCCAACAAGGTCAACTCGCATCTTTCTTTTTTAATGTTTTCAGGATACTGTGTATAATATACATATATACATATCTATACATATATATGTTTGGAACCTTTCCTCAATTAAGGACAATTCGCTAGACATTTCCCCTTGCATACTTAAGAGGTAAGAAAATATGGTCATTGATTTGTAAAAATTGAGGTTGCACTCATGATTTGGTATGGTTATTTTCATAAGTGTGTTTCGTAATTAAAATAGGAAAATAAGTTTGTTGAGTATATGTATGCACATTCAGGAACCAACTCTGACATGTATACATACTGATGCCTATACACCCTATTCCAACTAAGCATACCTATTCGGTAGTTATAGAAGGAAAAGCTAAGTTTCTATATTTTGGTTAATTCGGAAGAAAACAATTTATAAAACATGGGTTAGGCTTATAGTTATAGCACTAGCGATATTGTGCTAGGTGTTATCATTAAGGTAATGACATCTAAACTCTCGAACCATTCATTCCTCTACATTCCTCATGACTTATTTCCTAACTCATTAATTCTCACCACATAGTTCAACAACAATCACATTAAATAGCAAATACAACAAACAACAATTTCACATACATAGCATTTCACATACCACATAACATAGTAGCATATCATTAAGTTTTCCACTCACCTGTTTAGGGTTGTCGTAGTCCTAATCGTCCTCAAGTGATTCCGACGTGTAGTCCCTTCTCCGAGCATGGTATCGAAGGGTCAGCTACAATAACTCTCTGAAATTTCCGTTAGGTTGCTCGATTCCTCATTCACTCCCATCTCTTCTCAAGCTCTTTGATGCCTTTCCCCATACTCTCATATACCAGCACATTCCCACACACCACAAGTACACCAACATACACATATTCTTATCCATTTACATACACAGTTCACACACCACACACGTACCTATACATACATACAGACCGACTCCTTTCACCTTCCACTCCATTATCATACACACATGCACACATGCCCTACATATACTTCACACCACCAATACATACTTTCCCACATACTCTACACACACTACATTCACCTTTTGCACCCATACGCCACATATCATCTTATACGCATACATACATACCCATGTACACCACTCCTCCTATATACACATCACATACCTACTCACCACACGTCCTTTACACATATACACACATATCACGTACTCCACCTACCATCCATATACACACATGTACCATACACCCCACATCTTCCATACACCTATGCACATACTCCATTTACACCTTGCACCATCAATACACACACCTACATACTTTGCATACACCACATTTGCCTTCCTTACCCACATATACATATTCATACTCCACACATCGTCTCATATTCGTACATACATATCCCACATACATCATCAATACACACCCTAGTACCACACACCCTACACCTTCCATACATATATACACACACAATACTCTACACATCCCACACCTTTAATACACCTACATACCCTCTCGCACACACCACATATCATCACCTACACATACACACATCCTCACACACCGCACACCTTCATTAACACATAAACACTCTGATAAAGCCATTTTATACTCAATCTTTATAGTATAAATTGTGTTAAATTATTATTGATTTTATAGAAATCATAAGGAAATGGTACTCTAATTCTATCATCGTGATAAATCAGGTTAAATGGAGTCAAGGATGCCAATTCAAGTAAATTAGAGAAGCCATCTACAACTTGGTTCAAAGACAAGGATTTACATCGCCGGAGGGAAGTACATGGGCGTGTAATTGAAGCACACGGCCGTGTACTTGGTTTTGAATCAATAGGAAGATACACGGTTGAAGTACACGGCCGTGTATCGGAAGCACGATTTGAGGCACGGCCATGGCGCAAACCGTGTTACACACTGAACAAGAAGACGAAAATGTGGACTTTGAACAGAGAGAGACACGACTTAGGGCACGGCCGTGGTGGAAGCCGTGGGCGAAACCGTGCTTGGAGCCATGGTGGAAGCTAGACGTGCCAAGGAGAAGAAAGTGTGGAACATCAACCAGATGAAGGCACGGCTTGAAATCTGGCCATGGGTCTAACCGTGGTACACATTGGACACGGATGAAGACTTGTAGATTATGCACAGATGAAGGCACGGCTTGAAATCTGGCCGTGTGTTGAACCGTGGTACACACTGGGCGCGGATGAAGACTTGAAGAATATGCACAGAGGATGGCACGGCTTGACCCACGGCCGTGTGGTAGGGCGTGCCAGGCAGACGAATCTTCACTTCTCGAAATCTACTTGGAAAAGGAAAGACCTTTTCGTATCTTGCTCGCAAAAGATCACATGCTATCCTTCTAATAATATAAATAGAGCCAACCCTAGAGGATTAGAGGAACTTTTGAACTTTTGAATCTTTGGATCTTGAAGAAGGAAATGCGGAGGCAGAGCAGGCAACCGGGTTCATTATGTTTTTATTTTTATTTTTCGTTTTATTGATGAACATGAGTAGCTAAGCTACTTTTCTAGCCAAAGGGTCATAGATGTTTAATTCTCCACGAATTGTGAGGTCTAATTGACTTGTATTTATTTTATTCTTCGCTTTCAGGTATTCATATATCTTCTGATCGTTTTGTCATTATTATCTTGTTGATTGGTATGAATAGAGCTCTTCTACTCAATTAGCAAGTTAATATATTGTCAACTAGCACGTCAAATCCGTAATTGTTTGATTGTTCTAGTCTTAGTGACGCAATAACATGTTTGGTTATAAAAGAGATGATCGAATTCATGTTATGGAGGTGTGTGATCATGTTTAAATAGGTTATCCTATAATCTACTGGCATGAATTGGTGGTCTCTCTAGATCTTAATGCTATTGATAGATTAAATCCTAAGCGCTTGTCTAGGGTTGTTTAATCAATAAGAGAAATAATTCAAAGTGCTTGTCTGAGGTTATCGAGGAAGTAAGGAGAGATAGGTTGTTAGAGCTTGTTAATAACCATAACCAGTTTATCTAGGAACAAGAATAGAGAACATTTGCATCGATGATCAATTCCTAGAATTAAACTATCTTGATTCCTTTGGCTAGGCTTTTTATCAATATACAACTTTCTTATCTTGTTTTAATTTTATTTGATTCACAAACCAAACCCCCCATTTTCCTTTTCCTTTTTATTCTCCTTGGATAGAAATAAGTTTAACCAATCTCTGTGGATTCGACCCTACTCACCACTATATGCAAATCATATAATTGTTTAGGAGTAGGTTTTATTTTTGTTGGATTCGACACCCATCACACTCTTACGCCCTACATACCATCACCTACACTTACACACATCCTTACACACACACATGCCACACACCCACACACACATACCGCACACCCTTACACCCATCACACATCATTACCAACACATACACACTTCATTCACACACACACACTCCGTATACACTACATCACCTCCTCGTTAGTAAGTATTTATACTTGCTCCAGTTAGGGTAAAAATGTACTAAAAATTGCAAAGATGCCACTAAGTGGTTAGTTTTCTAAAGGACAAATTACAAAATACAAGAATAAAAAGGTTGGTTCTCATAAGCAACAATTACAAATACAAATGGTCTTCAAGTGGCCGATTCTTCTTTGATTCATGTAGTCTATGAATAACTCACAAATTGAGCTTTAGCGAGTTTATCATCGCCCTATAAAAATCGACAAGTATACTTGTTGGAATGCACAACAAATAAGTAATAGAAAAGAAGTTATTAAACAAATATTTTTTGGGTCAGATTGTTCAAAGAGGACCCTCATCACCAAATTTTGTAACCCTTTAGCTCTTGCCCTAGTGATAGGTCCTATAGGATTTTGATTCCTATCATCTCCTCAGGCCTTAGGAAGATTTGTCCTCAAATCTAATAGGTCAAATGCAGTAGAGACTCTATATCCTCCTAGCAAGTTATCTGTAAAAATATCACTGTAGTCTCCTAGTACCTGAGATACCATAGGGGCTAGTTGCTCTCGCCCCTCCATCTTTAAGATATATCTCATCTGCAACACATATAATGGTCTATCATCTGCTATGGTCTCCCCTAACTCAAACTGTCCCACAAATAATGTCTTCTTCTTCCCTGTTTCACTTATATGTCTTTGAACCTCTTGGCCCTCTAATGGTTTACTCATCTGCCCCTGAACCTTTTAGACCTCTAATGGTTGACGCATCTGCTTCCGAACTGCTTGGTCCTCTGAAGGTTGACTCATCTGACTATTAACCTTAAGGAACTCTGATGGTTGACTTATTTGTCTTTGCACCTCTTGGACCTCTAATGGTGACATAAGGTTCAATACCATATGTTTACCCTCCTACTGGAACATATAAGTATTTCTATAGCCATCATGTAAAACCTTCCTATCATACAACCACGGCCTGTTAAGCAATATATGGGATGCACACATAGGAAGAATGTCACATTTTATTTCATCATGATATTTATCCCCTATATTGAAAGGTACCCTAGCCCTCTAAGTCACATGGAGACTCTGCTACTCACTTAACCAATGTAATTTGTAGGGTACTAGATGTGGGCTAGTTACAAGTTGTAATTTCGATACTAATGAGGTAGCCACAACATTAGTACAACTACCACCATTAATTATAAGAGCACATAAATTACCTTGTACCCTATAAGATATGTTGAACAAATTTTCTCTCTACCCATCATCAATGGTTGGAAAAGAAGTCAACGCTCAGCGTAGTACATTAGTAGACAAATACAAATCATTTGACATAGTTGCTTATTAATTTCAACAAGCCAACAACACACACCATGTCAACTCACATTCACACACCCATGGTGCAACAAACACCTAATGGAACATACACCCTAAACAGTTTCACACACATACACACACTCCCACAATCATGCTGCACACACTCTCCTACGATTCACTTTACTTCACACCACAACACACACACTTCGGGTCAACAACAACACCCTCTACATCACGGTATACATACACTTGCTATATTTCAACACATAACCAAAGGCAACAAACACCTTCACAACAACACTACTCTAACGCCATACCCGAGATGATGGGAATCTTCTCGGCAATCTTGATGGATAGGGAACTTGATTTGGGAGATGATCCAAATCACTCATATGCATACATGTTTTTCTTTATCTAATAAACATTTGAATGATAATCGAGCAGGTACAATGATCTTTCTTCACGGGATGCCAAATGAACTTCACTATTAGTCAATTAGGGACATCATCGGATTCTCATCCAATGAGCCGTTGTGATCAACATTGACTCAACGAATCGGCTCTTTGAAGATTATTAATTTTTGCACTTGTAATTATTTCTTTGGACTATTTATTTTGTAAGTTTTTTGGACATTTTTATTTAGTTGTAATTGGTGTTTTTAGGACTGGCCACCCTATAGTAGCATAGTTGTAATTTTGTGGACATTTTAACCCTAAAGGAAGCAAGTATAAATACTTGCTTAAGTAGGGTTTTAGGGGAGAATAGACTTGAAAATTTGCAGTAAACATTTTTCGTGAGAGATTAGGGTTTCCTAAGATTTCATAGGACTCTTATCAATTTCAATCCAATTAGAATTGTGGCGAGTTGCAACCTAGTGAATTGTGAGTTATATCAATTCCCTAAGTTGATTTCCTTTTCATCACTAGTGTGTAATATCTAGGGTTGATTAGGTTGGTTCTTATTGATCTGATTTTAGTGTCACTTGTGATCCAAAATCCTTTCATGTAATGTTATCTAATTGATTGGTTTTATCTCTTAATATTGCATTCAATTTTATCTTATATTATTTTGCGTGGAATTTCATTGTGTTGAAGAAGAGTTCACGGTTTATGTATTGGTGTTATTGATTGGGATTTTTATTGGAAATTGAATTGAGTTCTTGATTCATTTTAGCAATAGCATCATTTTGGTTTTAATCATCATTGTTTTCATAAATCGGATCACCTTCAAATTTTAGGGTTCATGCCAATTGTTCTAATTTGATCCAGTTTTGATCGTGTGATTTAGAGTTGTTTAATTGGTTTATTTGCATATGCTTAGAGCCCCTTTTAAGCATATCATCTTTTTGGTATCAAAGCTTAAGGTTTTGAGAAGGGGTAGATTGATTTTGAATTCGAAAATTAGGGGTTGTTGAGTTAGCACCTTGATCCGAATTATGAAGTGGAGTTGAGTTATTTCATTGTGTTGTTGAAGTGCTGTCATTGTTGTTAGTTGTTGTAAACTTGGAGTGCTTGTAACATTCTTGGATTCCTTGAGAATTGGCCGTGAGTGTATAGTGTCCTTGAAGTGGACTGTGAGGAGTAAGGATTGTTCATTCTTTGTGATCAAGTGGAGAAGAGTGAATTGTTGTATTGCATTTTCGGAAATTGAGGAGTAGCAATTGTAATTTTCATATTTGTATTTTTTAGAATTGAGGTGTGAGTTAAGGAAGCAATTTGAATTTCAAAACACACATTAAGTGATTGAGTAATTATGTGTTCATTTGAATTTGAAATAGCTTCTTACCATTTGTGGAATAGAGAAATTATTGAACTCAATTTGAAATTGAATTTGAGCTGCCTTGATTGTTGAAAATTGCGGTTTGATATCTTATATGGAAGTGGAAAAGTTCACCGTGACTTGAAGGTGTATGTTTGTGGTGTTGTATTTTGTAATGTTAGTAAAGGGTGTGTGCATTTGGCGTGGTTTTTGTGTGTTGTTTAGAGAAGTATTGTTGGTAGCGAGAGTGATGGTGGAGAGCTCTTGATTGTGAGCAAAAGAAGTGTGTGTGGCGATGTGAAGTTGTGCATTTATGTGTGTGTTGAGGTACTGCACATTGTGAATTAAAGTAGTGTGAAGCTAAGGCAAGAAAAGGAAAGTTAAGTAGTAGAATTTGAATTCAAACAAAACAATTAAAGTGTGAAAGTAATTAAACTCATTACTTAAACACTTGTGGTTAAATTTAATTCTTAAGTACTTAGAAGTGATTGTCTGTACTTCATTTATTTAACTTTACTTGAAGTACTAAGAATTATCTCCTTGTGTTTTAAGTTCTTGTAATGTCGGTTTATTATATTGGTGTGGTTGTTAAACGTCTTCTTGTGAATTGGTGTTATTGAAGGATTATGGTGTAATTTGTGGAAGTGTACGTCATCAAATCATAAACACGTCAAACGATAGTGTGAATGGGGGAATTGGCAATGAGGCTAATTGCTAGGTTGGTGGAGGTCAGGGTCATAACACTGCAGGTAGAAGGACTTTGGAAGAACAACTCTAGGATCTTACTACTATTGTTGCTACTTTAGCAATCAGGATTGATAGGATGACATTACCACAACTAGTAGTGGTAAACCCTCAAGCACCACCTCGGGTAGCTCCATAAGACCTCTAGAGAGAAGGAGTAGTGGGAGGAGGAAACTTAGGTAGAAGGATGGAGGGAGATCATCACCCCTATAGGGAAGAGAGGGACAACAACTTTGGGGTTAATCCTTACCTAAATAGGGATTTCAGGTCACCTAGGGGATTGGAATATGTGAAGCTGTAGATGCCTTCCTTTGATGGTAGGGGTTCAACTACTGATTATCTGGACTGGGAAGATAAGGTTGAGGGTATCTTTGAATGCTATGAGATTGATGATAATACCCAAGTTCAACTGGCTGCTATTGAGTTCATAGGGTATGCCACCTCATGGTGAAAGAATCTGATTATCAGTAGGTGTAGGGATGGTGAGGCTGAAATACAAACATAGAGGGATATGAAAAGGGTTTTGAGAAAGAGATTTATTCCTGAGCACTACAGGCAGGAACTGTTTATGCGTCTTCAAACCTTGAGGCATGGAGGCAAGACAGTCGATGACTATGTGCAAGTTTGAAACCTTAATGATTAGATATGGGTCAATTCAGCCTCCAGAGCAAACCCTAGCATGCTTCGTCTCAAGACTGAAATATGAGATAGCGTGTGTAGTTGAGCTATAGAGGTACAATACACTTGATGAGGCTATTCAGTTAGCCTTGAAAGTGGAGAGGCAGAGGCAATCCAACTTATTCAAGGTTCCAAATAGCAGGCCTAGTACTACAACCAGGCCTATGGGAGTTAAGGGTCGATCAAGAGGACCAAAGGTAGTAGGTGAGTCGGTGAGGGCAGTGGACAAAGCTACCCCCAGCACAGACAGGGAGAACATGACCTCAGGAAAGGGTAAAGAGGTAATAGCACCAGATGTTAGGCAGACTGTACCGGGAACTACTAGTGGGAAAGTGTACCAAATTAAATTCTTTAAATGAATAGGATTTTGGCATATGGCAGCACAGTGTCCTAATAAGAGGGTCATGACTGTTATGGAGGGTGCTGGAGAGGAGGATGAGGATGAGAAGGAACCAGTTGAGCCTACAGATCTATTTATAGCACTGTAGGAATATTATGATGATCAGACTGCAAAAACACATGAGGAGTGCACAAGTGAACAATATGTACCCATTAATGTGTTGCGCAGGGCTTTGACTTTATCTCCTGATGCTAAGGAAAAAACAGAAGGAGAACATATTCCACACTTCTTGCAGGATCGGAGGTAAGTTTTGTGTACTCATCATAGATAGTGGTAGTTGCACGAATGTTATATCTGTTGCACTGGTAGATAAATTACAATTATCTACTAGTACACATCTTAGCCCTTATAACTTGCATTGGTTGAATAATCGGGGTAGTATGCATGTTACACAAAGGGCAAAGGTGCTAGTGAGTGTTGGGAAGAAATATCATGATGAGATCTTATGTGATGTGATCCCTATGTGTGTATTTCATTTACTATTAGGTAGGCCCTGGATGTTTGATCGAAAGGTGTTGCATGATGGCTTCAGAAACACCTATATGTTTCGAAAGGAATGGTCTTGAATAGTATTGGTACCTATGTCTCCATCTGAGGTGCATAAATTCCAAAAGCAAGTCAGGACTACTTCAGTTTCATCTAGTAATTGGGAAAACAACACAATAGAGGCATCCGGGTTCGGTCTAAGAAGTGACCCTCTAGATTTGAGGGCAAATCTTTTAAAGGCCCGAGGATATGATGGGAATCTTCCCAGCGATCTTGATGGACAGGGAACTTGATTTGGGTGATGATCCAAATCACTTATATGCATACATGTTTTTCTTTATCTAATAAACATTTGAATGATAATCTAGCAGGTACAACGATCTTTCTTCATGGGATACCAAATGAACTTCACTATTGGTCAATTAAGGACATCATCGGATTCTCATCCAATGGGCCGCTGTGATCAACATTGACTCGATGAATTAGCTCTTTGAAGATTATTAATTTTTGTACTTGTAATTATTTCTTTGGACTATTTATTTTGTAAGTTTTTAGGATATTTTTATTTGGTTGTAATTGGTGTTTTTAGGACTAGCCACCCTATAGTGGCATAGTTGTAATTTTGTAGACATTTTAACCTTAAAGGAAGCAAGTATAAATACTTGCTTAAGTAGGGTTTTAGGGGAGAATAGACTTGAAAATTTGCAGCAAACATTTTTTGTGAGAGATTAGGGTTTCCTAAGATTTCATAGGACTCTTATCAATTTCAATCCAATTGGAATTGTGGTAAGTTGCAACCTAGTGAATTGTGAGTTATATTAATTCCCTAAGTTGATTTCCTTTTCATCACTAGTGTGTAATATCTAGGGTTGATTAGGTTAGGTCTTATTGATCTGATTTTTGGCGTCACTTGTGATCCAAAATCCTTTCTTGTAATGTTATCTAATTGATTATTTTTATCTCTTGACATTGCCTTCAATTTTATCTTATATTGTTTTGCATAGAATTCCATTATGTTGAGGAGGAGTTCACGGTTTATGTGTTGGTGTTATTGATTGGGATTTTTATTGGAAATTGAATTGAGTTCTTGATTCATTTAAGTAATAGCATCATTGTGGTTTTAATCATCATTGTTTTCATAAATCGGATCACCTTCAAATTTTAGGGTTCATGCCAATTGTTCTGATTTGATCTAGTTTTGATCTTGTGATTTAGAGTTGTTCAATTGGTTTATTTACATATGCTTAGAGCCCCTTTTAAGCATATCAAAGAAGCAATTCAAAATTCAAATAGCATTCAATTAATGCTACACAATAACTTCTTCAAACTTAGTGAATGTGTTTGAATTTCAAATAATTTCCTTAATCTCCATGTAAGGCAAATCTGAAAATTGCAAATGACACTCCTCAATTTTCGAAAACACTACAAGCAATTCACTCTTCTTTGTCTCAATGGATGTAACTTCAATTCCGAACAAGCACAAAGGAAAGCACACCTCCTTCCTTCATGACAAGTTCAAGAAGACAAAGGCTACTACAAGTACTCCACGTCCACTTCAACAACACAATTATAACGCAACAAAAAAACCACAATCAACTACTACAATCTCACTTCAACAATTCGGATCAAGAAGTCAATTCAAGAACCCTAATTGTCAAATGAAGTTCACGCAATTCCCCTTCTCAAAATCGTGCTCTGATACTAAAATATGATGTGCTCAAGGGATCCAATTTCAAGTACACAATTACAATTGTAGAATCAATTAAACAAAAACCCACAATATGGCGTGATTCCAAGAACCTCAAAAGATGATGTGCTCTGATACCAAAATATGATGTGCTTAAGAATCCAAATCACAAGCACACAATACAAATGAATAATCTACCGCACTAATTAGACTCAAATGGTGTGATGAACAAAATGAAGAAAAAATCCCCAATTGGCGTGAATTAAAGAATTAACAATCTCAAATGGCATGAATCAAATTAAAGTATTACAAGGGA
This sequence comes from Laguncularia racemosa, assembly GCA_037954665.1. NCBI lineage: Eukaryota > Viridiplantae > Streptophyta > Magnoliopsida > Myrtales > Combretaceae > Laguncularia > Laguncularia racemosa. The sequence continues at coordinate 1,850,440 of JBBMOL010000125.1, forward strand.
ATTCCAATACCAATTAATTTCAAAGGAACAATGCAATTCCAATCTTTACAATTGGCTTATAATCTTAACAATACATAAACCCTAATTTGGCGTGAAAAGAACACATAAAAGATCAACCAATTATAACTAGATATTACTCACTAACAATAATCAGATGCAACTTAGAAAATCTTGATATAACTCACAAGAATTCCAAAGCCAAACTCGCCACAATTTCCAATGAAATTGATAAGAGTAGATGCATGCAAGACGATGACTCTCACGGCAACAAGTGTGTGTTTTGTCAAAATATCAAAAGCTTCCTAAAAACCCTAGTTAGCAAGTATTTATACTTGCTCCAATTAAAGTAAAAATGTACTAAAAATTACAAAGATGCCACTAAGTGGTTGGTTTTTTAAAGGAAAAATTACAAAATACAAGAATAAAAAGGCCGGTTCTCATAAGCAACAATTACAAATACAAATGGTCTTTAAGTGGCCGGTTCTTCTTTGATTCATTTAGGTCTATGAATAACGCACAAATTAAGCTTTAGCGAGTTTATCCATCGCCTTGTAAAAACCGACAAGTACACTTGCTAGAATGCACAACAAATAAGTAATAGAAAAGAAGTTATTAAACAAATATTTTTGGGGTCGGATTGTTCAAAGAGGACCTTCATCGCCAAATTTTGTAACCCTTTAGCTCTTGCCCTAGTGATAGGTTCTGTAAAGTTTTGATTCCTATCATGTAATATCAATGACATCAAATCCATCCTAATTCTAACTAGTGAGTAATATCTAGTGAGGAATTAGTTCTTCTTTTCTATCTCTTTTCACGCAATTTTAGGGTTCCATTTTCAATTTAGGTTTTATGCCACTTTGGTTGCGTATTGTTCAATTGAGTCCTCAATTACATTGTATACTTGTAATTGGTTTTGAGCACATCATAATTTGGTATCAGAGCTTGGGTTTTGAGAAGGGAATTGCATGTGGAAGTGGAGATCTTGATTTAGGAATTTAGGTTTATGTGATGCTTTTGTTTAATTGTTGATTTCACGTGGGAATAATGAATGTTAATTGAATTGTACCATGTTTCCAATTGTGTTGTAAGTTGAATTTGCAAGAGGAATTAAATGAGCGTTCCTTGCTGTAGATGAATTAAAGGAATCATTGTAATTGGTTTCCAATAGAAGGTATTTGAATTGGAAGTTGTGGTTGTTCTTGTGATTTCAAACTTGGAAGTGGTGGTTCAAAATTTCATCCTTGATTAATCATCTTGCCGTAAAGACTTGTCATAGAGAATTAGGAAGTATTTTGAATTTGAATTCAATCTTTACTTGTGGAGTTATTATGTATTGATTGCTTTAAATACACTTTGACTAAGCTTGGAATCATTTTGTTTTGTTGCCATGTATTTTACTTCCATTTTCTTTATTACTGTGATATTGGGAATGTGTGTGGTGTGGTTGTGTATTGAAGTGTGGGAGTGTGTTTGTGTGAAGCTGTTGAAGTTGTGTGTAGCATTAGTTGTTTATTGCACCATGGGTGTGTGTGATTGTGATTGTGAAGTGAACCGTGGATGTGTTGGTGTATGGTTGTGTGTATACTATGAGGTGTGTTTTGTTATTGAGGCGTATTGTTGTGATGTGGTGTGAAAGTGTGTAGTGAATTGGAGAACTTAGTGCCGTGAAGGTGTTGTGTTGTAAGTGTGTGTGAGTAGTACCATGAGTTGGTGTCGAGTGATAAAAAAAAAAATTCAAAATCATGTCAAATGATAGTGTAAATGATGGGATTGGCAATGAGGTCAATAGTCAGGTTGGAGAAAGTCAAGGGCATCATGCTATGGGTGGAAGAACATTAGAGGAGCAATTGCAGGATCTTACCACTATTGTTGCTACATTAGCAACACGAGTAGATCAAATGACGATACCACAATCATTAGTGGCAATCCCTCAAGCACCCCCACCTCGGGTAGCCTATTAGAATGCTTGCACGAAAGGAGTTATTGGAGGCAATAGGGGTAGGAGGATGGAAGGTGATTATCATGCTTTTAGGGAGGAAAGGGATGATAATTTTGAAAATGAGCCTTACCCTAATCGTGAGTTTAGACTGCTTTGGGGCTTAGAATATGTGAAATTATAGATGCCTTCATTTGCTATAAAGGGTTCTACAGAAGACTACTTAGATTGGGAGGATAAGGTTGAGGGCCTATTTGAATGTTATGAGATTAACGATCACACTCGAGTTCACCTTGCATCTATTGAGTTTACTAGCTATGCTACCTTATGGTGGAAGAATCTAGTGGTTAGTAAGCGAAGGGATGGTGAGGCAGAGATATATATATGGCAGGAGATGAAACGGGTTATGAGAAGGAGGTTTATACCTAAGAACTATAGGCAGGAGCTGTTTATGCGTCTCCAAACACTAAGGCAAGGAGGTAAAACAGTTGACAAGTATGTATAGGAGTTTAAGACTTTGATGATCAAATGTGGGTCAGTTGAACCTCCTGAACAAACTCTAGCAGGATTTGTGTTGGGGTTAAAGTATGAAATTGCCTACATTGTAAAGCTCTAGAGGTATAATATCCTTGAGGAGGCCATCTAACTAGCTTTAAAAGTAGAAAGACAGAGGCAATCCAATCCATTTAAAGCAGCTAGTAACAAGTATCTACAAAACTGTATAGTTTTGAGGGAAAACAGGCTAATAGAGGGGGATATAGTAGAAATGTAGAAAAGAGCCCAGTGGTGCAGGATAGTAGAGGGGAAAAGGAGATAGCGGGGAAAGGAAAAACAATTATAGGGATTGAAAACAAACCATCAGTAGCTAGGAAGTCAAGAGGATGGAGTCATCAAATCAAATGTTTTAAATGCTTGGGTTTTGGACATATGGCTGCTTAGTGTCTAAACAGGAAGGTTATGACTACTATGGAGGTTGAGAGTGAGGAAGATGAGAAAGACATGCTTGATGCCACAAATCTGTCAAGGGTATTAGATGAGTATTATGGTGACGCAAATGTTATAATACATGAGGATAAGGGAAGTGATCAGTATTTATCTATTAATGTACTGCGCTGAGCTTTGACTTCTTTTCCTACTAATGATGATGAGTAGAGGGAAAATTTGTTCCACATCTCTTGTAGGGTACAAGGTAATTTTTGTGCTATTATTATTGATGGTAGTAGTTGTACTAATGTAATAGCTGCATCATTAGTAACTAAATTGAAATTAGTCACTACCCCACATCCAAAACCCTATAAATTGCATTGGCTGAGTGAGCAAGGTAGTTTGCATGTTACCTAGAGGACTAATGTACCTTTTAGCATAGGGGATAAATATCATGGTGAGATTGTATGTGATATCCTTCCCATGTGTGCATCCCATATATTGCTTGGCAGACCTTGTTTATATGATAGGAGGGTTTTACATGATGGCTTCAAAAATACTTATGTGTTCTAGAAAGAGGGTAAACATATAGTGCTGAACCCAATGCCACCTTCAGAGGTCTAAGAGGCTTAGAGGTAGATAAGTAAGATTGGGAAGAAGACCTTATTGGTGGGATAGTATGAGTTAGAGGAAGCCATAGCGGATGAAAGACCAATATATTTGTTGCAGAGGAGGTATGCCCTAGAGATGGATGGGCGTGAGCATCTACCCCCTGTGATATCTCAGTTACTGGATGACTATAGTGATCTTTTTACAGATGAATTGTTAGAGGGATTGCCACCTCTAAGAGGTATTGAGCATGCCATTAACTTCCAGCCATGTACCATATGAATCCTGAGGAGGCTAAGGAATTGAAACGTTAGGTGGACAAGTTAGTAAAACGGGGTTTTGTCAGGGAGAGTATCAATCTTTGTGCTGTTCTAGCCCTTTTTGTCCCTAAAAAGGATGGCACTTAGAGGATGTGCATTGATAGTCGAGCCATCAACAAAATCACCATCAAATACAAGTATCCTATTCCTAAACTTGATGACATGTTAGATGAGCTATATGGTGCACAGGTATTCTCCAAGGTGGACCTTAAAAGCAAATATCATCAGATTTGGATGAGAGAAGGAGACGAGTGGAAGACCGCTTTTAAAACATGCCATGGATTATATGAATGGATGGTCATGCCGTTTGATTTGACTAATGCTCCTATTACTTTTATGAGATTAATGAATCATGTAATAAAGGAGTTTTTAGGTAAATTTGTTATTGTTTATTTTGATGACATTTTGTTATACAGCAAAAACCTAGAAAATCATGTGGAGCATCTACAGGCTGTATTTTCAGCATTAAGGGCACAACAGTTGTATGTTAATCTTCATAAGTGTTATTTTTACCAAACTGAGGTAATATTTCTAGGATTTATTATATCTGGTTCTGGTGTTAGGGTTGATGAGGAGAAAGTGAGGGCTATTACAGAGTGGCTAACACCAAAATCAGTTGCTAAGGTAAGAAGTTTTCATGGACTAGCTTCATTTTATAGACAATTTATCCATAACTTCAGTAGTATTGTCAGTCCTTTAATTGAACTGATCAAGAAAAATGTTCCTTTTATTTGGGTGAGAAGGCCTAAAAGAGTTTTGAGGAGATAAAGGTAAAACTCACTAGTGCTCCAGTATTGGTTTTACCTGATTTTGATAGAGTTTTTGAATTAGAGTGTGATGCCTAAGGGATAGGGATTGGTGCTATGTTGATGTAGGATAAAAGGCCTATTGCATATTTTAGTGAAAAATTGAGTGGTGCAACTTTAAACTACTCAATATATGATAAGGAATTCTATTCTTTAGTGAGGGCATTGATGATATGGCAGCATTATCTTCTTCCAAAAGAATTCATTATTTATACAAATCATGAATCCTTAAAACATTTCAGGGGTCAGCAAAATCTGTCAAAATGCCAAGACAAATGGGTAGAGTTTCTAGAGAGTTTTTCATATGTGATTAAGTACAAGAAGGGTAACATGAATATGGTAGCTGACGCCTTATCACGCAGGTATGTACTTATCACCTCTTTACAATCGAAACAGCTTGGATTTGAATTGCTGAAGGAACAGTATATGCATTATGAATATTTGAAAGTAGTAGTTAAGAAATGTTCTAGGGGAAAAATATTTGAAGGGTATTAGATGATTGATGGGTTTTTGTATAAAGTTGGAAAATTGTATATACCTTATAGATCTATGAGAGAATTATTAGTAAGGGAAGCACATGCTGGAGGATTATTTGGTCATTTTGATGAAAAAAGGACTTTAGCTTTGTTAAAAGAACATTTTTATTGGAGGGGCTTGATGAAATATGTTCTTAAGGCACTAGAAAGGTGTGGGGTATGTAAAAGAACAAAAGGAAAAAAAGGGGTTCAGGGTGAATATATGCCTTTGCCTATACCTACTCAACCTTGGACTGATCAGCATAGATTTTATTTTCGGACTGCCCAGGACACAAAGGGGAAAGGATTCTATTATGGTTGTTGTTGATCGGTTTAGCAAAATGTCCCATTTTGTGCCTTGCCACAAAATAGATGATGCACTTTTTATAGATAAACTTTCTATGCAGGAAATTGTGAAACTGCATGGTGTTCCACATAGCATAGTATCTAACAGAGACAATAAATTTCTTAGCTTTTTTTGGAAGACACTATAGAGAAGACTTGGTACTAAACTCATGTATAATACCTCTTGCCACTCGCAAACTGACGGCTAGACAGAGGTTGTTAATCGTACTCTTGGTACCTTACTAAGAGCAACAGTTGGCAAGAATCTTACGGATTGGGACTTGTGTCTCCCTATTGTCGAGTTCGCTTACAATAGGTCTACTCATAGTTCAACTAGTAAGCCTCCCTTTGAAGTCGTGTATGGCTATAATCCTACTCTTCCATTGGATTTCATAACTAGTCCAGCAATAAAGGAAGAAAGCTTGAGTGGAGTAGAACGAGCCTTGGAGATTCAAAAACTTCATCAGAAGACAGTTGAACATCTTTAGAAAATGCAGGAACAGTAGAAACTTCAGGGAAACAAAAATAGGAAAAACTAGAATTTATAATCCAGGTGATCTAGTTTGGATTAATCTCAACAAAGATAGGTTTCCTCATAAGAAGTCACAAAAGCTATCACTAAGAGCAGATGAACCTTTCAAAGTTGTCAAACGTATCAACAACAATGCATACAGGATAGAATTGCCAGGAAGATATAGCGACTCTACTACATTTAATGTTGCAGATCTATCACCTTATTTACCAAATGACGTTCATGAAGACCTATCAGATTTGAGGGAAAATCTTCCACAAGCCCAAGGAGATGATAGGAATCATATACCTACAGGACCCATCACCAGGGCAAGAGTCAAAAGATTATAAAACTTGACATTGAGGGTCCTCTTTAAGCAATTAAACCTCGAAGATATTTGTTTAGTGTCTTCATTTCCATTATAAAATTGTTTTGCATTTTAGCAGGTACATTTGTTGGTTTTACATGATGGTGAACCAACACACTAATATCAAGTGTGTAAGCTATACTTGAACCTACAAAGACAAGAGGAATCAGCCTTTATTTCACTTACATTTTACTTAACAAAACCAACCATCTTCACTACCATTTCACATGGAGTAATCAGTTTTTCAAGTGCCTCATAACACTGGTGATGTGCTCAAAACCAAGTCCAAGCACAATCAAATGAATCAAAGAAAACAAACCTCAACTCACATATAAATCAGTCCACTAGATATGGAATTTATGTGAACCCTAATGGAAATTTGATGCAATCTAAAGGTTTAAAGATGCAATCAACATCCAATAATGATCAACTTCACTAAATAACAATAAGAACAAGTGAATTCCACGTGAAATGGATGAAGAAGAAAAGCACCAAACCGTGATATATTCCCTTCCAACACAAGCACAAATTCACGCCACCAATGTGATGGTTAAATCAAGTACTAAAGTAATAAACCTTAAACAAGATAATTGATCACAAATGCAATAAAAAATCTGACCAAGAAACTTCCAATTCAACCCTAGATATGACTCACTAGAGATGAAATGAAAAACAATAAAGAAAGAATTGATATGACTCATAATTTCCCCTTGTTGCACTCGCCACAATTCCAATTCTTGGGATTAAAATTGATAAGAGAAAATGAACTAGGATGAACCCTAATTCCCACATGTTAAGTGTGTGTGTCTAATATGCAAAAATGGCCTCTTCAAACCCTACTATAAGCAAGTATTTATACTTGCTATCCCTAGAGTTAGAAAATGGTCAAAATTACAAGTATGCCACTTTTAAGGTGGCCGGTCCTAAATGGAAATTACAATAAAAATGAAAGTGCCCCAAAAGAAAATACAAAATAAAATAGTCTAAAGAAATAATTACAAATAAAAATAGTCTTCATCATGCTTGCTCTTCCATAAGATTCGTCGGCTCAACTTGTTGCCGGTTTAAGTCGGTCCATAGATAACTCACAAGCTGAGTTTGAGTGAGTTTGTCCATTATCTTGTGAAGCCAAATAAGTGTGCCTATTGGAAAACACAATACAAGAATAATAGAAAAGAGGTTAATTTATAAATAATTCCGAAGTTGATTCGCTCAAAATGGGCCCTCATCGCCAAGATTTAAAATCCTTTGGCTTTTGCACTAATGATAGGTCTTGTCAGATTTTGATTCCTATCAACCGGTTTTTTACTATTTTGCATGGTTGTAATTTCCTTATTTAGAGTAGGGTATAAACACTTGTTAATTAGGTTTTATAAGAGACTTTTTGACACATCATTTTTTAGATATTGAACCATGAGGAGGCTTCTCTTTCACGTTAATTGTTCTTATCATTTCTTCTTGAAGTGTAGCAAGTGGGATTTGATCTTTGTTGTGTGTAATATCAACAACATCAAATCTATCCTAATTCCAACTAGTGAGTAATATTTGGTGAGGAATTAGTTCTTCTTTTCTATCTCTTTTCACGCAATTTTAGTTTTCCATTTTCAATTTAGGGTTCATGCCACTTTGATCGTGTATTGTTCAATTGAGTCCTCAATTGCATTGTGTACTTGTAATTGGTCTTGAGCACATCATTAGGTCATAAAATTACCATCTTACCCTCACTGCTTTACAATATTTACCTTCATGTCCTTGATATATATATATATATATATATATATATGTATATATATATTGCACTACATGGTTCTAAATATTTTATATACAAATTTAAATAATCATAATTATTAAGTAAAAAATAAATAAATAATAAAAGAGTGAGGGCAATCGTGCAAATAAGAATAAAAGACGGGAGCAGTTTTGTCTTTTCTGATGAGACTATATATATATACTAAACTAACACAGGGTTCTCCTTTTTGTATATTTGACCATTCATAGTCGCCTAAAGAGATTGAGTGACATAAAAAGAGAGACCCTCTTTAGGAAAACTTAAAGTAATCCGAGGAGATATCACGATGTAACAAAAGGTGACAGTTGGAATTATTGCAGGAATTATTCTAGCAAGTGAAGACCTAGCCACAAAATGATTTTTGGTTGTGTATAGGGAATGTAAGAACAAGGGAACTCTCGGATCAGGGAGTTGATACGTAGGAAGTTCGATGTAAGTATTTTAACTTATGTTAATTGAGGAGTATTTACATATTTTAAAGATTTAATTGAGTCTAGGAATAAAGAGGAGTGAGTTTGGGAGAATTTGGAGTAAAATAATTAGGGTTCATGGAATTGGCTGAGAGACACACAACCCCTAACACAGTCGTGTTATGACCATGCTGAATTTAAAAGTTATGCCGAAAGATACACAGCCTCCCAACACGATTGTTTTTCGACTGTATTGAATTCAAAAGTTATACCAAGAGATACACGGCCTCTCAACATGGTCGTGTTTCGACCATATTGAATCAAGAGAAACACAGCCTCCCAACACGGTTATGTTCTAGCCATGTTGAAGTTAAATCTCATCGAGAGATACACGACCCTTAACACGGTTGTGTACTAGCCCATGTTGGGTAACACAACCTCCAACATGGCCATGTTAAGTGATGGACTTTATCAATATACATCAAATTACCTTTTTGTTTAACCAAGTTTCACCCAACTGAGATAATTAGTATAACCATGGATAACCTAATAGATTAAGAAGAATTAAGAGAGTTATATTATGTTTAGATTAGTACTAAGAATGATGTGTTGATGATTATATAGATATCAGCTTAGCTTAAGTTTAGGACAAGAAGTGCTTAAGGCTAAGATCCTAGGTACGTGTTTACTTTATTTGTTGTATGTGATTCCTAGGTAGCTATCTAATGAGTTGTATGTAAAAAAATGAAATGCTAAGGTGTTATGTGAATTAACTGGTATCATGAAGTAATATAGTGTTATGTGAATGGAATGAGATATGTCACTTGTGTTTGGCCCAGCTTAGGGGCCCGCAGTAGCAGATCCCTAGGGGGCACCTAAATGATCAGTATATCGTGTTGTCCCTAATGGAGTCATGTATCAAAATGATCTGAGATAGATTAATGTTAGATGGGGCCCGCAATGGCAGTTCCCATTAGGGTTAAATAAGGCTCGTAGAGGCAGTTCCCTCTAGGACAAAACTTATGTGTACTGGGGTCATGATTACTCGCATGTGTTATAATTCATTTTGATGTTGATGTGTGAACACAATTATGAATGTGTTGAGAATAAATGTTACACATATGCATGTGATAATAATGTGGTATGTCATGTGCATGTGGGAGCAGTATTCATGTACTAAGCTTAGGCTCACCCCCTTTCCTATATTTTGTTTTTTTAGTGGCAAGCAAGAATGATCAGTAAGTAGAATATGATGGGAATAAAGACTTGGTGGGGCACTATATAGATGAAATGGGAAGAAAACACTAGTATTATGTAGAGGAAGAGTTCTTGTAATTTGAAGTTTTATTAGCCAAATTGAAGTGATAGAGATAATTGTTATTTTGGGATTTGGTTGTTATTAAATAATAATAATTTGGAATGACTCATCTGATAGTCATTTATTTGATTAAAGTTATAGTAGTAAGATGGATAATGTAAATGGTCAATTTTTTGAAGGATGATGGAATTTTAAAGCCTTAACGTGTCGCTTAGTAGTAGTAACATGTGGCGGGTTATGATGCTCCAAGTTTTAAGGCGTTACAGCTTTAGTGGTATCAAAGCTTAAGTTAATGATCCCTAGAAGCTTAGGTTTTGATCAAAAGAATATAAGTAAGTAGTATCAAAGCACTAGATTTTGATGATCTTTAGAATTTAAGATGTGATCAAATAAAGATTAAGTTAATGACTCTTGGAATTAAGTAATTATGGAAAAGGTGTAGGATTCAATCAATAGAAGGTAAGTTAGAATCATTAGAAGCCTAAGTAAATGATCTATAGATCCATAAAGATGAAGAGAGTGGGTAAATTAGGGGATAACTATTATGTAATGTTAATCAAAATGTTCTATGCGATTGTATTCTATTGAATATTTTGACTTAATTTCATATAGGTACATACATATGTTTGCGCTTGAGCATACATATATATATACTATCACTAACCCCCCTTATAAATTCTAACTCTGGAATCATTTTGATGCTTCAATTTACACAGAATACCTCTAAGAAGAAATATCATGCTGGACAGGGTGGAGATGCCCCAAAGGATAGGAACCCTCAAAGACCACCTCAGTAAGAAACCCCGAAGTAGACTAATGTTATAGCTGCTCAACTGCTAGAGACTGTAAATGCTCTAGTGGGAATATTAGCACAACAATAACAATAGGCTATGAGATCTATCAAGCCTATAGAGGAACCTTATGGTCTAAATTTTTTTTTAAGATTAGCTAAAGAGTTCCACCTAAAGGTTGATGATCCAATAGAGGTTGAATATTAGATCACTAAGACTGAAAGGACCTTTGAAGCCTTCATGGTCCCTAAAGAAAGAAAAGTGAGGTATGCTTCTTATATGCTAAAGGAAGCAGTTGTAGATTGGTGGACTAGTATACCTAGATTAGCAAGAGTTCCTAACCAATGCAAAGGTTTAAGGAACTCTTTTTATGAAAAGTACTTCCTTCGCAACATCAAGGACAAAATGGAAGTGGATTATTATAACTGCCAGCAAAGCAATAGATCTATAGAGCATGTGAAGCGGAGTTGAACCGCTTAAGCAAATTCTTGCCAGAGATGATGAGAGGAGATGACGCCTCTTGAGCTAGAAGATTCTTGAGGAGACTAAAGCCTACCCTACAACATGAAGTGGGGGCTTTTCAGTTGACTACTTATGTAGAAGTAGTTTACAAAGAAAAATATTTGGAGCAAAGCAAAAAGAGAACAGAGGAACAACTATCTCGCAGATCATGATCAATTCTGGGATAAAAGCCTATTTCCAGCATACCTTATGCAAATAAAGGAAAAAGACCAACTGTATATCTAGCTAAACCTATGGCTTATGTGCCTAGACCTCTTCAAACTAGGCCTGCACCTCTAGCACTACCTCCTCCACCATAGGTAAGTCAGGGTGTAAGATGTCCTAGATGTTTAGGACCTCATGATCTGCAATAGTGTAATTGGCCAAAAGGGGCATGCTTCTCCTATGGCAAAATAGGACACACCAACAAGAGCTGCACTGAATGGATCCTCCCTCAGACCTTTTACTATACCTATAAATAAAGAGGGCATAGATCATTCGAGTGTGGTGCTCAACACACTCAAGCAACTATACCCCTATAAGCCCAATAACCTATAAGACCTGTACCTAGAGGACCACAAGGTAGAAATCAGAATGTGGGACCAAGACAGAGGGCACCTAGTAAGGTGTATGCATTACAACAGCAACAGTAATAGGATGCCCATGATCAAGATACCATGGCAAGTACACTACTCATAAACTCAAATATTGTTTATGTACTATTTGACATAAGTGCAATGCATTCTTATATCTCACATGTGTTTATGAATGTATGTAGATTAAAACCAATTGTATTGGAGAATGCTATGATTGTAAATACTCCTTTTAGAGTAGGCAGGAAATTAGATTAATTGTGTAAAGAAGTGGAGATTGTAATACATGGCAAGAAAATGCTAGCTAAATTATTTGTATTAAAGATGATAGAGTTTGATCTAATTTTAGTAGTAACCTGGTTGTCTAAGTACAATGCCACTATAGATTGTCACAATCTAGTGGTTAAGTTTGATTTTCCTGATGAGGAGCAAATTATATACAAGTTAGATCCATAGAGGTCCGCGACTCTTCCAACATACAAGTTGTGGAATAAAGGAAGGTTATCAACTTTAGCTGTAGAGACATGATAGGTTAAGGAATTGAGAACTGTGCATGTAGTGAATGAGTATACAAATGTTTTTTCTGAGAATTTACCAAGTTTACCACCAGCCAGAGAGATAGAGTTTTGTATTGACCTTATACCGAGAATGACACCCATGTCTAAAGAACCATACAAAAGGGTACCTATTGAACTATCTAAACTAATGACTCAACTTCAAAAGCTTCAGGATATTGGGTTTATTAGACCAAGTCGTCTCACCATGGGGTACACCCGTGCTATTTGTTAAGAAGAAAGATGGGAGTATGAGGTTGTATATAGATTATAGGGAGTTAAACCGAGTCATAATCAAGAACAAATACCCCCTCCCCAGGATTGATGATCTATTTAATTAATTACAAGGAGCTTAAGTCTTCTCCAAAATTAGCTTAAGATTGGGGTACCATCAATTAAGAATCAAAGAGGAAAACATACAGAAATTGCTTTTAGGATTCAGTATGGGCATTACAAGTTTTGGGTGATGCCTTTTGGTTTGACAAACGCTTCAGCAGATTTCATGGATCTCATGAATAGAGTGCTCAAAGATAAGCTAAATCAGTTTGTAGTAGTTTTCATAGATGATATCCTCATGATAGGAATCAGACTCCTACAGGACCTATCACCAAGGCCCGAGCTAAGGGTCTCCATAACTTAGTTTTGATAATCTTACATGAGAAAACTAATCTTGAGGAAGCTAATTTATTTTCTTCATTCTTACATTATAATTGTAGTGCATTCCAGCAAGCTCACTTAGTCCTACAGGATACCAAATTACCTATACTGTTCAGTGAGTTGGGACTCTCATCAGGGTTTAATTAAAAAGTACCTTGAAGACCGTCATATTGAAGACCAATTTCTTTTATATATTTCCCATTTACATGGACTATTTTATGTTGTATTTTCTTTTGGGACACTTTCATTTTGATTGTAATTTTCATTTAGGACCGGCCATCTTAAAAGTGGCATAGTTGTAATTTTGTGCATTTTCTAACCCTAAAGGGAGCAAGTATAAATACTTGCTTAATGTAGGGTTTGAGGAGGCCATTTTTCATATTTTAGACAAACACCTTTTTTTCGTGAGGATTAGGGTTCTTCCTAATTGTCATTAGACTTTTATCAATTTCAATCCCAAGAGTTAAAATTATGGCGAGTGCAACACTTGAAATTGTGAGTAATATCAATCTCTTGTTGCTGTGTTTCATTTCATCTCTAGTGAGTCATACCTAGGGTTGGATTGAAATATTCTTGGCATCATTTGATTACATTTGTAATCAAGTTGTTATTTCCTAGTTAATTGGTATTGAGCATTTGTTGTTTACTATCAATTGTACTTAATTTTGAACCATGATTTGTATTCGGTGAAAAGGGGATCTTTGAGTTGAAAATTTGTTGTTCTTGTATATTATTCATGTGGATTTATAGGTGATTAGTGTTATGTTGGAAGAAATTATCCTTGTGGAATTGTAATTGCATCATTGAGTATTTGGATCTCATTACATTTTCACTAGGGTTCACATAATTTTTACCCTTTTGCACCGGTTTTGATTTTGAGAGTTGAACTTGTTCCTTTGGTTCATTTGCATGTGCTTAGACCTTGGTTTTAGGCACATCACCTCATCTGTTCTAAAAGTAGAGAAGAACATGAAGTACATCTCATAACCATACTAGAAAGACTCAAGGAAGAAAAGCTTTATGCAAAATTCAATAAGTGCGAATTTTGGTTGCAACAGGTATCCTTTTTAGGACATATGGTAAATAAGAATGGAATATCAGTAGACCTTGAGAAGGTGAAGGCGATAAATGACTGGCCAAGGTCAAGAACTATAACAGAAGTAAGGAGTTTTCGAAGATTCGCTGGGTACTATAAATGCTTCATAGAAAGATTCTCCTGGTTAGTAACTCCCTTGACTCAATTGACAAAGAGAAAGGCCAAGTTCGTATAGAGTGATAAATGTGAGAGTAGCTTCACGAAATTGAAGAATAAATTAATGGCAGCTCCATTGTTAGCCCTATCGAAGATAGGAGAAGAATTTGAAGTATTCAGTGATGCATCAAATCAAGGTTTGGGGTGTGTGCTTATGCAAAGTGGGAGAGTCATTGCATATGCCTCCTGCTAATTGAAACAATATGAGAAGAATTACCCCACTTATGACCTAGAATTAGCTGTTGTGATCTTGGCACTAAAATTATGGACACTATCTTTATGGGGAGAAGTGTAAAATCTTCACAAATCATAAAAGTTTGAAGTATCTATTTACTTAGAAGGAATTGAATATGAGGTAAAGGAGGTAGCTAGAATAGATAAATTATTATGATGTGAAACTTCATTATCACCCAGGAAAAGCAAATGTGGTTGCAGATGCTTTAAGTAAGAAAGAACACATAAATATTGCAGGATTAATCGCATCTCAGAGGAAGATATTAGAAGATATGGATAAGCTGAAATTGGAAGTGGTGACACGAGAAGTAGGAAATAGATAACTACACTTAGTATCCAACCCAATCTTATAGATCAAATTAAAACTACACAAATGGAAGATCTTGAAATTCAAAAGATAAGGAACAAATTAGAACAAGGTGAAGCCTCATAATTTGTGATGAACACTGAAGGGGTAGTCAAATATGGTAATAGATGGTGTTTTCCAAATAACATAGAATTAAAGAAGAAGATTATGAAGGAAGCCCATTACTCAGGGTATGTAATATACCTAGGAAGCACCAAGATGTACAAGGATCTCAAGATCACTTAATGGTGGAAAAATAAGAAATGAGAAATAGTAGAATATGTGTCCAGGTGTCTCACCTGTCAATAAATGAGGATTGAACACCAAAGACCAACTGGTGAGTTACAACTTCTTCCTATACCTGAATGGAAGTGGGAATATGTAATGATAGGAATCAAAATCCTACAAGACCTATCATTAGGGCATGAGCCAAAGGATTTCAAATCTTAGCAATGAGGGTCCTCTTTGAACAAACCAACCCTAGAATTATTTGTATACTAACCTCTTTTCTATTACTTATATGTTGTGTATTTCAGTAGGCATACTTGTTGGGTTTTACGAGGCGATGGACAAACTCACTAAGACTCAACTTATGGGTTATTCATGGACTAACCTAAACCGAAGATGAGCTGGACCAATGAATTTAATTAAAGAACTAGCTTGTTGAAGACTATTTTTTGTATTTGTCACTTTCCTTGAACCATTTATTTTGTAAGCTTTTGGAACATTTTATTTGGTTATATTTGTGGATTTAGGACTGGCCACTTAAGTGGCATAGATGTAATTATTTTATCATTTTAACCCTAAGAGGAGCAAGTGTAAATACTTGCTTAAGTAGGGCTTATTGGGGGGGGGAGTTGAGAGATAAAACAAATTGATGTCTCTTTTCGTGAGAATTAGGGTTCATACTCCAAATTTCATAAGACTCTTATCAATTCTTCAAGGATTGTGGCAAGTGGCAACTTAAGGATTTGTGAGTTATATCAAATTCTTTAGTTAATTCCATTTCATACTAGTGTATCATATCTAGTTGTGATTCAGATTGTCTTATTTTGTTCTTGATTATCATGTCATTTTAGGGTCATTTTCTATCCTTGGGTTGCTTGCAATTTAGTGGAATTAGATCCCAAATTGTAATGTCATTATGAATTATTCAATTCTAGTAGAATTTGCTAATTTTTCATAGAAGCCTTTGCTTAAGGGAATCATGCCGCTTTAAGTAGTCTTGGTCATTGGATTTCCATTTAATCTTGTATTGGGTGTTTGATCCTATTAAGCACATCATCATTTGGTATTAAGGTTATTTGATTTACAAATTGGATTCATAAGGGATTTAAGGTTCTCGCCACCTGTGGAGTTGGTGTTGATCAAAATCGCTTCATTTGTTGTTTGTATGTGCTTTAGCCAATTAAGCATATCATCATTTGGTATCAGAGCACAAGTTAAGAGAATAGATTTAGTGTTGGTTGATTCGTGATCTTCATTGTCAATTAGGGTTCTTCATTTTTTATCTGAAATTATATGTTTGAGGATTGAGTTGCTTAATTGTATTGTTAAGAAGTTGAAATTGTTGTTTGTTGAAGTCGAATTTGAGGTCTTGTTGTAGCTCCTTGTTGTTGAGAATTTCTGTGAAGGGAAGGAGTAGAAGTACATTTTCTTGATTCAAAATTCAGACTTAGAAATTACCTCATTTGTGAAGAAAGTAGAAGTGTAATCCATTGCTTGTTTGTTTTCGGACATAAGGAGTACAATTGTGCATTTTCATAATTGAATTACGTGGAGTATATGGAAGTTATTTGATTTTGAAAAAAAACATTAAGTGGTAGAAGTTATTGTGTGGTCATTTGAATTTGAAATTTGCTTTTTACCAATTGTGGAGAGGTTGCAATAAGTGAAACAATTTGAATTTGAATTAAGCTGCCTTTTTTGTGTAAGTTGCAGTTTGCAATTGTATTTGAAGTGGAAGAAGTGCAACGTGAAGTGTGTGTGTGTGTGTGTGTTGCACCGTGAGTGAAGGGAGTATGTGTATGGCGTTGTGTTTGTGTGTTAAGTGAAGGGTGTGTGTGTGTGGTGCTGTGTTTATGTGTTGAGTGAAGGGGATTGCGAATGTAGTGTATG
The DNA here is from genome assembly GCA_037954665.1 of Laguncularia racemosa. Lineage (NCBI taxonomy): Eukaryota > Viridiplantae > Streptophyta > Magnoliopsida > Myrtales > Combretaceae > Laguncularia > Laguncularia racemosa. The sequence goes on from JBBMOL010000125.1 coordinate 1,867,336, forward strand.
TAGTGGTGGTGAGTGCTTGCATCATGAGTGAGAGCAGTAAGTGGCGGTGTGAATTATGCATTTGTGTATAGCATAAGGTACTGCACATAGTGATTACTTGTAGTGTGAAATCGTGGCAAAAAAGGAAGGTTAAAGTAGTGAAATTTGAATTCAAAAACAAGCATTTAAGTGTGAAGATTAATGAGACTCATTACTTAAACACTTGCTAGTTGAATTTAATATCTTAACTACTTAGGAGTATTTATTTATGCTTCATTTACTTGATTTTACTTGAAGTGGCAAGACTCATTTATTAACTTGGTAGCTTGCTTAAACCGTAGAGTATAGGGTTGTATTTTTGTGTTTTTGGAATTAAACACAATCATGTCAAGTGAAATGTTTCTTTCTACTAATGTATTACACCGGACATTGACTACTTTTATTACTAAGGATGATGAGCAAAGGGAAAATTTGTTCCATACTTCTTATAGGATACAAGGTAACCTATGTGTCATTATAGTTGATGGTGGTAGTTGCATAAATGTGGTAGCAGTATCGTTAGTATCAAAACTAAAACTTGCTACTACCCCACATCCTAAGCCTTATAAATTACATTGGCTAAGTGATCAGGAAAGTTTACATGTGACCCAAAGAGCTAGGATACCTTTTAGTATAGGGGATAAATACTATGATGAGATTGAATGTGACATTCTTCCTATGTGTGCATCCTTTATATTGCTTGGCAGGCCATAGTTATATGATAGGAGGGTCTTACATGATGGCTTCAGGAATACCTATGTATTCTAGAAAGAGGGTAAATGCATCATTCTGAATCCGATGTCACCTTTAGAGGTCCAAAAGGTTCAGCAACAGATCCGTGGGCCATCAAAGAATCCTAAGGATCATAACCACATAAACCAACCATCAAAGGACTAAACTGTGCAGAAGCAGATATGCCAAATTACATGAGCTAACCTATAGAGGACAAAACTTATCAGATACAAATGTGCTAACCTTCAAAGGTTCCTGAGGGTTATAGTCAGATGAATCAACCTCGAGAGGACCAAACTGTTTAGAGGTAGTTGTGTCCACCTTCAGAGGTTCCAAAGGTTCATGAGCAGTTGAGCAAACCATTAGAGGACCAAGAGGGTCAAAGACATATGGGTGAATCAGGAAAGGAGGCAATAATATCAGTGGAACGGGTTGAGATAAGAGAGGTCTTAGTAGATAATGGACCATTATATGTGTTGCAAATGACGTATATCCTAAAAATGGAGGAGAGAAAGCAATCACCCCCCATGGTATTTCAGATACTGGGATTCTACAGTGATACTTCTTCAAATAATTGGTTAAAAGGATATAGAGTCTCTACTGCATTTGATCTATCAAATTTGAGGACAAATCTTTTTTAGGCCCGAGGAGATGATAGGAATCAAAATCTTACAAGACCTATCATTAGGGCAAGAGCCAAAGGATTTCAAATCTTAGCAATGAGGGTCCTCTTTGAACAAACCGACCCCAAAATTATTTGTATACTAACTTCTTTTCTATTACTTATGTGTTGTGTATTCCAACAAGCATACTTATCGGGTTTTACAGGGCAATGGACAAATTCACTAAGACTCAGCTTATGGGTTATTCATGGACCGACCTAAACCGAAGATGAGTTGGACCAACGAATTCAATTGAAGAACTGGCTTGTTGAAGACTATCTTTTATATTTGTTATTTTCCTTGAACCATTTATTTTGTAAGCTTTTAGAACATTTTATTTGGTTATATTTATGGATTTAGGACCGGTCGCTTAAGTGGCATAGATGTAATTATTTTGTCATTTTAACCCTAAGAGGAGCAAGTATAAATACTTGCTTAAGTAGGGTTTGTGGGGGGAGTTAAGAGATAAAACAAATTGCTGCCTCTTTTCGTGAGAATTAGGGTTCATACTCCAAATTTTCATAAAACTCTTATCAATTCTTCAAGGATTGTGGCAAGTGGCAACTTAAGGATTTGTGAGTTATATCAAATTCTTTAGTTGATTCCATTTCATACTAGTGTGTCATATCTAATTGTGATTTAGATTGTGTCTTATTTTGTTCTTGATTATCATATCATTTTAAGGTCATTTTCTATCCTTGGATTGCTTGCAATTTAGTGGAATTAGATCCTAAATTGTAATGTTATTATGAATTATTCAATTCTAGTAAAATTTGCTAATTTTGCGTGGGAGCCTTTGCTTAAGGGATTCATGCCGTTTTAAGTAGTCTTGATCATTGGATTTCCATTTGATCTTGTATTGTGTGTTTGATCCTATTGAGCACATCATCATTTGGTATTAAGGTTATTTGACTTACAAATTGGATTCATAAGGGATTTAGGGTTCACACCACCTGTGGAGTTGGTGTTGATCATAATCGCTTCATTTGTTGTTTGTATGTGCTTTAGCCAATTAAGCATATCATCATTTGGTATCAGAGCACAAGTTAAGAGAATGGATTTAGTGTTGGTTGATTTGTGATCTTCATTGTCAATTAGGGTTCTTCATTTTTTATTCGAAATTGTATGTTTGAGGATTGAGTTGCTTAATTGTATTGTTAAGAAGTTGAAATTATTGTTTGTTGAAGTCGAATTTGAGGTCTTGTTGTAGCTCCTTATTGTTGAGAATTTCCCTGTAACTATGGATTTCATCATAGCACTCTTAGGAACAAGGGAAAAATATGATGCAATTTGGGTTATTATAGATAGATTGACCAAGTCTGCACATTTCTTCCCAATTAGGGTAGACTATAAACTAGAAAAGCTTACTCAAATGTATATTAAAGAGATTGTCATATTACATGAGGTACCAGCTATGATTACATTTGATAGGGATCCTCAATTTGTGAGCAAATTCTGGAAAAGTCTGCATCAAGCTCTAGGAACTAAACTCCAATTTAGTATGGCATTTCTTCCCTAGACAAATGAGCAATCTGAAAGAACTATTCAAATTCTAGAAGATTTACTATAAGCTTACACCTTGGATCAAGGGAGTAACTGGAGTGATCATTTACCTTTAGTAGAATTTGCCAATAACAGCAGTTACCAGGCTACTATGCAAATGGCTCCTTATGAAGCATTATATGGCAAGAAGTCCAAATCTCCCTTACATTAGGAAGAAGTGGGAGAAAGACAAGTATTGGGGCCAAAGATAGTACAGGAAATAGTAGACAAGGTTAAAGTAATAAGGCAACGAATTCTATCAACCCAAAGTCACCAGAAAAGTTATGCAAACAAACGACAATGCCCTCTAGAGTTTCAAGTGGGAGATAAAGTCTTACTAAAGATATCTCCAACTAAAGGGGTAATTAGGTTTGGATTGCAGGGTAAGCTAAATCCAAGATATGTTCGAAATTCTAGAAAGATTTGCGACAGTTGCATACAGGTTAGCCCTACTACCATGTCTGGCCAGAGTACATGATGTTTTTCATGTATTGATGTTAAGAAAATTTGTACCAAACCCAAATCAAGTGATGGCCTTGGAACCTTTAAAGGTATAGCCAGGTTTATCCTCTATAAAGAGACTAGTGAGAATAGTAGATATAAAGGAACAAGTTTTAAGAAGAAGAAGAATTCCTTATGTCAAGGTGCAATGGACAAATCAAGTAGAACGTGAGGCAATGTGGGAATTAGAAGAGGAAATGAAAAGAAAGCATCCAAAACTCTTCCCAATTCCAAGTAACTTTCGAAGATGAAAGTTTTAATAAGGGGGGGAGAATGTAATACATGGTTCTAAATATTTTATATGCAAATTTAAATAATTGTAATTATTAAATAAACAAATGAATAAATAATAAAAGAGCGAAGGCAATCGTGCAAATAAGGATAAAAGATGAGGACAGTTTTGTCTTTTCTAACTAGACTATATATATATACTAAACTAACCTAGGGTTCTCCTTTTTGCATATCTGACCATTTATAGCCGCCTAGAGAGATCGAGTGACACAAAAAGAGAGAGAGCCTCTTTAGGAAAACTTAAAGTAATCCGAGGAGATATTGTGGCGTATCAAAAGGTAACGGTTGGAATTATTATAGGAACTATTTTAACAAGTGAAGACCCAACTACGGAACAATTTTTTGTTGTGTACAAGGAACATAAGAACAAGGGAATTCTCGAATCAAGGAGTCGATATGCTGGAAGTTTGATGTAAGTACTCTAACTTATGTTAATTGAGGAGTATTTACATATTTTAAAGATTTAATTGAGTTTAGGGATAAAGAGGAGCGAGTTTAGGAGAATTTAGAGTAAAATAATTAGGGTTTGTGGAATTGGTCGAGAGATACACAACCCCCTAACATGGTCATGTTATGACCTTATTGAATTTAAAATTTATGCCGAAAGATACACGGCCTTCCAATACAGTCATGTTTCGACCATGTTGAATTCAAAAGTTGTACCGAGAGATACATAACCTCCCAACACGATCATGTTCCAACCGTATTGAAGTCAAATCTCACTAAGAGATACATAACCCTTTACACAGTCGTGTACTAGCCCATGTTGGGCAACATAGCCTCCAACATAGCCGTGTTAAGTGATGAACTTTATCAATATATATCAAATTACCTTTTTGTTTAACTAAGTTTCACCCAACTGAGACAATTAGTATAACCATGGATAACCTAATAGATTAAGAATAATTAGGAGAGTTATATTATGTTTAGATTAATACTAAGAATGATGTGTTGATGATTATACAGATATCAACTTAGCTTAAGTTTAGGATAAGAAGTGCTCAAGGCTAGGATTCTAGGTACATGTTTACTTTATTTGTTATATGTAATTGTTAGGTAGTTATCTAATGAGTTATAGGTGAAATAATGAAATGCTAAGGTGTTATGTGAATTAACTGGTATCATGAAGTAATTTAGTGTTATGTGAATGGAATGACATATGTTGCTTATGCTTGGCTCGGTCTAAAGGCCCGTAGTGGCAGATCCTTAAGGGACACCTCAATGATTGGTATACTGCTTTGTCCCTAGTGGAGCCATGTGTCGAAATGATCTAAGGTAGATTAGGGTTAGACAAGGCTTACAGTGGCGGTTCTTGTTATGGTTAGGTGGAGCCCGCAATGGCAATTCCCATTAGGGTTAGACGAGGCCCGCAAAGGTAGTTCCCACTAGGACAAAACTTGTATATACCGAGGTCATGAGTATCCCCATGTGTTATAATTCATTTTGATGTTGATGTGTGGATTGAATTATGAATGTGTTGAAAATAAATGTTGCACATATGTAAGTGATAATAATGTGGTGTGTCATATGCATGTGAGTGCGATACTCATGTATTAAGCTTAAGCGCACCGAAGTTGAATATGATGAGAATAGAGACTTGGTGGGGCACTATATAGATGAAATGGGAAGAAAACACCACTATAATGTAGAGGAAGAGTTCTTGTAATTTGAAGTTTTATTAGTCAAATTGAAGTGATAGAGATAATTGTTATTTTGGAATTCGGTTGTTATTAAATAATAAGAATTTGGAATGACTCATCTAAGAGTCATTTATTTGATTAAAGTTATGGTAGTATGATGGATAATGCAAATGGTTAAGTTTTAAAAGTATGATGGAGTTTTAGAGCCTTAACATGTCGCTTGGTAGTAGTGACACGTGGCAAGTTGTGATGCTCCAGGTTTTAGGGCATTACAATATTAATATGAAATACTCATATATATATATATATATATATATAATATTCTTAGTAATTACATATTCACAACTGCAATTTTTTCGTCCATAAAGCCATACAATGACATGTAAAAATCTTCATCATAGTCATTCCTTTTGATGTGACATGTAGCATCACAAATTAAACACGAAGGGCTTTTTTGACTCAAGCACTTGTCATAAAGCTATTTTTCTTTCATTGTTCCATGAAGATTCACAGCAAGAGTGGTGTTCGTTGTTTAATAATTCATTTATCTATTGAATGAAGGCAAAGGAGTATTTATCTAGAATATAGAGAATGCAAACCTCCATCATTACAATCCCATATCCTATGCTTAAGGAAACAAGTTGCATGCATTCTAAAAAGGGGCCAAGAGTTAGGTTGTGGTAGTGGGGGGTATGGGGCGTGGAGGTAGGGTTGGCGCATAAGGGTGAGGGATATTAAGGAAAGAAACTCACATGTAAGATTACATATATCTATATGCAAAGGCATATGTATGGAGTGTAAGTGTGATATATAGATACATACACACACTTGTACGTATATATATATATATTAGATGAATACTCGACGAAGAAAGTCTAGACTTGAAGACCACATTCTGCATATCCATGAAGATAAGTCTTGTTTAGTAAATGACTAAAAGAATCTAAATCAACAAGAAAAACATATGATCCAATTAGAGATAAAGGGAAAAAAAATGTTATACATAACCTTTTTAAACAAGACCATGAAGTCCATAACTTGAAGTGCAATCACTTGGTGCTACTTTCAAAGAATTTGCTAGCAAGAGTATGATTTGAACATTCAATTACGGGCCGATGTCTTGTTATGCTTTCTTGCTTTTTGGAGTAGTGGCAATCCAAACCTACAAGAGAGTATAAAGAATGAAGAAAAAAAAAAAAGGAGATAATGGAAGTAAACTTGATGAGTTGCTAGTGTTGGATGATATAGCTAGTTGCTATTTCTTTTTCTTCCCTTGATTCTCTTCGTTGCTACCACTATGTAAAGTGATAGAAATAAAATATACATATATCTTATGTTTTCATGCTAACTTGCTGCATTAGTTAGTATTAGAGTGAGAAATTCTTGCAATGATGTTGAGAGACGGCAATTTAAGAGGTTGTCTATCATATACTTTTTTTTTTAATAAATAAATATATGTATAAATATAAAGAGTGGCGGGTTCGTAAATGAACATGTGGGATAAGGGGTAAAAGTGTCTTTTCTAATCGGATTATAAAAGCAAACTAACCTAAGGTTTCTCTTTTTTTACACTTAAACAATTTACAACCGTATAGAGAGATAGAAGGTGAAAGAACCCTACAAGAAAACCTAAGGCAACTAAAGAAGAATCAAGCGGCTAATTGAACAAGTAAAGATCGCACTTAGTTAAACAAAGGTCTATTCTAACAAATTAAATCAAAAATCTCAAATTGACTTGGTTGTTCATAGGGATCAAATCAAAGGGTAGGTAGAACTAGCGAGAAATTAACCAAATTCAAGTTCTAAGTGTGAATCCGTGCCAAGTGAGTATACTAGAACCTAACTTTATGTTAGAATTAGGTAATGTAATGATAAGTTGGAATAAGAAACATAGCAATTAGGAATTTAGATTAATCAATATAGAAAAACTAGGGTTCGAAAAACGAATAGAGAGATACACGACCATCCAACACGGTCGTGTTGCTCTCGTGTTGATTTACCCAGACATGTTGAGAGATACATGGCCTCCCAACACAGTCATGTTTCGACCGTGTTAAATTAAGAGAAATACTGCCTCCCAATACGACCGTATTCCAACTGTGTTGAATCAAGAGAAACATGGCCTCCCAATATGGCCGTGTTCCAACCGTGTTGAAGCCAAATCTCACCAAGAGATACATAACCCTTAACATGGTCATGTACTAGCCTATGATGGGCAACACGGCCTCCAACATGGCCATGTTAAGCAAAAGACATTATCATTGTATGTTAAATTACCTTCTTATTTAACCAAGTTCCACACAACCGAGATAATTAGTATGACCTTAGAAAACCTAATAGATTAAAAGGAATTATGAGAGTTATATTATGTATGGATTAGTACTAAGATCGATGTCTTGATGATTATGCAGATATTAGCTTAGCTTAAGTTTAGAACAAAAAGTGCTTAAGGTTAGGATTCCAGGTACGTGTTTACTTTGTTTGTTATATGTGATTAATAGGTAGCTATCTAATGAGTTGTATGTGAAATAATGAAATGTTAAGGTGTTATGTGAATTAAGTGGTATCACAAAGCAATACGGTGTTATATGAATTAAATGAGATATGTTACTTGTGTTTGGCTCAGCTTAGGGGCCCATAGTAGCAGATCCCTAGGGGGCACCTCGATGATCGGTATGTAGCGTTGTCCCTAATGGAGTCATGTATCAAAATGATCTAAAGTAGATTAGGGTTAGATGGAGCCTACAGTGTTAGTTCCCATTAGGGTTATATGGGGCCCGTAGAGGCAGTTCCTACTTGGACAAAACTTATGTGTACCAAGGTCATGAGTACCCCTATGTGTTATAATTCATTTTGATGTTGATGTGTGAACTGAATTGTGAATGTGTTGAGAATAAATATTGCACATATGCATGTGATATTAATGTGGTGTGTCATGCGCATGTGGGTGCAGTATTCACGTACTAAGCTTAGGCTCACCCTGATGCGAGATCGGTTTGATCGGATTCCTAACTGATATGAACCATGTCAATGTGTGACGAAACCCAATACCAATACGTTCGGAATTTGTTACCTAAGATGCCAAACACCCTCAAGTGGAAACCGCGACCCGTTGTCTATAAGCGATACAAGAACCTTAGTATAATATGAAGACGCCACAATCGGGATGAAAGACCGATTGATAAGTCGAGATGAACGCTACAGAATAAAAATCCGATAAGTTCTAGATTAGTTCTTTAAAGAACCAAGAGGGGAATTCTCTCAAAAGTTTTTTTTTCAAACTTCAATGTTGTATGTTCTATATTCTAAATGTTCTAAACCCTAGGAGCTTTATATTAGGGTTTACAATTCGTAACAATAAAGCCCAAAACGACATAACTTAGATAAGTTACGTAAAAATAACAAAACAAGACATGAAGGTCGGCGTCGGGGAGATACACGGCCGTGTACTTTGGCCGTGTATAATTCTGTGGAAATCTTGACAATGTACACGACCGTGTACTTCTAGTCGTGTATCTTTCTGTGGAAATCTTGACAACATACACGGCAGTGCCTTTGAACCATGTATACGACCGTGTATGATTTTGTGTAACCTCCAGACTCCTACACGGCCGTGCCTTGTAAAGACACGCCCTCTTCACCCCGTATCCGGTATGACTTGTACAAGAGCAAGGGCATTCTCATGGTTGTTCCAATCCTTTCCAACTTCAAGGACATCCTTTATCAACCCGTTAAATGCTTCCTTGAATCGTTTTGCTCGAGTTCTTGTGATAGGTCCAAGTAGCACTTCAAGAGGATCCACATTCCATCTTCTGGCTTGGCTCCCATCATGGCTCTCATCATTCCCCTCCTCTTGAAAAGGAGTTGTCCTCAAATCATCGCCTGCATCAAAAGGACTCAAATCAGTAACATTAAATGTAGCACTTACTTGATACTCACCGGGTAAATCTATCTTGTATGCATTATCATTGATGCGCTCAAGGATTTGAAATGGTCCATCGCTTCTAGGAAGTAGTTTAGATCGACGCTGCACAGGAAACCACTCTTTACGCATGTGAACCCAAACCCAGTCTCCAGGTTTAAAGACAGCTTGTCGACGACCCTTGTTGGCTTGTTTCACATACTATTTTGTTCTTCGCTCAATGTTTAGCCTTGCCTTCTCATGGATCTGTTTAACAAATTCTACTTTCTTCTTGCCATCTATATTAACATACTCAGAAATAGGCAAAGGTGATAAATCCAAAGGAGTTAGTGGATTAAAACCATACACAATTTCAAAAGGAGTAAACTTAGTAGCAGAATGCACTGTACGGTTATAGGCAAATTCAACATCTGGTAAACAATCCTCCCAAGTTTTAATATTCTTTTTAATGATAACCCTCAACAAAGTAGATAAAGTTCGATTTACTACCTTAGTTTGACCATCAGTCTATGGATGACAAGTAGTAGAAAACAATAACTTAGTTCCTAACTTAGCCCACAATGTCTTCCAGAAGTAGCTTAAGAACTTAGCATCTCTATCCGATGCAATTGTTCTAGGCATACCATGTAATCTCACAACTTCCCTAAAGAACAAATTAGCAATATTGCAAGCATCATCTGTTTTGTGACAAGGAATGAAATGTGCTATCTTAGAGAATCTATCAACAGCTACAAAAATAGAATCTCGACCATGTCTAGACCTGGGTAATCCTAACACAAAATCCATGGAAATATCTACCCAAGGCTCATGAGGAATGGGAAGTGGGGTATAAAGCCCTTGAGGTTGGACTCTAGATTTTGCTTGCTTACACGTAACACATCGCTCACAAATCCTCTCAACATCTTGTTTCATATGAGGCCAATAAAAGTGTTCCTGTCAATACCCCTAAGGTTTTAGCTACTCCAAAATGTCCCATTAAACCTCCTCCATGAGACTCCCTCACTAGTAATTCTCTTAAAGAACAAATTGGAATGCATAGTTTACTCTCCTTAAACAAGAATCCTTCATATTTATAAAACTTACCATGACCACTCTTCTCACAATGCACATACTCCTCACAAAAATCTCGATCAGTAGCATACAATTCCTTAATGTGCTCAAAACCAAGCAATCTAGAACTAAGAGTAGAGATAAGAGCATACCTTCTAGAAAGTGCATCAGCAACAACATTCTCTTTACCTTGCTTGTAGTAGATGACATATGGAAATGTTTCGATGAACTCTACCCAACGAGCATGCCTTTTGTTCAGCTTATGTTGCCCCTTCAAGTACTTCAAGGTTTCATGATCAGTGTGGATCACGAACTCTTTTGGCCAAAGATAGTGTTGCCAAGTCTCCAGAGCTCGAACCAAGGCATATAACTCCTTGTCATAAGTAGGGTAGTTCAAGGTTGCCCCACTTAGCTTCTCACTAAAGAATTCAATTGGTCTTCTCTCCTGCATGAGCACTGCTCCAATACCTAATCCTGAAGCATCACACTCAATTTCAAACGTTTTAGCAAAGTCAGGTAAAGCAAGTAATGGCGCCTGAGTTAGCTTATTTTTAAGCGTCTGAAAGGCCTTCTCTTGTTGCTCTTCCCATCTGAACCCCACGTTCTTCTTAATTACCTCAGTAAGTGGTGCTGCAATGGTGCTGAAATCCTTCACAAATCTCCTGTAAAAGCTCGCTAGTCCATGGAAACTCCGCACATTACTTACAGTAGTTGGACTAGGACATTCTTAGATCGCACGAATCTTTTCTTCATCAACCTGTATTCCCTGTGCACTAACAACAAAACCAAGAAACACAAGTTTGTTTGTGCAAAAGGTGCACTTCTTGAGGTTAGCATATAATTGCTCCTTTCGAAGAACTTCTAAAACATCCCTCAAGTGAGATATATGGTCTTCCAAACTCTTGCTGTAAATGAGAATATCATCAAAATAGACAACCACAAATTTGCCAATAAAAGTCCTCAAAACATGGTTCATAAGTCTCATAAAAGTACTAGGTGCGTTAATTAAACCAAAAGGCATTACTAACCACTCATACAATCCATATTTCGTTTTAAATGCGGTTTTCCATTCATCACCTTCTTTCATTCTAATTTGGTGATATTCACTTTTCAGATCAATTTTGGAAAAGACACTAGACCCATGTAACTCATCTAACATTTCATCTAAGCGAGGAATGGGATGATGATACTTTACCGTGATGTTGTTGATGGCGCGGTAGTCAACACACATTCTCCATGACCCATCCTTCTTAGGCACCAAAATCACAGGCACTACGCATGAGCTCATGCTTTCCCTCACGTACCCCTTCTCCATTAATTCATCGACCTGCCTTTGGAGTTCCTTTGTCTCCTCCGGATTGCTCCTATAAGCTGGCTTATTTAGAATCGATGCTCTGGGTACAAGGTCAATTTGGTGCTCAATACCACGAATAGGTGGTAATCCCTTTGGAATCTCCTCAGGGAAGACATCTTCAAAGTCCTGCACAATAGACACAACCACACTAGGCAAAGAGTTCAATAGTTCGTTAGTGTCTAGACATGTTTCCTTAAAAACCAACAACAACATAGGTTGTTTTATCACTAACGCTCTCCTCACTACACTCGCTCTTGCCACACAACTCTCCTTTTGCAAGGCTGCACTCTCCTTTTCACTCACCACCAAAGTTGATCCCCCTTCAACTTGGTCTCTCACACTTTTTCCAACCTTCCTCTCTTTTTTCCTTTTGATATTGACTTTTGTATTCCTTTTCTTTCTCATTGTCTTTTGCTCTCTCACTCTCCCTCTACTTTTCACTCACCTTATGTTTTGTAAAAGACTGTTGTAGCTGTAACTGATCCTCATACACCTGTTTAGGGGTTAAAGTTTTAAGATTAAAGCTTATTCCCTGGTGAACAAGCGTATACTTGTTAGAAAAGCCATCATGAACAACCTTCCTATCAAATTGCCATGGCCTCCCCAACAACACATGACATGCCTGCATTGGCACTACATCGCATAACACCTCATCTTCATACCTACCAATGCGAAAAGCAATCAAGGCTTGCTTACTCACCTTAGTCTCGCCACTATCATTCAACCACTGCAATTTATATGGACTAGGGTGTTTAATAGTCTTGAGTCCCAACCTCTCGACAATAAAATTACTCACCACATTGGTGCAACTTCCTCCATCAATGATCAAACTGCAAATATGATCTCCTAGATAACATCTAATGTGAAAGATATTCTCTCTTTGCACCTCCTCTTCTTCCTTCACCTACACATTCAAAACTCGCTTCACTACCGCCACTAACTTCCCTACTACAGGCTCCTCATCATCACTAGCATCCTCTAATGGAGGCATATCATCTTCCTCACTATCCCCCTTAGTCTCATACTCACCATCACCACACAAAATCATAACACGCCTATTTGGACATTGACTAGCAATATGGCCTCTACCTTGGCATTTAAAACATCTAATGTCACAATTTCTAGAAGTAGAAGAATCAGGGTTACCTTGGTTACCAGGAGTAGAACCTGCTTGTCTCAGCTCTCCTTTTGGTTTGGTGGGTAAAGGCTTTTCTTCCTTCTTCCATTGGTTAGTCTTCCAGGTGGATGAACCAGTACCCTGTTGAAACCGTGCATTACTACTACTTTTCCGCCTGTGTTGGTTCTCAACCTTTATAGCCATATGAACCATATCCTCTAATTCTACATAATGCTATAATTCAACAACATTTTGAATTTCTCTATTCAATCCAACAAGAAATCTAGCCATGGTAGCCTCTCTATCCTCCTCTACATTCGCCCTAATCATCGTTACTTCCATCTCCTTGAAATACTCATCCACACTTCGGCTTCCTTGCCTAAGAGTTTGCAATTTGTTGTGCAATTCACGATAGCAATACGCAGGCACAAACCGCTTCTTCATCACCCTTTTCATCTCTTCCCACGACTCAATAAGTGGTTCGCCATTCCTTCTTCTATTCAACATTAGTTAATCCTACCACACTATGGCATAATCCGAAAATTCAATGGCACCAAGTTTCACTTTCTTTCTCCCACTATAGTTATGACAATCAAATACCATCTCTACCTTCTTCTCCCACTCTAAGTACGCCTCGGGATCATTCTTCCCTTGGAAAGGAGGAATCTTCATCTTTATGCTGCTCAATTGATTATCCTCTCTATTCCTATCTCCTCTATCTTTCCAATCCCTATTTCCTCTATTCCGACCACTATATCCTCTATAACTCCCGACAGAAGGCTCATCAAAGTCATCACCCGACATTTCATCTCCACCCCTTTGTACTCTCCTAGAACGACTCTCCCTCTTACGCCCTTAGAAGACGTTTGTAGATTGCTCTAGTCTTTGCTCTACCGTCTCATGAATTTGTTCCATTCCCTCTTGAAACATCCTCTTCATCTCACCCCTCAACACCTCAATCACTAACCTAGCATCAAACCTTCCCCTCTCACTTTCAGGAGAATGTTGCCTCGACATAGTTCCTGCAAAAAAGATTAGTACTAACACAAATATATATAATTAAGCCTCACAATACACTCCCTTACGTGTTTCGCTTAAAGGATGATATCACACAGTCACTCGTGTATTCTCACAAGCAATGATGATATCAACTCACCAATTCCTCTTCTCAATTCTCTTGGAACTAACCCAAACTACACCAATTCCCTTCCGTAGAATTCAAAACAACTCTAGGGTTCGTAAATTTCCTCTTTTCTTTCCGATTTTTTTTTTTTTGTCTTTGTTGTTGCTCTCGATCACGCTCCTTTTTTTGTGTCGTGATTCTTCTTCTTTTTTTTGTAACAAAATTGAATAGTAATTACTACACTTTCAATAGACAATTAATACTATGAAATTGAATACTAACAATTGATATGAACGATTGGAGTTAGGGTTTTGATGTTACCTTCCTCAAACCGAACTGATGTTTAACAAACCTAAGCTCTGATACCAAACTGATGCGAGATCGATTTGATCGGATTCCTAACTGATATGAACCACGCCAACGTGTGACGAAACCCAATACCAATACGTTCGGAATTCGTTACCTAAGATGCCAAACACCCTCAAGTGGAAACCGCGACCCGTTGTCTATAAGCGAGACAAGAACCTTAGTATAATATGAAGATGCCACAATCGGGATGAACGCCACGGAATAAAAATCCGATAAGTTCTAGATTAGTTCTTTAAAGAACCAAGAGAGGAATTCTCTCAAAAGTGTTTTTTTCAAACTTCAATGTTGTATGTTCTATATTCTAAATGTTCTAAACCCTAGGAGCTTTATATTAGGGTTTACAATTCGTAACAATAAAGCCCAAAACGACATAGCTTAGATAAGTTGCGTAAAAATAACAAAACAAGACATGAAGGCCGGCGTCGGGGAGATACATGGCCGTATACTTTGGCCGTGTATAATTCTGTGGAAATCTTGACAATGTACACGACCGTGTACTTCTAGTCGTGTATCTTTCTGTGGAAATCTTGACAACATACACGACCGTGCCTTTGAACCGTGTAGACGACCGTGTATGATTCCGTGTAACCTCCAGACTCCTACATGGCCGTGCCTTGTAAAGACAAGCCCTCTTCACCCCGTATCCGGTATGACTTGTACAAGAGCAAGGGCATTCTCATGGTTGTTCCAATCCTTTCCAACTTCATGATTTCTCCCATCCTTTCCGACTTCATGGACATCCTTTATCAACCTGTTAAGTGCTTCCTTGAATCGTTTTGCTCGAGTTCTTGTGATAGGTCCAGGTGGCACTTCAAGAGGATCCACATTCCATCTTCTGGCTTGGCTCCCATCATGGCTCTCATCACCCCCCCCCCCCCCCCCCCCCCCCCCCTTCCTTATTTTTTTTTAGCTGCAAGCGAGAATGATGAGCAAATGAAATATGATGAAAATGGAGATTTAGTGGGGCAGTACATGGATGCAACAAGAAGAAAACATTACTATTATGTAGAGGAAGAGTTTTTGTAATTTGAGGTTTTATTAGCCAAATTGAAGTGATAGAGATAATTGTTATTTTGAGATTTGGTTGTTATTAAATATTGAGAATTAGAAATATTTCATCTAAGAGTCATTTATTTGATTAAAGTTATAGTAATATGATGGAATATGTAAAAGATCGGGTTTTTGAAGCATGATGGAGTTTTAGAGCCTTAAAGTGTCACTGGGTATCATGGTTGTCAAAATCGCGATTTTACGTAGAATCGCTAAGGGGTCCGTAGAATCGAACGTAGAAATGTAAGTTTTTACAACCTATATAAAATAACTTTCAAATATTATAAATTTACTTACAATAGTCATTAAAAAATATAATGAATAATAGAAATAAGGAAATTAAGTATTTATCTTAGCCATAAATTGCAAATTTGCAATAAAAGTCATAATATAGATAATTGAGCATAAGTTGTATAATACAGATATTTTATTTCTAAAATGATAAATCATGTATAAAACAAGTTTCACCTAGTTCTATATACAAAAGCTAAAAGATAATAGATAAATTTTAAAAATCAATTGTGACTTTAAGAAATTACTAATAAATAAAAATTGATAATGAAGATATACCATTAGAAAGGAGTAATATTAAAAAATGACCAAAAATACATAATAAAGAAGATACTATAACAAGAAAAACCTTCAAAATTATATATTACTAGGTAAATTTTTGAACTATTCGTGATTATTAATTCAAAATATATTTACTGATGTGACTAATTCCAAGCTTAAGCACAATCAAAAGAATCAAGGAAAACTCCTCAATTCACACACATAAAAACTGGTTCACTTGACTAGGTAAATGCGGAAATCCTAAGGCAATGGAATGAAATCCAAAGAGCTCCAATTGCTATTATCAATCCAAACAAGTAATCTTCATAAATAATAACAATTATAAGTGAAACCCATGTGAATCAAATCAAGAAAACAAATGGGTCAAACCGCAAATTCCAATCCCTTCCTTTAACTATCCAATTCACGTCACAATGAAGAGAATGATATCATATATCAACACAATCAATCCTATAACAAGCTATTGATCACGAATTGCAAATTAAAACAAGTCCAAGAACATCCAAATCAACCTAGATATGATGCACTAGTGATGAAATGGAAAACAACAATAAGGAACCAATATTACTCACGAGTTCTCCTTGTTGCACTCGCCACAATTTCAACTTCTTGGGATTGAAATTGATAAGAGAATTTGGAATTAGGAAAACCCTAAGCCCTCTCACGAAATATGAAGTGTTTGTTCTGCAAAAATAAGCCTCCTCAAACCCTCTCTTAAGCAAGTATTTATACTTGCTACTCCTAGGGTTAAAAAGTGCTCAAAATTACAAGTTTGCCACTTTTAAGGTGGCTATCCCTAAATGAAAATTACAAGGAAATAAAAGTGTCCCAAAACCAAAATACAACCAAAATAGTTCAATAAACATTTACAAGATACAAAATAACATAAGTCTTCATGATCCAATGCCTCAGAATAGAGAACAATCACAGCAGGTCTTTGATTGTTATCCTGAAAAATGTTCGGTGTCCAACTGAAGTTGTAGGACATTTTGGCATCCCATGGAGAATTATAATTGTACTTGTAAGATTATTCTCAAATTTTATTAGAAATAAAGACATAAGGTAAAATATAAGCAATTTGGATAATCATCCAAATTGGGTTCTAAAGAGGTTGGCAGTGTCAGAAATTTTCCCATCATTTACTTAACTATGAGAATGATATATTGAAAAGATAGAAATATACATACATTTATACCTTTCCTATAAAATTAAAAATCTAAAAAATTCTTATAAAATTAATGTTATCTACTATTTATTTTATTTACTATTACAAAAATATTAGTTAAAATAAGGAAAGTTGCAGCAATCAAACACGAGTGCTTTAATACGAACATGATCACAAATAGGAATAAGAAGACTAACAATCGACGAACACAAACACAAAGACTTCAATGCAATGTAACACACTAACAAGAGAGGAGTGATGACCGACAAACATGTTGGGGTATGACTCATACTCTCCTATGATAGGAAAGCACGTGGGTCTCGCTCCACGCTAGAGGGCTTTTAACAAGTAAGCCCACGGTTGTTTATTAAAAGTTTAGGCTTGGATAAGAAAACACGAAGAAAAATGCTTTTTGGAAGGAACAAGGGAAGAGCACAGCCGGGTAATTAAATTGCACGGCCGTATGTCAAGGAAACATGCCCACAGAAGCACACACGGTTGAACACACGGTTGAAGGCACGACCGTGTTTTGAGCTTGGAAAATCCACAGAAGCACACATGGTTGAGTATACGGTCTAAGACACGGCCGTGTGTTATTTACGTGGAAGCCTGTAATTGTAAATATTTGTGGAATCGGTTGAAATGGATAGAATCGCGATTTTGAACGATTTTACTGTTCAAAATTGCGATTTTGTTACGATTTTGCTTCTTTCCGATTTTGTGTACGAGTTAACTAGAAATATATATACAAACTCGTAAAATCGTTGAATCGTACGAGTTAAATTGCGATTTTGACAACAATGCTTAGTAGTAGTGACACGTGGTGAGCTGTGATGTCCTAAGTTCTAGGGGGTTATACTATCATATTTCGAACGTTGCGCAGGATGTGCAAGCTTTGTGAATCGAGGTGTAGGCTCAAAGAGCAGTGTTGAATAACATGGATTAGATATTCCGATGTTCGGAATAATGATTTGAAGACCTAATTGAGCATTTCAATGCGATGGGATTCGATGCTAATAGAGATAAGAAAGTGGTAGGATGTGACTAAGGGCAAAGCATGAGTGTGGTGATCTTATTGTCAAACTTGTAGCTACAAATCAAGGGCTATAGATGTATGAGGATAATTTGGAGGAGGAAGACCATGTGTTGTTTAAAGAGGAACAGCTACATAGAAGAAGTGGTGGTGGTGGCAGATGCTGGAGAAACGATTGTGGGCTTAACTATAGAGACAGCGAGGAATTTAAGCTAAAGGTCGACATTCCTAGTTTTAATGATAATTTAAATATTGAAGACTTTATTGATTGGATTGCTAAAATTGATAGATTCTTTGAATATATGGAGATTCTTGAAGGAAAGAGAGTGAAGTTAGTAGCGTTTAGATTAAAAAGGGGTACGTTAACTTGGTGGGAGAGGCTTTAGAGTATGAGGTACCGTGAGGGTAAACAACTAGTGAGAACTTGGTATAGGATGAAATAATTGCTCTAGTATGATTTTTTACCTCCCAATTAAGAGTGAATCCTCTTTCAACAATATCGGCGATGTCACTAAGGGCAAAGGACTATGCATGAGTATACCGTAGAATTCATGCAATTAGTAGAGAGAAATGACTTGAGGGAGAGTGAGGGTCAGCAGGTAAGTAGATACTTGGATGGTTTGAAACTGCAAATTTAGGATAAAATAAGGGTACACATACTGTAGACTTTGAATGAGGCTAAAAACATAGCTCTTAGAGCATAATTGATGTTGCAGGAAAAGAGTAGTCGGTTTGGTGGTGGTAGTAGTAGATTCAGGGTTGAAAGTTCTATTAAGTTTTTGTTTGAGAAGAGTACGACCACCTTAGAAATGCAAGGAGGAGTTACTAATAAGAAAGAGGAGAGAGCTACAAGCAAGAAGCTAGTTGAGTCGAAAGAGACACAAAGACAGAACAAACCTTATGCGAAGCTAATATTAAGGAAATGTTACCATTGTAATCAACCAAGCCATCAGTCTAATGAGTGTCCTAATAGAAGAGGGGTTAACTTAGTAGAGAGGGGTGAAGAGGATGGAATTCATTGTGAACCCGATGAGGGTGATGAGTACTATGAGGATGAGGATTAATATGATGAGTAGGCTTATGTAATTAGGAAGTTGATGTTGGCACTAAAGTGGGAGGAAAAGACTCAAAGGCATCAATTTTTCCATACCAGATGTACAATTGGTGGAAAAATCCTTGAATTTATAGTAAATAGTGGTAGTTGTGAGAATATCATAGGAAGAGAAGCTGTGCAAGCATTGCAATTACCAATAGAGAAATATCACACTCCATATACCATTGGGTGGATTAAGGCAATAGAGAAGATTGAGGTTAAATAATGCTGCAAAGTACCCTTTGCCATTGGTGAATATCGAGATAAGGTGTATTGTGATATAGTAGATATGGATGCTTGTCACTTACTGTTTTGTAGACCTTAACATTATGATGTTAATGCCTAGTATGCGAGTAGGGAGAATGTGTATAGATTGGAAAAAGATGGATTGAAGTTTACTTTCTTGCCTTTGAAGTTAGTGGATCGTTCTAAACCTTCTAAGGTGAAGGGACATTCCTTCCTCACAATTAAACAATTGAAAATTGTACATGCATCGAATGTAAAATAGGTAATAATAGTAGAGGTGCGGGGAAAGATAAAGCAAGCTAATGCTAAGTATAAAGTAGCAGTAGATAAACATCGCAGGACAAGATTGTTCTTAGTGTATGATTAAGTGATGGTGTTCTTACAAAGGGAGAGATTTCCAATTGGAAAATATAACAAGTTGTAATCTAAGAAGTATGCCATATACCAAATCATGCAAAAGATAAATGACAACACCTATGTAGTTAGATTGCCTAATAATATGGGAATTTCTAAGACGTTCAATATGGCAAATATATTTCCTTTTTACCTAGATGATGTTCTTTTATATCCAGAAGAGAACTTAGGGTCGAGTTCTCCTCAAGTGGGAGAGAATGACGCAAAATCATGCAAGACAATGTGATCATGCAAGATAATGCGGCCATACAAGACAATATGTACAACCCGAATCCAAGCACACCTATGTTGATGGGCATGCCGATTAGCACGAGCTCAAACATGCCTATACCATTAGGCATGCCAAAGGTGTGAGAAGAGAAAAAAACTCCACAAAATGATACATGGGCTTCTACACACCCATGCAGAAGACTGTACTGAACCACATCAACAAATTAGTGAAGGATGTTAAGGGGTTTTATATTACTCTTTTTGTCTTTAGGTTATTATCTTATCATATACAACAATTTGATACATCTTTAAGAGAGAGACTTTGTTATGTTCTTGTAATTTTTTAGATCAATCATCGATTGATCCTATGTTTTCACACTAACTTGCTATGTCATAAGCACATAAATATATAAAGGTGTACATTTTTGTTGTGGATAAAGATGAATAAAAGAATTGATTTCAATGAGGTGGTCCATTAAAGTGTTTGATGGGGATTAAGCTTGAATTTAAGATAAGGTATATGTGATGTGATAAAAGGGATGTCAAAGTAAAAGATTTGAAGAAGATTTAGTGAAGATCCATTAGTGTGAATTAAAAGTAGTTACCTGTTGACTTCAATTTCCATGCAATGGAGTGCTTTATCTAGAATATTATAAAATATTATAAAGAATGGGGTATATATAACTCATGGATTATTAACATATATATGAATTAGGGGTCAACCCTCGTTCAATGGGTCTTAAGGATCACTAGAAAAGGGATATGAGATAATTATACAAACTTGCAAATAAGTGTGTGAGATCGCATACTTATTTTACCTATTTCTTCATCTTTTATACGTGGTTTGTATAGAAAATGAAGAAAAAGTGTCTAAATTAATATATAAATCACATATAATCAATTGGCATAAGTGAACAATAACGTTTTGATCAATTTAAGCACAATTACATCTTATATCATTAGAAAACACTAAGTTTTTAAAATATTTTGTAGGTCCATGAGGATGGTAGCCTCTATGCCATCCAACTAGTGAAGAAAAGGATGAAACTTTCAATTGAAGAACCTATTTTCCAAGTGGTACATTTGCTACCGTTTAGGTAATAGCATTGAGCCAGTTTAGCATGGGAATTAGAAAAAAGCAATGCCCAAAACAGTGTGTTACCATTCAAAGCACCATTTTAGAATCATCCTACTAGTGCCACTAAACACTAACTAGGATTTTAGATGAAGAGATGTAAATGTAGTGTTTCTTTACTGAAGCTGCATTTTCTTCGCAACAACTAGAGAAGAAGGGATGAGGGTTTAAGAGTTTGGGGTTTTAGACTCGTATTATGTACTTTTCTTTGTATTTAAGGTAGTTCCTAGTGTAGAATTACATTTTTCCTTTTTTTATTATTTTCTTTTTATTATGTTACTTGTAGGTTAAGTAGCTAGTGGATTCTAACATTTTCAAAGCTTAGGTTATGCACTCCACTACATTTTCATAGAGGATTTGAGTTTTTCACAAAGGAACTTCCCAATTTTAGCTATAGAAACTTGATTTTGTATCATTAACTCTATCTCCTTTATGTTTAGGGTAATGTTTTGTTCATATTAATGCGTATGTGTGCTTAATACTTTATTTACCATGAATGTGAAATTTTATGCTTAATGTGTATGTTGGGTTGTGTGGAAATATGATGAAATGACCATTGTTAATGACGTATTGCCATTGTATTGTGTGTAAACTTGGTGCTTTAGCTAGTTTTATAGAATAGTAGGTGTAACTTAAGTGCAGAGCGATTAGTTATCACATGAGAAATCATGGCTCTCTACATGTGGGCATGACCCTCTATTAACCTACAAGGTTTAATGATGTGCCTAAAAAGGGGGTTTAAGCACATGCAATTGAACCAACTTACAATCTTTAAATGAGAAGATCAAATTTGATTCCAAAGGGCAATAAATTGCGTGAACCCTAATTAATGTAATATGATCCGAATGCCAAAATTCAAGGAGATAAAAACCACAAAGATGATAATCCTCAATTGAATCACTAAATCAACTTAAATTCTAAGAGATTTCCAATCATCAGCACACAAAAACAAAGCCGTGACCCTCCTCACAATAAGGCCAATCCATGCCACAAAATATAAGCAAAATTGATGGTAATAACAAGTGCTTAAAACCAATCAATCTTATATCGGTACAAAGAGGTTACAATGATATCAAATTCAGATCAAGAACTAACCTAATCAACCCTATATATGACTCACTAGTGATGAAAAGGAAACACAACAAAAGGGAATCGATATTATTCACAATTCTCTTTGTTGCCACTCGCTACAATTCTAATTTTTTGATTGAAATTGATAAGAGCTAATGGATTTAGGATGAACCCTAACCTACACACGAAAAGTGCATTTGCTGCAAATTTCCAAAGCTCTCTCAAAACTCTACTTAAGCAACTATTTATACTTGTTCCATTTAGGGTTAAAATGTCCACAAAATTACAACTATGCCACTTTAGGGTAGCCGATCCTAAAAGCACCTATTACAACCAAATAAAAGTGTCCCAAAAACTTACAACATAAATGATTCAAATAAATAAATTATAAGTGAAAATAGTCTTCAACATGCTAGTTCTTCAATAGGATTCGTCGACCCAACTCATCACCAGTTCAGGTTGGTCCATGGATAACCTACAAGCTGAGTCTTAGTGAGTTTATCTTATCCATCGCCCTGTAAAGCCTGATAAGTGTGCCTATTGGAATATACAATACATGAGTAATAGAAAAGAGGTTAGTAAACAAATAATTCCGAGGTCGATTTGCTCAAAATGGGCCCTCATCGCCAAAATTTGAAATCCTTTAACTCTTGTCTTAATGATAGGTCTTGTCGAATTTTGATTCTTATCATCTCCTCAGGCCTAAAAAAGATTTGTCCTCAAATCTGAAAGATCAAGTGCAGTAGAGACTCTGTTTTCTCTTAGCAAGCCACCTAAAGAAGTATCATTGTGGAGTCCCAATATCTGAAATACCACAGGGGGTGATTGCTTTCTCTCCTCCATTTCTAAGATGTATCTCATCTACAACACAAATAATGCCCCATTATCTACTAAAGTTTCCCCTATCTCAACCCGTTCCACTAATATTGTTTCCTCCTTTTCTAACTCATCTATATGTCATTGACCCTCATGGCCCTCTAATGGTTGGCTTAAATGCTCATGAGCCTCTAGTACCTCTAAAGGTGAACACAACTGCCCCTAAACAATTTCGTCCTCTAGTGGTCTGCTCATCTGACTCTAATCATTAGGATCCTCTGAAGGTTGGCACATTTGTGTCTGACAAGTTTTGTGCTCTATAGGTTGGCTCATGTAACTAGAAACCTCAAGAACCTCTGGAGATTTGATTATGTGGCTATGATCCTCAGGAATCTATGATGGTTGTCTTATTTGTCTTTGCATATTTTGGACCTTTAATGGTGACATAGGGTTCAATACTATATGTTTACCATTCTGCTGGAACATATAAGTATTTCTATACCCATCATGTAATACTATCCTGTCATATAACCATGGCCTACCAAGCAATATATGGGATGTACACATAGGAATAATATCACATTCAAATTCATCACAGTACTTATCCCCTATACTGAAAGGTACCCTAGCCTTTTGGGTCATACAAAGACTATCCTAATCATTTAGCCAATGTAATGTATCGGGTTCGAGATGTGGGATAGTTTCAAGTTTCAACTTCGATACTAATGATGCAGCTACAACATTAGTACAACTACCACCATCAATAATAATTACGTACAAATTTCCTTGTACCCTACAAGAAGTATGGAATAAGTTTTCTCTTTGTCCATCATCAATGGTTGGATAGGAAGTTACTACTTGATGTACCAAAGTAGTAGAAGTATGCACATCATTTGACATGGTTATTAACTAACTTCAACAAGTTAATAACACACTTCACTACTAGCACCACAACAGCATACCCTTACACACCTACGGTGCTCACACTTCAACCAATACAAGAAATGCTTATTGTTACTTCAAGCAAAGTCAAGTGAAATAATTGAAGCATAATGAAATAATTCTTGGTACTTCAAGTAAAGTTAAATAAATGAAGTACACACAATTACTTCTAAGTAGTTTAGAATTAAATTCAACAACAAGTGTTTAAGTAATGAATTCAATTACTTTCACACTTTAATGACTTGTTTGAATTCAAATTCTACTACTCAACTTTCCTTTTCTTGTTTTGGTTTCACACTAATTAACTTCACAATGGGCAGCACCTCAACACAAGCACAAATGCACAACTTTACCGCCATAAAACTCCCCTTTATCTATGGTTCCACAATGTTTACGCCACCAACAACAATTATTTATACAACACACACAACAACCAGCGCCAAATACACACACCCTTCACTAAATTTACAAAAACACAACTCTACACACACACCTCTTCAAGTCACGATGCACTTCCCCACTTCCACACAATATATCAAAATGCAACTATAACAACAAAGGCAGCTCAAATTTCAAATTCAAATTGAGTTCAATAATTGCAAGATCCATAAATGGTAAGGAGCTATTTCAAATTCAAATGAACACACAATTAAACAATCACTTAATGTATGTTTTGAAATTCAAATTGCTTCCTTAACTCACACCTCAATTCTGAAAAATCAAATATGAAAATCACAACTACTACTCCTCAAATCCAAAAATACACAAAACAATTTACACTCCTCCAATTGATCACAAAGGATCAACACTTCTTACTCCACGCGACTCACTTTAAAGACACTTCACACTCACGGTTAATTTTCAAGGAAACCAAAATTGTTACAAGTCTCTAAGTATACAACAACTAACAACAAGGATATCACTTCAACAACACAATTGAAATAACTCAATTCCACTTCACAATTCGGATCAAGGTGCTAACTCAACAACCTGTAATTTCTAAATTCCAAATTCAATCAACCCCTTCTCAAAACCTCAAGCTCTGATACCAAAAGATGATGTGCCTAAAAAGGGGGTTTAAGCATATTCAAAACTAATTTGAAAGACAAACATATAATGTCAATCAAACTAGCTTCCAATCACGTAAACTTCTTTTACTCATAAACTGATTCCACTAACAAGGATGTGATCAATATTGAATATCCAAATGTGCTTAACTCTGATACCAAAAGATAACGTGCCTCAAAAGGGGGTTTAAGCACATGTAATTAAACCAACTTACAATCCTTAAATGATAAGATCAAATTCGGTTCCAAAGGGCAACAAATTGCTTGAACCCTAGTTAATGTAATATGATTCGAATGCTAAAATTCGAGATGAAAACCACAAAGATGATAATCCTCAATTAAATCACTAAATCAACTTAAATTCCAAGAGATTTCCAATCATCAACACACAAAAACAAAGCCGTGACCTCCTCACAACAAGGCCAATCCATGCCACAAAATATAAGCAAAATTGATGGTAATAACAAGTGCTTAAAACAAATCAATCTTATATCAATACAAAGAGGTTACAATGATATCAAATTCAGATCAAGAACTAACCTAATCAACCCTAGATATGACTCACTAGTGATGAAAAGGAAACACAACAAAAGGGAATCGATATTACTCACAATTCTCTTTGTTTCCACTAGCTACAATTCCAATTTTTGGATTGAAATTGATAAAAGCTAATGGAATTATGATGAACCCTAACCCTCACATGAAAAGTGTATTTGCTGCAAATTTCCAAAGCTCTCTTAAAACCCTACTTAAGCAAGTATTTATACTTGTTCCCTTTAGGGTTAAAATATCCACAAAATTACAACTATGCCACTTTAGGGTAGCTGGTCCTAAAAGCACCTATTACAACCAAACAAAAGTGTCCTAAAAACTTACAACATAAATTATTCAAATAAATAAATTACAAGTGAAAATAGTCTTCAACATGCTAGTTCTTCAATAGGATTCGTCGGCCCAGCTCATTACTAATTCAGGTTAGTCCATAGATAACCCACAAGCTGAATCTTAGTGAGTTTATCCATTGCCCTGTAAAGCTTGATAAGTGTGCCTATTGGAATATACAATACATGAGTAATAGAAAAGAGGTTAGTAAACAAATAATTCCGGGGACGATTTGCTCAAAATGGGCCCTCATTGCTAAGATTTGAAATCCTTTGGCTCTTGCCTTAATGATAGGTCTTGTCGAATTTTGATTCCTATCATTTAATTAACATAATAAGGTGTAGAAACCCTAATTAGAACCTATGATTTCTTATGGGAAATTTTCTAGCACCATATATGCTTTCAAAACTCGATTTAGATGATGATCCAAATTGCTCATATTTTACTTCATTTTTTTTTATCTAATAAGTATTTGAGAAATAATCTTACAAGTACAATAATATTTCTCCATGGGATGCCAACATGTCCTACATTAGTTGATGGCTACGGGACATCATCAGATTTGCAATCAAAGGCCCGCTGCGATTGTATCCACTTCGAAGCATTAACTCATGAAGATTTATAATATTTTGTACTTTGTAATTGTTCTATGAACTATTTTATGTTGTATTTTCTTTTGGTACACTTTCATTTTTTTTTTTGTAATTCTCATTTAGGACCGGCTACCTAAAAGTGGCATAGTTGTAATTTTATGTACTTTCTAACCCTAAAGGGAGCAAGTATAAATACCTGCTTAAGTAGGGTTTTTGGGGAGGCCAATTTTTCAAAACAAACACTCATTTTCATGTGAGAGAATTAGGATTTTCTAGTTCAAATTTCCTCTTATCAATTTCAATCCTAAGAGTTGATATTGTGGCAAGTGCAACACTTGAAATTGTGAGTTATATCAATTTCAATTTGTTATGATTTCTTTTCTTCTCTAGTGTGTAATATCTAGGGTTGAATTGGAATATTTCTTGGTCATATTTGATTCATAATTATTCAAATTATTGTGCTAATTTGAGTTCTTGTTATACTTGATTAATATTCCTCATTTTTACACATTGTTGAACCGTGAAAGTATTTGTTATGGAAGGGGGATCACGGTTATTTTCTTGTAGATTTTGAGTAGTAATCACGTAGGTTTTGAAGTATAATTTGTGATCATCATTGAGGAATATACTATTGTGTTGATCCATTTCATGCAATACATCATTCGGACCATATATTGCAATTAGGGTCATGCTACAATTGCTTCACCTTGAACCGAATTGTTGTAGTCATTTAGGGATTGTTATTTGGTTTAATTTACATGTGCTTAATCCCCTTTTAGGCACTTCAATTTCTAATTCTTATAATGTTAGATTTGCATATTGGGGTAACATGGTCATAGTTTCACCTAAGCATTATGTAGTTAAGATTAAGACCTAATTTTATCTAGATTATCTAGGTAGTAGCAATGCTTAGGTAATTACCAATGTATAAATGATGGATCGATAATATGATACTCTTGCTACATGATAGGGCCTCCATGTAAAAGTTAAATGTGAGTCCTATGAGTGTGGTCAAAACTCAAGCTAGACTAATATAAATATCTTTATGGCATGACAATGATCATTTCAAAGGATTGTTCAAACAAAACCCATCTTATCATTTGTTAAAGGAATCCTAACTCATTGCTACAAAATTACTAGGATCTATGATTAATTTCATTATCAATCTTCCTTTTAACATGTTTTATTTGTATGGTCTTAAAGCACTCACTATCTTTAATTTACTTAAATTAGATTAGTATCATTATAATCTAGTACTTAGTTTAGTCTTAGTACTTTCCTTCTTCACAAAAATTACAACCCTAGTTACTCACTCTACACTACCAATCGACCAATACATTTGCCACCATTTTCATTGATTCCACAAATTTTCATTTATTGCAAGCTTAAAAAATTAGTGTGTATTGATTCTGCTCTTAAGAAGAGAGTTATTTTCTAAATAGTGCATGACTTGTAGAAGGGAGAAGTGAAGCAAAGTTTTCTAACACTATTACTGGAGAAGCAAAAGAAAGATGTCTTTAAAACTAATATTAGATTTTTAGTGCTACATAAGATTAAGCCTAGTCTAGTGTAGTTTAGAATAGTTTAGTTGGTAATTGTAGTTAGTGTATTATTTTCATACTTTTCATTACATTTTCATTTGCATAGTTTTATTATTTTAGACTACTATTGTTGTAGTTTTTCTTCTCTCGTAAGAACCTCAAAGGTGAATGTAAAGGAAGTGTAGAGAAGAGAAGTTGTAGGATTGAAGATCAAACCACTTGCCATTTTTTGTGATTGTTTTGGGATTGGGAATTTGAAACCCTTTTGTATTTAGCCCTTTAGGTTCACCATTGAATTAGAATTTGAGTTTGTTGATTGGTTTGTGCAAAGAAGAGGTGTAGCTAGGTTTGAGGAGTTATATGATCTAGAAACTAATGGAACATTTTATAGAAGGTTAAGAGAAAGAAAGTTGGTAGAGATAAATGTAGGAAGCATAGACATTAATGAGGGAAATGGACTAATAATGGGAGAATCCTTAAATTGTGGGATTTTAAGTACACCCCATTCAATGAAGTCGTAATGATGCATTTAATGGATGCATTAAATGGTGTAAGGCAAAACCAAATAAAAAGAACCAAGCTTCTTCTTCTTCATGCAATTCACGCCTACCACCTTAGCAATTCTAATCCATACATTTGAATTTTTATAAGTTGTCATATCCCAAAACCATTTAAGAAGCAACATCCATGTGACTTAACAAATACACAAAAGATCATTTTATTTATATTCAAAGGAGGGATATATCGAAATTTTGACTATATGTATTGGCTATACAACACTGATATACATGTGATTTCTTCTTTGTCTTTTTCTTTTTTTCCCTTCTTATATCTAACAAGAATAATGCAACTTTATCCCCTAAAAGATAGCTAACTCCATCTATGGCTCCCAAAAGTTTCCTCTCCTACAGCAGTGTCCCAATCATGCTTCATCATAACCTAAGGATATATAAGAATATCTCCATAGTTCACCACTGAATTGAGTGAGTCACAAACACATAATAACAAATAACTAAGCAATACTAAACCATCACAATTGCATGCATGGTTATTTTAACAAGCTAAAGTAAACAAATACACCTGCAATGCTACAAAACATAAATGCTATACTTATGCATATGACATGCATTAGTACCAGTATCTTAACCTAGCGCAACCTAATTTTCATTGAGATGGTCAACATCATCGAGCATCTAGATTAGCAATCTTGGAACCTAGTGACTATTGAGAATAGCCTGGGAATATGACCCCTAACCTAGTCTATTGACCACAAAGAGTGGTCCTAAGGAATTGAGTAACGCAAATTTATATGCTCAAAAAATCCATTTTATTTCCAACTAGTTCTTTATTAAGAAACAACCACCCCCCCCCCCCAACTTTAGCATAAAACACAATCCAAAGATCTTTTTGTGCCATCACATGGATGCACCAAGCAATTTATTAATCTAAGATTGAATCCAAGTCAAGAAGTACCTACATTGTCACTTCATCTCAATATTTTACCACTTTGGTATAGAATTAGGTAAAAGGATTCACTTAAGTGAAATCCCTTAAAGCTCAACAAGATATAAGACCAACATAGCATTGACATCCATAAGTAGTGTAAAACCAACCAAAACAAACTTCCTCAATCAGTTCATAAGAATAGCATATTCAATAGCATAGCATCAATAGACATAAGCCAACTATCAATAAAAGAAAACCACTAACATGAGCTAGCTAATAGTACAATCTTAGATCCTCAATTAGATTTGCTCACCCTTAGCTACCCTACCCAACACATATATAGATATGCATATGTCAAAGTAAAATTACCCAAGTTATCTAGTTACTATATCTTTCGTTAGGGCTCCTATTTGACCAATGTCTTACTAAATTCATGAATCTAGCTATCTTTAATTAGCGTTGGGTTTAGGCTTTTGATTACAAAGCTACTTATGTCTTATTATTATTTGAAATCATTAGTTTATAGGAATTGTAGTTGATTACTTATTGCTTATCTCAATTATAGCTTAATCTAAGTTATCTAAGTAACAAATGGTATACATATTCACTTAATTCCATAAAGATATTTTTAGACTCAAAATATATATATGTTTTTAGGTCAAATAATGAGAAACATTATTTTTCGTATCCCTAAGCCTCTAAATTATGAATAGCTTGAGATAAATTAGAAAAATATCAAACTTGGAATATATTGGTCTTAGATTTTGTAAGTTATGAGGATTTTAGGAGGCCTATAACTATTATTTATAAATTAATTACTAAAACTAGCTATTTTGACACAATTGAGCCTAAATTTAGGAAAAATATTAAAAATACTAAACATGCTTAATTAATTCCAAGCAAATTACACTAAGAAAGTATATAAGAGCCTTAATTGCAAAAATTTAGATTGAAACAACAAGAATTGAAGCATAGAAAAATTCTGCAAGCTCCCAACCACATTTTGTATAGGTTTTACCCATAAATCACCTCACTTTGATTTTTAGGACCAACACAAAGCATAGGAAAAGTAGTAATGGGTGAAGAGATATTTATAGAATTTCATACTAACTTTAAAAATTAATTAAAAATCCCATAGTGGTGGGAAAAATCTTTAAAAAAAAATTATGGTGACCTAAAGATGACAAGAAAGTGCAAAGATGACAATTTACATGCCTTAAAGGAAAATAGAACCTAAAATCATTCAAATTCATGAGAATATTACAAAAGAAACCAAATGAAGTAAATATTCAAAGAATTGAAAGTAAGATAAACTTTGATAATAACAATACAAGTATTAGTAATGCAAGTGCTCATATTATTATGCTTTATCAATATATGGGTGACTATGATGACTTTGTTCACTACTAAGAGGACTATCATGATTAGTGATTCTCATGGATAAGTGAGTATCACTCAATGCTTATCACTTTATTTGTGTGTGCAGATAGTACGACTTAAACAAGATAATTAAATGGATTTGCATGTAAGGTATGGGTTGGTTTGTGTTTGAAGCATGTTTAGTTATTGTGTAAACCTATCTTAATATATCATAACAAGATCTAGTTGTTACCTATAAGGAGTAACCATTTAGCAACTTGTCCAAATAAGGATAATCAAGATAGTAGATACTTAATAGGATCTATATGGGTGATGAGATGTATCGTGTGCACTAGGAAGTAGTGCCATAATTTTTATGAGGCAAATACCATTGCGAAGCAACACTTTTCGCAAGCTAGGCAATTGACCTCACTCCGTTGGAAGGTTCAACTCAAATAATAAACCATTCATTCCTATCTATCTATTTCCAACACAAAGTAAAGCCTTAATTGACTTATTAGTGGAGATCAGCTATAAGATCAATGGTAATCCCTTAACAAGCATTATTATAGCTTAAGGGGAGGTCAAAATCTTCTTAAACATTTAGATTACCTCCTTATGTAGCTCCTTCCACTCAAACAAGATTTCTTTTTTCATGATTTGATACAAAAGGTACAAGATCTTTACTAGCATTAGCATAAATCTCCTAACGTAGGAAACTTTACTAGAAAGGTTTTCGATTCATTCAAAGAAATCGGTGAGGGCATAGATTGTATAACCTGAACCATTTTAAAATCAACGTCAATACCTTTTATGTGAACTACAAACCCTAGAAACTTACTTAAAGCCACTCCAAAGATAAACTTAAGAGGATTCATATGAAGCCTATATAATTGACATCTTTTGAAAATTTTCTTTAAGTGGATCAAGTGATTGAGTGCTCATCTTGACTTGATAACTATATTATCCATATAGTCTTCTATAAAATCGTCCATCATATTATGGAATACAGCAGTTATTGCCCTTTAATAGATGGCACTTACATTTTTTAGCCTAAATGGCATGACTGTGTAGTAGAGTAGAAGCTTCCCATTGGCGCTTGAAAAGTAATGCGCTCTATGTCATTAGCTACTATCTTAATCTAATTGTAACCATTGAAGCCATCCATAAATGAGAACAACTTGTGTCTGAAAATGGCATCTACTAATGTATCAATATTCAGCAAGCAAAAATCATCTTTTGGATATGCTATATTCAAATCCCGAAAGTCGACACATATTCTTATTTAGCCATTCTTTTTCCTTATTAGGACTACATTTGCAAGCTAAGTAGGATTCTTGATTGGATTTATAAAACTTACTCGAAGTAGCTTCTTAACTTATTACTTGATTTGCACTTTGACTTTAGGGTGGAAGACTCATTGTCTTTGCTTCACTAGTGTAATTCTTAGTGCAATGTTGAATATGTGCACTATGAGGTTAGGATCCAATCCCAACATCTCTTTATATGTCTAGGCAAAGACATCTCTATACTCCTTTAATAATGAAGCAACTAGGACCTTTATCTCTTGTCAAAGATACTTGCTAACAAAGATTGACTATAACGAGTCACCTGGTTATGCTAAGTCCAATTCTTTTATCTTTTCTACTTGAGGTTTGATTTAATCTTGCATCTATTGAGGAGCAAGCTAGATTTCTTAAACTTATATGGGATTTGAAGAAGATAGACACACCTCCTAAAACTCTTATGACCATCATAAATGGTATACCCTACACCCACTTGCCTTAATAAAACTTTAAATCCTTTCCATTTGCTTACCCTTCTTCTTGCCTCCATAGTAACCATGTATCTTTCTCTTCCTTTGCTACCCATCTTTAACTTTGTCCTAAGTAGGTAATAGAATGTTAGAGGGTCTTGTAATAGCAGTCTCTTCTTCTTCAGTATATTCATCAAAGAATGTTGATTCAATAAAATACGACTCCTCTTGCTTTAAATGTAGTCTTTAGCATGATATTTAAAAAGGAACCAGTGTTTATAAATGTTCTATTAACTTAGTAACCTTTGAGCACTCCCTCTACATATAGGAGGCAATTATAGTTTAAGCTTTTCACGCATATATCAGTGTTTGTAAATAGAATTGTGTTTCAATGGGTAGGAATCATTCTCTGCATAACTACATTGCATTATATTCTGCATATTGTCCTCCTGAAATTTGTGTAAGCACAATTGCTGCCATAAGCTTTACCTTCTCATCAAACCTAAGGAGGTTAAAGAAATTCTTGAAATTGGAAGTCTTTAATAGTGCCACGACGACAAGTGAAAATTCATCATCTTTAAATTCATCTAACTTCACTTTTCCTTTGCATACCTCAACAAGTGGCACCTCATCTATTTCAACAGTAGCAAGATCTTGAGTAAAAACATTTACAATGCCACCTTGACTATTATGGGTTAGAAGTGGATTGTTCTTGACATCATTGTTTACAATAATAAGCTTCCCACTTTGCATTCTCTCATTAAATATCTTCTTTAAAGCAAAGTAATCCTGAATGGAATGTCTCACAACTCTATGGAACCTACAAAACTTAGGATCATTCTTCTCTTCCATAATAGGAAGGCACTCGACTCTTGAGAGTTTGATATTCCCATCTCATAACCATATATCAATCATAGCATGAACTTTTCCATTAAGCACGAATATGTTAGTGCTAGTGTAGATTCCTTTAATGTCTTGATTCTAGATTTCTTAGTCCTGGACTACTTCACTCCTTTAGATTCTTCTCCTTAGGCTAAGCTTATAAATAGTGCCCACTTGTTGAACTTGAGACTTGTCCCCTTTAGTTTTGTGATGAAAATGTTGGTTCTTCTTGCATTTTTTATCAATGTAGTGAATGATACCAAAGATAGATTCTCTAAATGCACTATGTATTTAATGAACAACCCCTTGGATGCAAATCTTTACTAACTCTTTTTCATCACAAATGTCTTTAATGTCTAGAGAGTGCTCTCTAAAATGTTCAATATATTCTATTAGGCCTTTGCTTGGGTTTCTATTAGATTCATCCCCTATTAATCGAGATAACTCTTTCTTAAATAGAAAAAAAAACTTCTTCAGGAACATCTTACACATGCCTCCCCATGAATCTATCAACCCTAGTAGAATATTAGCATAACATGTGCATGCCATGCCTTCTCTATAAGGGACTTAAGGAGTTCCTTAAGCTTCACATAATTATCTTACCCATAAACTTCCAATGTTTTAATAAACTTCAATAGGTGTTCCTTAGCACTTTCTTTGTTGCCATTGAAGAACATGAATATAGGACCCACATAATCCTTAGAATAAGGTTTGGCAACAATATGCTAATTATAGAGAAGCTTAAAATCTAACAATCCCATAGTAGACTTTATTTGTATCTTTCTTAAATACAAGTTCAATTCCTCCTTTGTAACAAATGTAGTTCTAGGAGCAGACATTGTAGGATCTATAGGGATAGTAGGGGTAAGATTAGTACGAATAATACACCCTCTAATAACAACTTGCGATACAACCCATGAAGATGAAGAGCTTTGAGTTTCTTTATCCCTTGCTTCAAGTGTGGGATGCTATGCAATTATGAGTTCCTATATAGAATCTTGCTCCTCAACCTTAAGGGTAGCTTCTTGATTGACAAGAGCATAGTTGAATGATTGTAGTACCTGGGGGGGCAAGCAATGCACAACAATAACAAGATTTACAAAGTTGTATCTTGTTACATAGTAGCTAAGGCTACCATACCATGTATACATTGAATGAGCATCATCATAATTGACTTATCATCCTAATATTCTCTTGGACAGCACATATGACTTGTGCATTATTAAGTGGAGACTCTTAAGTATTGTTAACAAGGTCAACATCCTTGGATGAGGGTACTTGCTTAGTACGTTCAAGGTTAACTCCATGATTCTAATTGATCTTGTCATGACGATTACGCATCCTTCTCCTTTGGGGTACCGTGGTGAAGTTATCAACTTTCTCATCTATAGTAGAGTCACCAAAACGTAAGTTGATAGGTTCAATTGTAGTGTAGTCACATGTGTGCTACATGATCTTTACATTGCCTAGAGGAGTGACACGTGGTTGCACATAGAAAGATTATCAAAGCTAAATAAAATAGGGAGGAGTAGGTAATTCCAAAAGGCTCAAACACATTGGTGATAAGTAGAGGAGCTATACAAGCACCATACTCTACTAGCAATGTTGGAGAGTGATGTGTTCTTCACAATTATTATGGTTTGATCTTTTAAGAGGGTAATTTGGCATAATTCTGCTTTTTCGTAAGCTATCTCTCTTATCCAAATGAGGAAAGGTTTTAGGTATTTATAGGAGTCGGCTATCGATATCATCTGTTAGATCACATTAGCCATCAATAGTCAAGATGAGCCCCCTTTTAATGAGAAGGAATGTGCATGGGCCTCTAATGCATCTAGGCCCAGTGAAGAACTTTATTTAATGCATGAGGTTTATGGGAAAGGTTGGTAATGATTAGTCCATTCTAATGAACCCTATTCCAAACCCACTATACTAAATCTTAGCTAATCATGCCAAAAATGCATAGGCTAGACTTTCTAGTCCTTGTCACCTTAGCTTAAAGACCTAAATCCTTGATTACTAGACTTAAAGCTCAGGATTGAATTTAACCCTTTGGAATGTACAATCTTGTTAAGAATACTAAGTGAAGGTGTAAATATATCATGATTTAAAAGGTTTTTTTTTTTTATTAAGAGTTTTGAAGTAGGGAAAAGGAAATAAATAATATTATTTTTAAAAATACTCCCACAAATGTACCAATTAGGAAAATATTCCAGTAATATATGGCTTGAAATCAGCACTTGAAGTTCTTATTTCAATTTAGCTTAAAATCCACACTTCAAGTGCCAATTTCATCAAGGCTTAAAGTCTTACCCTATCCTTCTTCCTCCTTCCTCCTTCCTCATTTGCATCTCCTTTTACTATCCCTTTCTCTCTCTATCTCTAAAAAACTCAAAATGCTAAGCCCATATTTCTTCTCATTTAGGCTATTTTAAGACGAATTGAAGGCTAATTAGATGCTTATCTAATGGGATTATTCATCTAGTCGTGAAGTTTATGTAGAAAACTTGTGTTTTCGTGGTGTTTTTAACGTCCTCTCTCTAGAAGCTATAATAAACTCTAAGGTAATTTTTTGTGGTTTTTATGATACTATAGACATGTAAATGTAGGATAATATGATATTGTGGTGTTGCAACGTTTTTGCTGTGATATTTGGGTAGTTTTTTATTTTCCTGATTTGTAGATTTGTTTTTATCATGTTAAGTTAAAATTGGTAGTTAAAGTAACGATTTAAATAGTATATTATTAGGATTACTTTATTAATTGGTATAAGCAAGGGAAATTTTTTGAAGAAAATGATAATACATTATCCTGTCCCTTGAGAGAAAAATAGAAAGTATGGGTTAATGTGAGATGAGAAATAGTTTTATGGTAAATAAAAAAGAATGGTGATGTGCCTAAAAGATTGAAGGATCTAAGCAAATACATGCAATCAATTGAAACAACTCCAATTAGTAAATCTAAGTCCACAAGTAGCGTAAACCCTAATCCCTTATGAATCCAATTTGTAAAATAAGTAGCTTTAATACCAAATGATGATGTACATAATAGGATCAAGCACACAACACAAGATCAAATGGAAAATCCAATCATGGAATGACAAAGAATGGCGTGAATCTCCTAAGTAAGAGGTTTCCACACAATTGACAATTTCACTAGCAATTGAATAATCACAGTTAACAATACAATTTAGGATCTAATTCCACAAAATTACATGTAATCCAATGATAGAAATGACCCTAAAATGACGTGATAACAAGAACAAATAAGAACAACCCAAATCACAACTAGATATAACACACTAGCATGAATTAGAATCAACTTAAAAATTTAATATAACTCACAAATCCTTAAGTTGCCACTCGCCACAATCCTTGAAGAATTGATAAGAGTCTTATGAAATTTAGAGTATGAACCCTAATTCTCACGTAAAGAGGCAGCAATTGTTATCTCTCCACTATCCTCCAAACCCTACTTAAGCAAGTATTTATACTTACTCCACTTAAGATTAAAATGACTAAACAATTACATCTATGCCACTAAAAGGTGGCCGACTCTAAATCCATCAATTACAACCAAATAAAATGTCCCAAAAAGCTTACAAAATAAATAGTTCAAAAATAAATTACAAGTACAAAAGATAATAATCTTCAAAGAGCCGATTCGTCGAGTTAATGTTAATTAAGGCGGGCCATTAGATGTGAATCCGATTATGTCCCTAATTTGATCAATAATGTAAGTCATGTAGCATCCTATGAAGACTAATCATTGTACCTACTAAATTACCATTCAAACTTTATTAGATAAAGAAAAATGTATACATGCAAGTGATTTGGATCATTATCCAAATCAAGTTCCTGACCATCGAGATCGCAGGGTAGATTCCCATCATCTCCTCGGGCCTCTGAAAGATTTGCCCTCAAATCTAAAGGTCACTTCTTGGACTGAACTCGGATACCTTTGTCGCCCTGTTTTCCCGATTATTAGATGAAACAGAAGTAATCCTAACCTGCTCTTGGAAATCGTGCACCTTTATGATGTGCCTAAAACCAAGATTAAGCACATACAAAACCAATTTGAAAGACAAACAAAT
Source organism: Laguncularia racemosa (assembly GCA_037954665.1). Lineage (NCBI taxonomy): Eukaryota > Viridiplantae > Streptophyta > Magnoliopsida > Myrtales > Combretaceae > Laguncularia > Laguncularia racemosa. The sequence goes on from JBBMOL010000125.1 coordinate 1,905,021, forward strand.
AATGTCAATCAAACTAGTCTCAATCACATGAACAATAGCGTCAATTTCTAATGAATGTAACTAATTCTTCAATCAGGATGTGTTTAATCTTAAATCCAAATATGATATAGCTCTGATACCAAAAGATGATGTGCCTAAAACCAAGATCTAAGCACATGCAAATGAACCAAAGAAACAACTTCAATTCACAAGATCAAACCGATTCAAAAGGCACCAAAATTGCGTGAACCCTAGATGAATTAGGTGAACCGATTGCTATAATTTATGAAATGAATATCACAATGATGTTTTCCCCAATGAAGATCATAAAATATACTTGACAAACACGTGAATAATTCACAAGATCAACAAGAACAAATCCAAAATCAACCTTTCCAACAAGAGCCAATTAACGCCACAAGATGGAGTAAAATTTGATGGTGATAACAAATGCTAAGATCCAATCAATTTAGTAATAATAATTTGATTACAAATGCAATCAAATCTGACCAAGAAACTTCCAATTCAACCCTAGATATTACATACTAGAGAAGAAAAGAAATCACAACAAAATGAAATTGATATTACTCACAATTTCAAGTGTTGCACTCGCCACAATTTCAACTCTTGGGATTGAAATTGATAAGAGTCTAATGACAATTAGGAAGAGCCCTAATCCTCACAAAAAAGTTTATGTTCAAATCTGAAAATGGCCTCCTCAAACCCTACTTTAAGCAAGTATTTATACTTGCTCCTTTTAGGGTTAGAAAATGCACAAAATTACAACTATGCCACTTTTAAGGTGGTCGGTCCTAAATGAAAATTACAATCAAAATGAAAGCATCCTAAAAGAAAACACAACATAAAATAGTCCTCGCAAATGAAAAATATATAAAAGAAATTGGTCTTCAAGATGCCGGTCTTTAGGGTACTTTCGAATTGAGCCCCGATGAGAATCCTGACTTGCTCAAGAGTATATGTGATTTAACACCCTCTAAGACTGATAAGTGAGCCTGTTGGAATGCACTACAATTATAATGTAGGAATGAAGAAAATAAATTAGCTTCCTCAAGATTAGGTTTCTCGTGTAAGATTCTCAAAACTAAGTTATGTAGACCCTTAGCTTGGGCCCTAGTTATAGGTCTTATAGGAGTCTGATTCCTATCATCTCCTTAGACTTCTGGAAGATTTGCCCTCAAATCTTATAGGTCTTCATGCATGTCGTCTGATAAGTATAGTGATAGATTTGCAACATTAAAGGTCGTTGATACTCCATACTCTCTTGGTAACTCTATCTGGTAGGCATTGTTGTTGATGCGCTTTAAAACCCTGAATGGTCCGTCTGATCTGGAGACAGCTTCTGTGACTTCTTATGTGGAAACCTGTCCCTACTAAGATTAATCCAGACTAAGTCACCTGGATTATAAAGATGAATTTTTCTGTGTCTGTTTCCCTCGATTCTCTGCTATTCCTAGGTCTTCTCAAGGTGTTCAGTTGTTCTATCATGAATGTGCTAAATTTGTCTGGCTTGGTCAACTCCACTGAGACTCTCTTCCTTTATTGTTGGTCCTGCTATAAAATCCATTGGAATAGAAGGATTATATCCTTAAACAACTTCAAAGGGAGACTTACTGGTTGAACTATGAGTAGACCTATTGTAAGTAAACTCAACAATAGGAAGACACAAGTCCTAATCAGTAAGATTCTTGCCAATTGTTGCTCTGAGTAGATTCCCAAGCATACGGTTGACAACTTCAGTTTATCCGTCTGTCTGTGGATGGCAAGAGGTACTGTACATAAGCTTAGTACCTAGTCTTTTCCATAATGTCTTCCAAAAGAAATTAAGAAACTTAGTGTCTCTGTCTGACACTATGCTGTGTGGAACTCCATGTAACTTGACAATTTCCCGCACAAAAATGTTAGCAATAAAAAGGGCATCATTTGTTTTGTGACAAAGCATAAAATGTGACATTTTACTGAACCTGTCAACAACCACCATAATAGAGTCTTTTCCCCTTTGTGTTCTAGGTAATCCCAACACAAAATCTATACTGATATCAGTCCAGCGTTTATCTAGTATAGGCAAAGGCATGTACTCACCCTGTACACTTTTCTTTCCTTTAGCTCTCTTACAAATACCACACCTTTCTAATACCCAATGGACATCCTTTATCATACCCTTCCAATAGAAATTCTCCCTCAATATGGCTAGGGTTCTCTTCTCACTAAAATGACCAGATAATCCACTTGCATGTGCTTCCCTTACCTATAACTCTCTCACAGATCCAAAAGGAATACATAGTTTTCCTGCTTTATACAAAAACCCATCAATCTCATAATAGCCATCATGCATTTTGCCCCCATAAACACCTCTCTATAACAGTCTTGAATTCCTCATCACATATATACTGTTCTTTCAATAATTCAAAACCCAATAGTTTTGATTGAAGAGAAGTGATAAGTACATATCGTCGTGATAAAGCGTCGGCAACAATATTCTGATTACCCTTCTTGTACTTTATCACATAAGTAAAGCCCTCCAAAAACTCCACCCATTTAGCTTGGTGCTTAGACAAATTCTACTATCCCCTGAAATGTTTCAAAGATTCATGATCTGTATAAATAATAAACTCTCTCGGGAGGAGATAATGCTGCCACGTCATGACAGCCCTCACTAAGGAATAAAATTCCTTATCATATATAGAGTAGTTTAAAGTTGCACCACTCAACTTCTCACTAAAATATGCTATGGGTCTCTTTTCTTACATTAGTACAGCACCAATTCCTATCTCAAAAGCATCACATTCTTTTTAGTCAGTTCTATGAGAGGACTGACAATACCATTGAAATTATGGACAAAGCATCTATAAAATGATGTAAGTCCATGAAAACTTCTTACCTCAGTAACTGAAGTAGGTGTTGGCCGTTCCTTGATTGCCCTCACTTTCTCCTCATCCATCCTAACACCTGAACTAGATACAACAAAACCCAAAAATGTTACCTCAGTTTGGTAAAAAGAACACTTCTAGATATTTGCAAATAGCTGTTGTGCCCTCAATACTGAGAATACTGCCCGAAGATGCTCCACATGTTGTTCTAGGTTTTTGCTGTAGATCAGAATATCATCAAAATAAACACAAACAAATTTTCCTAGAAATTCTTTCAGTACATGATTCATCAACCTCATAAATGTACTAAGAGCATTACTCAAACTAAAGGGCATAACCAACCACTCATACAGTCCATGACGTGTTTTAAAAGTAATTTTCCATTCGTCCCCCTCTCTCATCTGAATTTGGTGATATCCACTTTTAAGATCTACTTTGGAGAAAACATGTAAACCATGTAGCTCATCTAACATATCATCAAGTCTAGGAATAGGATACCTGTATTTGATGGTGATTTTGTTAATGGCTCTGCTATCGATACACATTCTCCAAGTACCATCCTTCTTAGGAACAAGAAAGGCGGGAACAGCACATGGGTTGAGACTCTCTCTGATAAACCCTCGTTCAACCAACTCATCTACCTGGCACTTCAATTCCCTATACTCCTCAGGATTCATGCGATATGCAGGTCGGTTTGGTAATACTAAACCGGGCATAAGATCAATAGCATGCTCTATTCTTCTCAAAGGTGGTAACCCTGCTGGCAAATCATCAGGAAAAATGTCAGTATACTCATTCAATACCTGAGAAACTGTTGAAGGTAGAGACTGTGGTTCCTACACCCCTAGTGCACATCTTAACTGAAGCAAGTATACTAGAGTCTCTTTTGTAACTAGCCTCTCCATTTCACCCTGTCCCATTAATAATACCTTCTTTTCCTCATAACCATTACACTGTACTGAAGCCCTTTTAACCTCTGATGGCCTACCGATCTGTTACTGAACCCTTTGGACCTCTAAAGGTGACATCGGATTTAACATAACGTGTTTGCCTTCCTTCTGGAACACATAAGTATTCCTAAAACCATCATGCAAGACCCTCCTGTCATATAACCAAGGCCTACCAAGCAATATATAGGATGCACACATAGGCAAGATATCACACTCAATCTCATCATAATATTTATCCCCTACACTGAATGGTACCCTAGCTCTTTAGGTCACATGTAAACTCCCCTGATCACTAAGCCAATGCAATTTATATGGTTTAGGATGTGGAATAGTGGTAAGTCTTAGTTTCGATACTAATGATGTGGCTACTACATTGGTACAACTATCACCATCAACTATAAGGACACACAAATTTCCTTGTATCCTACAAGAAGTAAGGAACAAGTTTTCCCTTTGTTCTTCATCCTTATTAGCAAATGTAGTCAATGTTCAGTGCAACACATTAGCATATTGAAACATCTCACTAGACATTATTGTATTTAAATTCAACAATACAATAATAATCTTCACACCTTCTACGGCTCAAGTACACAACCACTCTTAAGTAGATAAGATTTAAATTCAACATTAAGTGCTTAAGTAACTAGTTCAATTACTTTCACACTTTGATGATTAGTTTGAATTTCAAATTCTACTACTAAAAACCTTCCTTTCTTGTTAAGGTTTCACACTATAATAAATCACAAATTGCAGCACCTTAACACAAGCATAAATGCACAACTCCACCATCACAAAACTCCCTTGCTCACGGTTCCACCAGCAATCACGCCACTAGCAACAATTCTCTATTCAACACACACAAAACCATGCCAAAAATACACATACACCCTTCACTAAATTTGTAAAAAATATAACTCCACATACACACCTCTTAAGTCACGGTACAACAACCTCCTTCTCACTACATGCAACACAACTTCTTCAATTCACTACTCTTCCTTAAGGCAAATTCAAAGACAACACGTTGCAAATTCTTCACTTCAAACACAATTCCAAACCATAACTTATACAAAAGGCAGCAATTTAAATTTGAAAATCAAATCACTTCACTAATTGCAACCCTTCCACAATTGGTTAAGAAGTAATTTTCAAATTCAAACAAACATACGTTAACTCCTTCAATCTTAATGCTTGTTTTGAAAATCAAATAACTTCCATTTTTCCACACTACTCAAATCTGGAAATTGCAAATTGTTCTTCCCAATTCCGAATTCACAAAGGTCATACTTCTCTTTTCACCACAAAATATTGTATTTCCAATTTCACAATCAAACACTAGGACGCAAAATTCTCACTCCCCTTCCCTTCATGGAAAATTCAATAACAAAGAAGCTACAATAAGATATCTACTTTGCCACACACAACACTACAATACATGGCAAGGATTTCAAAACAACACTCTTCTAGCCTTCAAATTTCACTTCCCTCAAATGATGATAATGATGATTTCCCTTAAACCAATCACGGTCATCTTAAGGATACAAATAATATGTTAAGTACTCCATGTCCACAATAGTTAACAACAAGGAAATCACTTCAACAACACAATTGAAATAATTCAATTCTTCAATGCATAATTTTCGGATCAAGGTAATAAAAACCCTGAATTTTCAAATTCCAAAATTGAAAATCTCTCCTCTTAAACCTCAAGCTCTAATACCAAAAGATGATGTTCCTAAAACCAAGATTAAGCACATACAAAACCAATTTGAAAGACAAACAAACAATGTCAATCAAACTAGTCTCAATCACATGAATAATGGGGTCAATTTCTAATGAATGTAACCAATTCTTCAATTAGGATGTGTTCAATCTTAAATCCAAATATGATATAGCTCTAATACCAAAAGATGATGTGCCTAAAACCAAGATCTAAGCACATGCAAATGAACTAAAGAAAAAACTTCAATTCACAAGATCAAATCGGTTCAAAGGGCACCAAAATTGCGTGAACCCTAGATGAATTAGGTGAACCGATTACTATAATTCATGAAATGCATATCACAATGATGTTTTCCCCAATGAAGATCATAAAATATACTTGAAAAACACATGAATAATTCACAAGATCAACAAGAACAAATCCAAAATCAACCTTTCCAACAAGAGCCAATTTACACCACAAGATGGAGTAAAATTTGATGGTGATAACAAATGCTAAGATCCAATCAATTAAGTAATAATTATTTGATTACAAATGCAATTAAATCTAACCAAGAAACTTCCAATTCAACCCTAGATATTACACACTAGAGAAGAAAAGAAATCACAACAAAATGAAATTGATATTACTCACAATTTCAAGTGTTGCACTCGCTATAATTTTAACTCTTAAAATTGAAATTGATAAGAGTCTAATGACAATTAGGAAGAGCCCTAATCCTCAAGAAAAAGTGTATGTTCAAATCTAAAAATGGCCTCCTCAAACCCTACTTTAAGAAAGTATTTATACTTGCTCCTTTTAGGGTTAGAAAATGCACAAAATTACAACTATGCCACTTTTAAGGTGGCTAATCCTATATGAAAATTACAATCAAAATGAAAGTGTCCCAAAAGAAAATACAACATAAAATAGTCCTCGCAAATGAAAAATATATAAAAGAAATTGGTCTTCAAGATGCCGGTCTTCAGGGTACTTTCGAATTGAGCCCCGATGAGAATCTTGAATCGCTTAAGAGTATAGGTGATTTGGCACCCTCTAGGACTGATAAGTGAGCCTGCTAGAATGCACTACAATTATAATGTAGGAATGAAGAAAATAAATTAGCTTCCTCAAGATTAGGTTTCTCATGTAAGATTCTCAAAGCTAAGTTACGTAGATCCTTAGCTCGAGCCCTAGTGATAGGTCCTGTAGGAGTCTGATTCCTATCACTTTAATGGAGGCATAAGTGTCAAAACTATTCGAGACCCTCCCTTTCAAAACATGTAGGTGTTTCTGAATCCGTCATGTAACAACTTCCTATCAAACATCCAGGGTCTACCCAACAGTAAATGAAAGTCACATATGGGGATCACATCACACAGGATCTCATTATGATATTTCTTTCCAACACTCACTGGCACCTTTACCTTTTGTGTAACATGCATACTACCCCGATTTTCCAGCTAATGCAATTTATAACAACTAAGATGTAGACTAATGGATAGTTGTAATTTGTCTACCAATGCAGCAGATATGACATTAGTACAACTACCACTATCAATGATCAGTACACAAAGGTTACCTCCGATCCTACAAGAAGTGTGGAATATGTTCTCCCTTTATTTGTCCCTAGCATCAGGAGATAAAGTCAAAACCCTGCACAACACATTAATTGGTAAATACTTTTCACCTGTTCCCTCTTCATGTGTCTCAGCAGTCTGATTATCATAATATTCCTACAATGCTATAGACAAGTTTGTAGGCTCGACTAGTTCTTTCTCATCCTCATCCTCTTCTCCAACACCCTCCATAATTGTCATGACTCTCTTATTAGGACACCATGGCACCATATGCCCAAATCCCATGCATTTAAAACATTTAATTTAGCACAATTTCCCATTGGTGGTTCCTGGTACAGTCTGCCTAATATTAGGTCCTATTACCTCTTTACCCTTTCTAAAAGTCATTTTCTCCCTGTCTGTGCTGGGGGTAGCTCTGTCCATTGCCCTGATTGACTCACTTACTACCTTTCGTCCTCTTGATTGACCATTAGCTCCCATGGGTCTGGTAGTAGCACTGAGTCTGCTACTAGTAACCCTGAATGGGTTAGATCACCTCTACCTCTTCACTTTCAAGGCTAGCTGTATAGCCTCGTCAAGCGTACTGTATCTTGTAGCTTAACTACACATACGATCTCATATTTCAGCCCTGATATAAAGTGTGCTAGGGTTTGCTCTTGAGGCTATACTGACTCACATCTAATCATCAAGGTTTCAAATTCCTGTACATAATCATCGACTGTTTTGCCTCCCTGCCTCAAAGTCTGAAGACGCATAAATAGTTCCTACTTGTAGTGTTCAAGAATGAACCTCTTCCTCAAGACCCTCTTCATATCCCTCCAAGTATGAATTTCAGCCTCTCCATCCCTACGCCTGCTAATCACTAAATTCTTCCACCACAAGGTGGCATACCTTATGAACTCAACAGCAGCAAGTCGAACTCGGGTATTGTCATCGATTTCATAGCACTCATAAAGGCCTTCAACTTTATCCTCCCAGTCCAGATAATCATTTGTTGAACCCCTATCATCAAAGGAAGGCATCTGCAGCTTCACATACTCTAAACCCTAGGTGGCCTGAAATCCCTATTTGGATAAGGATTAACCCTAAAGTTATCATCCTTATCCTCCCTATAGGGATGATGATCTCCCTCCATTCTTCTTCCCAAGTTTCCTCCTCCCACTGCTTCTTCCCTCTAGATGTTTTGTGGAGCTACTCTTAGTGGTGCTTGAGGATTTACCACCGGTGGTTAAGGCATTGTCATCCTATCAATCCTTGTTGCTAGTGTAGCAACAATAGTAGTAAGTTCCTAAAGTTGATCTTTCAAGGTTCTTCTACCTGCAGTATAATGACCCTATCCTCCACCAACCTGGCTATTAGCCTTATTGCCAATTCCCCCATTTACACTGTCATTCGACATGCTTGTGATTTGTTGAAGTACAACTCCACAATTTGCAGCACACTCCTTCAACAACACCAAGTCACAATAGCATGTTTAGACAACCACACTCATACACAATTATATCCACATTGCAAGAAGTAAAAAACATAATGAAGTAGTTCTTGGTACTTCAAGTAAAGTCAAATAAATGAAACACAAACAATCACTTCCAAGTAGTTAAGTTATTAAATTCAACTAACAAGTGTTTAAGTAATGATTTTCAATTACTTTCAAACTTTAATGTTTGTTTTTGAATTCAAACTTCACTACTCCAACCTTCCTTTATTGCCACGGTTTCACACCACAACTAACTGCAATGTGCAGTACCTTACACTACACATAAATGCACAATTCACACCGCCACTTACACCTGTCACTCACAGTGCAATCACTCACCACCACTACATACACCACGTTGCAATCTCCTTCACTCAACACACAAACACAACGCCACACACACACACCCTTCACTCACGGTGCAGCACACACACACACACACAGTTCTACACGTTGAACTTCTCCACTTTAAACACAATTGCACACCGTAACTTATACAAAAGAGGCAACAAACATTCAAATTCAAATTGCTTCACTTATTGCAACCTTTCCACAATTGGTAAGAAGCAACTTTCAAATTCAAATGACTACACAATAACTTCTACCACTTAATGTTGGTTTTGAAAATCAAATAGCTTCCAAATACTCCATGCAATTCAATTCTAAAAATGAACAATTGTACTCCATATGTCTGAAACAAACAAGTAAGGATTACATTTCCACTTTCTTCACAATTAAGGTACTTCCTAATTCTGAACTTTGAATCAAGAAATGCACTTCTACTCCTTCCCTTCACGGAAATTTTCAACAACAAGGAGCTATAACAAGACCTCCAATTCCACTTCAACAAACAACAATTTCAACTTCTCAACAATACAATTAAGCAACTCAATCTTCAAACACACAATTTCGGATCAAAAGTGAAGAACCTTAATTGACAAATGAAGATCATGAAATCAACCAACACTAAATCCTTTCTCTTAACTTGAGCTCAGATACCAAAAAAGATTATGTGCCTAAAAGATTGAAGCATCTAAGCACATACACGCAATCAATTGAAACAACTCCAATCACTAAATCCAAGTTTACAAGTAACGTGAACCCTAATCCCTTATGAATCCAATTTGTAAAACAAGTAACTTTGACACTAAATGATGATGTACTCAATAGGATCAAGCACACAACACAAGATCAAATGGAAAATCCAATCACGGAATGACAAAGAATGGCGTGAATCTCCTAAGTAAGAGGTTTCCATGCAATTGACAATTTCACTAGCAATTGAATAATCACAATTAACAATATAATTTAGGATCTAATTCCACTAAATTGCATGCAATCCAATAATAGAAATGACCCTAAAATGATGTGATAACAAGAACAAATAAAAACAACCCAAATCACAACTAGATATGATACATTAGCATGAATTGGAATCAACTTAGGAATTTGATATAACTCACAAATCCTTAAGTTGCCACTCGCCACAATCCTTGAAGAATTGATAAGAGTCTTATGAAATTTAGAGTATGAACCCTAATTCTCACCTAAAGAGGTAGAAATTTTTTATCTCTCCACTATCCTCCAAACCCTACTTAAGCAAGTATTTATACTTGCTCTACTTAGGGTTAAAATGACTAAACAATTACATCTATGTCACTAAAAGGTGGCTGGCCCTAAATCCATTAGTTACAATCAAATAAAATGTCCCAAAAAGCTTACAAAATAAATGGTTCAAAAATAAATTACAAGTACAAAAGATAATAATCTTCAAAGAGCCAGTTCGTCGAGTTAATGTTGATTGAGGCGGGCCATTAGATGTAAATCCGATGATGTCCCTAATTTGATCAACAGTAAAGGTCATGTGGCATCTTGTGAAGACTGATCATTGTATCTACTAAATTACCATTCAAAATTTATTAGATAAAGAAAAATGTATACATGCAAGTGATTTGGATCATCATCTAAATCAAGTTCCTTAAGCATCGAGATCGCATGGTAGATTCCCATCAAATGGTAATAGTGCATGAGATATCAAAATAAGTATTTGAGGCTTTAATATTATTGGTAATTTATATTTATGGTTATATACATTAAATTTTTGTTTTTCATGTGGCTTCTTGTTAAATAGTATACAATATAATTTTGTAAATACATAGATATCATTGTTATATAATTATCTTACAAACAATTATTTGTTGATATAGTAACCTGTAAAATTTATTTGTAACAAATAAACACATGAATATAAAAATTGCATATAATGAATATGATATATGTAATATATAATCAAGCTCAAAGTATATGAATTTCATCGTAATTTAACTTTCTAATAGTTGAACAATAATGCATATTAGCTAATAGGGATGGATGCATATTTATATAATTGGTAAGTCAGACTTACCTTATATTTTTTTTGCTAATATTGGATTTACCTAATATGCAATAGGAATGAAACTTGATTTTTCTTTTTTTTTAAGCAATTAAGGATATTTTGTGCACTTTGTATTAGTGTACACTAATAAACTTTAAGCTTTTTTTATAATAACAAAAAAAATGTATTTCAAGTTAAATTGATTTATCTTATTTTTTATGATAAGGTTATGAATGTACAAGAAATAATCATATACAAATCCAATGACGGAGTCTAATGTAAAGAGTTAGAAAATCTTTTTAATTTTTACATCTTAAATTTTACATATTACGCATGATTAGATTTGATTACAAATAGTTTTGCAAATTGCATGTGAATGGTATATAATGTAAATTGTCATTAAAATGTTTCTAGCCACTAGTTAAGTAAAATGTTTGAGGTTAGAGTCATTTACTATGCTCATGGGAATATTGTGGATAGAGTTGATAAGGTTTGCTACAATAGACACTTGACAACGATAGTTAAAGTTCCTCTTGATTCAACTTATGAACAATTGTTGGGTATTATATATACTTGTCTTCAAATTGATGGTGCGACCAACTTGATTGAGTTGATCCATAGATATCTAATAATATACGGTAACATCTATCGTTACTATGTAATACCCATTATTGATAGTTATGATGTGTACCAAATGTTGGCAAGTTCATTGGTGTAACCTAAGATTTATGGTATCGTTGAGTTATATGTGCAAATAAATGAAATTGAGTTGCTTGCTCCAATAGATACTAGTTTAGGACAGGATGATATAATTGATGATCTACTTCCAACTCAGGTACCTAAATCTCAATATGCTAACACTACTAAAGTAGTAGGTTGTAGTAGTATTCAACCTGAAATTCATAACATCTATATAGGTGAACCAATAAGGAAGATAGATGTTGAGAATGACATAACTTGTTGTACTTTTAGTGATGAGTCAGTTATTAACTCATCTAGTGATGGTGATAATGGGGAAAATGATGAAGGTTTGCTACAAACACTAGATGAGCCACATGATTCAAGCTGGTAAAGGGATTGGCAACTTGGGTTTCTAAATTATGTTGATACTATTGGGGGTCAAAACCCATACCATTCTTTATAGTTGAAGTGGGCAATAGATATGTTGATGATCAAAATACATGTGAGGGGGACTAGACTTTAGCGATGAGTTTAAAGTGGGAATTTGTTTTGAGATGAAAGAGCACTTGATATAGGTAGTTAAAATATATCACGTAGTAAATCATCATAACTAAGTTGTGGATAAATCATCTCCAAAGTTTTGGGTTGTGAGTTATGCTAGTAATCACAACAATTGTAAGTCGAGACTTTGTGCATGCTTGAAAAAGCATGTTGGGTGTTTTCAAATAACAAAGTTTGAGGGTCCTCATACATATGTTAACCTTAGAATTTACAATGATTACCCCTAATTAAACTCAACAACCATTGCCAAATGTCTTATATTAGAGGTAGAAGTGAACCCAAATGTAAAAATTAAACAACCACAAACCCCCATTTATAGAGTTTAAATATACTATGCACCTTAAGAGAGTTTAAGAGGTAAAGCAGAGGGCCATTGAACTCGTATATAGCAAGTGGGAGGATTCGTATGCTATACTCCCACACTTACTGATTACTTTACAAGAGGCAAACTTGAGCACGATCATGGAGTGGAAATGTCTTGACACTAACAATTAGGGGCACATGATATTTAATAGAGTCTTTTAGGCATTTGGACCATGCATTGATGCATTTCCCCATTATTGGTATTGTAGCAAACCAATCCCATTGTAGATATATGAAACTTTCAAATTAAAAAAATTTACCTAATGAATTTTTCTAATGCTTTTAGGCCACTATTTACAATTAACAAAACTTTCTTGTATGATAAACATAAGCACAAGTTAATCATAACGACAAGCTTAGATGTTGCGAATCACATAGTGCCTTCAAATTCGCACTAGTGGATGAAGAGCCCAAAGACACTTAAAGCTGGTTCTTGAGATGTGTTTTTATGTTTGTTATCAAAGATCGTACCAATATTTGTTTAATCTCTAACCATCGTAGAAGTATAAAGGCTATTGTATAGGACAGGAATGTAGTATGGCTAAGGGACTGGCCATGGCAATGGTGCATTCACCATGTTGTAAGTATCTTTAAAAAATATGCTAAGAGTGCTTAATGCAAAGACTTGTTGAAGAAGGCTAGATTCTAGTTGCAATCAAGGAAGTTCTAAAAGTATAACACAGAGGTGCAGCAACCTAGCTTAATCTCAAATAGATACTTCTGAGATCTTTACCCAAGTATGTGGACACTATCTTATGATGGGGGAGTTTAATTTGGATTTAGGACCTCAAGTATGTCAAAGAGCTACAATTCTACATTGAAAGAGGCAAAGAACTTACTCGTTGCTACATTAGTGAAGAAGACATTTTATAATTGCAATGACTCCTTCAATAAGCGAATGGTGGATGCATCTAGAGAACTAGCAAGTGGCTAAATATTAACAAAGGTGGTTGCCAAAAAAAATTGAAAGGTGGCTAAAAGCTTTCAGTGGCCATTGCATTATATTGTTTGATTATCAAGCCAAGGTATTTAAATTTATAATTACATCATGCCCCTTGATGCACGGTTAAAAAAGGAGTAGCCACTATAGGGTGGAAATCAAGACGTGTACATGCACATGCATGAAGTGGTAGAATTATAAAATTTCATGCTCACATGTCATGGCTATGATGAGTACACTACATATAGATTACTCTACCTTTACTGTTTATTAATATACTTAGGAACATCAATGTTGAGTTTATAGACATTCATTCAGACCTTGTGCTGACAAGAAAGATTGGCTAGATTTTTAGTTCTCTATTTAGCACTTAATGAATCGTCAAAGGAGAAAGCATAGAAGGCCTTAACAAAAATGGTTTCAAAATAAGATGGACATACATGAGCTACCACTAGATATAATTTGTTTTAGGTGCGAAGGAGAAGGCCATGATAGAAGAACATGCCTTGAATGTAATAGGTAAGCATAATATGACGGTCCTGAGTCGCTTTATTGTTTGGTTTATTATACATAGTTATGATTTATGTGTTCTACTATTCTTATATTTATTCTTATATGTACATTAACAATGACATCTTTGATTTGGCATTTGCATATCTTCTTTTTAGATTTGCTAATGGATCCAAGACTACACGATAGATCATTGTTGCTAGGTCGAGTGATCTATAGGTTAAATGATGGGAAAATTTCTGACACTGTCAACCTTTTCAGAACCCAATTTGGATGATGATCCAAATTGCTCATATTTACCTTATGTCTTTATTTCTAATAAAATTTGAGAATAATCTTACAGGTACAATGATAATTCTCCATGGGATGCCAATATGTCCTACAACTTCCGTTGGATATAGAACATTTTTCAGGATGACAATCAAAGACCCGCTGCGATTGTTTTTCTATTCCGAGGCATTGGATCATGAAGACTTATGTTATTTTGTATCTTGTAATTATTTTATGAACTATTTTGGTTGTATTTTGGTTCCGAGATACTTTTATTTCTTTGTAATTTTCATTTAGGGTTAGCCACCTTAAAAGTGGCAAATTTGTAATTTTAAGCACTTTTTAACCTTATGAGTAGCAAGTATAAATACTTGCTTAAGAGAGGGTTTGAGGAGGCCATATTTTGCAGAATTGAGAGTTCATATTCACATGAGAATTAGGGTTCCTAATTGTCATTAGACTCTTATCAATTTCAATCCCAAGAGTTGAAATTGTGGCGAGTGCAACACCTTGAAATTGTGAGTAGTATCAATTTCATTTTGTTGTGATTTCTTTTCTTCTCTAGTGTGTCATATCTAGGGGTGAATTGAGATAGTTCTTGGACATATCTGCTTCTTATTATTTTCGAATTCTTGTGTTTAATTAAGACCCTTTGCATTTGAATTTGGTTCATCCTTGAAGAATACCTCTTGAAACGTGATTATCACTTGTGGAAAGGAGTTCTTAGAATTGAAGTTTTCTTTTGAATTTGTGGATTATTCACGTGGGATTATATGTGATTAGTGTGATGTTAGAAGAGATTATTATTGTGGCATCACAAATGCAACATTAAGTATTTGGATTTCATTGCATCTTCATTTGGTTCACGCAATTTTTGCCCTGTTGGAACAGGTTTGTTGTTGACTTGAGTTGGTGTTTTCTTGAGTCTTTTGATTGTGCTTCCAAGTGGATTTAGGCACATCATCTTTTTGTTATCAAAGCACATGTTGAGAGAAGGGATTGGTTTTATTTGATTTTGTGGAATTAATCATCAATTAGGGTGATATAGTAAAAACCGCAAATTGTGTTAATTGTTGTGGTTTTGAGCTTACGAAATTACCTTGGCTTGGAATTTAATTTGCTGTTTGTTGGAGTTGGATTGGGAAGGTTGTTGTATCATCTTATGTTCAATAATTTTTGTGGAAGGGCAAAAACATTGAGTGTTGTTTAATTCAACAACTTTTGGAACTTGCAAAAAACTTACCAATCCTTGGCGTGGCTTTTTGTAGCGTGAAGGAGGATGTGTAGCTTGTTGTTTTGATTTCCATTATGTAATTCTGAATTGGGGAAGTGCAATTTACAGATTTGCATTGAGTTTTGATGAGTAAGGAATTTATTTGAATTCAAACACATGCCATTAAGTTGTGGGAGTTAATGAGTGCTATTTGAATTTGAATTCATTATTTACCAATTGAAGAAGGCTTGCAATTAATGAAGTGGTTTGAATTTCAAATTGAAAGTTGCTGCCTATTGTGGAATTCGGAATACATTTGTGGAAAGTAACATATTTGTCCTTTGTTGTCATTATTTGCCATGGAAGTGGAAGCCCACTTGTTGTTATTATCCCTTGTGTTGTTGCCGTGGAAGTAACTCATCTTTATTGTTCTTGTTACTTGTGTGTTGCCGTAGAGTGGTTTGTGGAAGTTAATTTTTTTGCACCGTGTTGTTGTGACGTGTTGTGGAGAAGAGTATTACACGTGAGTTACAATAACATAATTGTAAAGTTAAGTGGGTTTGTTTGTTTGTCTTTTTTGTAGTTGCTATTGTGTGGAGTTAAGGGAAGTGTAGTAGTGGAGTGTGCGCCCTTGAGTCAAATTGTTTTGAGGATCAGTATACGGGAGCCTACAACTATGTCAAATGATAGTGTGAATGGGGGAATTGGTGATGAAGCCAATAGTCAGGTTGGTGGAGGTCAGGGTCGTAATGTGGCAGGTAAGAGAACTTTGGAAGAACAACTCCAGCATCTTACTACCATAGTTACTACACTGGCAACTAGAGTTGACAAAATGACATTACCACAACCAACAGTAGTAAACCAACCAGCACCACCTCGAGTAGCTCTACAAAATCCTCATTGAAATAAAGTAATGGGGGATGGGAATTTGAATAGAAGGATGGGTGAGGAGCATCTTCCAAACAAGGAAGAAAGGGATGATAATTTTAGGGTAAACCCAAATCAGAATAGGGATTTTAGGCCACCTCGGGGTTTGGAATATGTGAAACTACAGATGCCATCCTATGATGGCAAGGGATCAGTAGATGAATACTTAGACTGGGAGGATAAGGTCGAAGGTCTCTTCGAATGTTATGAGATCGATGACAGTACCAAGGTCCAATTGGCTGCTGTTGAGTTTGTAGGGTACGTTGCACTCTGGTGGAAGAATCTAATTATCAGCAGGCGTCGGGATGGAGAGGTTGAGGTTCAGACCAGGAGGGACATGAAAAGATTATTGAGGAAAAGGTTTATTCCTGAGCACTACAAACAGGAACTGTTTATGCGACTGCAAACATTGAGGCAGGGAGGCAAAACAGTGGATGATTATGTGTAGGAGTTTGAGACCCTTATGATTAGGTGTAGGTCTATTGAGCCTCCAGAGCAAACTATAGCACATTTTGTCTCAGGTCTAAAATATGAAATAGCGTGTATTGTTGAACTGCAGCGTTATAATACACTTGGTGAGGCTATTCAGTTGGCCTTAAAAGTAGAGAGACAAAGGAGGTCTAGCTTCTTTAGGGCTCCGAGCAGTAGGCCCAGTACTGTTAATAGATCCATATCAGCTGACAGTCGATCAGGGGGAACAAAGGCGGTAGGTGAGGGAGTAAAGGCAGTGGACACTACTACCCCAACAATTATGAGAGAAAATTTACCCACTGGGAAAGGTAAAGAGGTCGTGGCCTCAGAAACGAGGCAGACTGTTCCCGGATTTACTAGTGGGAAAGCGTGCCAGATAAAATGCTTTAAATGCATGGGATTTGGGCATATGGCTGCATAGTGTCCAAATAAGAGGGTGATGACTGTAATGGAAGACACTGGGGAGGATGTTGAGGATGATCATGAACAGATTGAACCTACAGATCTACCAACAGCACTGTAGGAATATTATGATGATCGGACTGCAAACGTGCCTGAGGAGCATACAGGAGGAAAATATCTACCCCTTAATGTGTTACGCAAGGCTTTATCTATATCTCCTGATACCGGTGATATTCAAAGGGAGAACATATTTCATACCTCTTGCAGAATCAGAGGTAACCTTTGTGTACTCATCATCGATAGTGGTAGTTGCACGAATGTTATATCTACTGAACTGGTAGACAAATTACAACTATCTACTATCCCACATCATAGTCCTTATCACTTGCATTGGCTGGATAATAGAGGTAGTATGCATGTTACCCATAGGGCAAAGGTTCCTGTGAATGTCGGACAGAATTATCATGATGAGATCCTGTGTGATATAGTCCCTATGCATGCATTCCATTTACTATTGGGTCGACCTTGGTTGTATGATCAACGGGTGATACATGATGGGTTTGAAAATACCTACATGTTCAGCATGGGCGAGTCACGCATAGTTTTATTACCGATGACTCCATTTGAGGTCCAGGGTTTTTAGAAACAGATCAGAAATCCATCCACTACCATTGTTAGCCGGAAGAGCAAGAAAAACAGAGATACTAGGGTTCAGTTCCACAACTGATCATCTATATTTGAGGGGAAATCTTTCAGAAGCTCGAGGAGATGATGGGAAAATTTCTGACATTGTCAACCTTTTCAAAACCCAATTTGGATGATGATCCAAATTGCTCATATTTACCTTATGTCTTTATTTCTAATAAAATTTGAGAATAATCTTATAGGTACAATGATAATTCTCCATGGGATGCCAATATGTCCTATAACTTCCGTTGGACACAGAACATTTTTCAAGATGACAATCAAAGACCCGTTGCGATTGTTTTTCTATTCCAAGGCATTGGATCATGAAGACTTATGTTATTTTGTATCTTGTAATTTTTTTATGAACTATTTTGGTTGTATTTTGGTTTTGGGACACTTTTATTTCTTTGTAATTTTCATTTAGGGTTAGCCACCTTAAAAGTGGCAAATTTGTAATTTTAAGCAATTTTTAACTCTAGGAGTAGCAAGTATAAATACTTGCTTAAGAGAGGGTTTGAGGAGGCCATATTTTGCAGAATTGAGAGTTCATATTCACGTGAGAATTAGGGTTCCTAATTGTCATTAGACTCTTATCAATTTCAATCCCAAGAGTTGAAATTGTGGCGAGTGCAACACCTTGAAATTGTGAGTAGTATCAATTTCATTTTGTTGTGATTTCTTTTCTTCTCTAGTGTGTCATATCCAGGGGTGAATTGAGATAGTTCTTGGACAGATTTGCTTCTTATTATTTTCGAATTCTTGTGTTTAATTAAGATCCTTTGCATTTGAATTTGGTTCATCTTTGAAGAATACCTCTTGAAACGTGATTATCACTTGTGGAAAGGAGTTCTTAGAATTGAAGTTTTCTTTTGAATTTGTGGATTATTCACGTGGGATTATATGTGATTAGTGTGATGTTAGAAGAGATTATTATTGTGGCATCACAAATGCAACATTGAGTATTTGGATGTCATTGCATCTTCATTTGGTTCACGCTATTTTTGCCTTTTTGGAACCGGTTTGTTGTTGACTTGAGTTGGTGTTTTCTTGAGTCTTTTGATTGTGCTTCCAAGTGGATTTAGACACATCATTAAAGCTTGTTTAGAGTGGTAGGTAAAAACTTCACTACATAACGTTCCTGTTAGTCTTTAGGTTAAAAATAACATGAAGTATGTCAAATGTGTAGGAAAATAATTGGCGTAGGTGTCATCAATGTGAGGTGATCATTTAAACAACATGAGGGACAACCAATTGAGGTAGATCCACGGATTGTGCCATATCATTGCGCGTTAGGCTTCATTGGGGTATCCCACTTGCCATTCATTTAGCTAGATTGGCACTTGTTTATGGTGTTGGTTCAGCATTGGTGACCAAAGACACACACTTTCCACATGCCTTTTAGCAAGATGATTGTGACGCTATAAGACATTTCCATATAAGTAGGCTTACTAGTGGATGGGTAAGCTATCATTGGCATCATGCAGCTAGATTAACTAGACATTTTCCATCAGTTGTTGGGAGTGAGGCCGCCAATAGAAACTATTCAGGGAAACCGGTTGAGATTGACGTAGCAAAGGGATAATTCCAGTGCTTTACCGCCTAATGCAGATGACATTAACATATAGCAATTTGTGAGAGCACATATTTTACAACTAATGGGAGGTATGATCTTTGCTAATAAATCATGGAATGTAGTGCATTTAATGTTCCTCCCCTCCTATCCAATCTTTAAGCAGTCGAGCAATACCCGTTAAGGTGGCATTCTTAGCTTAGCTATACCATTACCTCTATATTACATTGCACATGGAGGTATCTAAGATTAGTGGCCCATTGGTTATACTACAGGTTTAGGCATGGGAGCATTTCCCTCATATTGCCACTTTACACCATAGGGTAACAGTGTTGGTTGAGGATTGACCACTCATAGGTAGATGGGGTAACAATTTTGATGTCACATAGTTGCCACTCTATGTAGTGACATAATACTATGATGTCTTTGACTACTAGGTCCTTGAGCAAATATTCTCAACCTCCTTTACTTTTTTCTACTTCCCTTTTAAAACTTTATGATTTGAGGTTATTCTAACATGTTAGCTTCCAAGTGATTTCGGTCCTATATATGCATGTGAACACAGCGATGCTACTAACTTATTTTTAGGAGAGCAATGACATTTGGCTTGCTTAAGTACCATTTATTTGCTTTCATGTCATCGAGCTATACTTTCCAAATAGGGTAGTTTGCCAATTTGGAGGCAACCAGATGATACCCCAATATACTAACACATGAACATAACTCCATGAGCTTGACCTACGGTGTAAAACTAAGATATATTGGGTCACCACCCACTCGGCCTAATTAGAGCAATGGGTCGATTGTTGACATCAAATCATCCATTTAGCTCCAACCTACAGCTCGCTAGATAGTACAATCCTACGGTATGCTACCTGGTATTAGGAGATCACTCGATGGTACATAGGTCATATCGACACCACGTTAGGTTACATAGGTATGTATCTAATTTTTCTATTATATTATTTCTTGTGTTTTGTGTTGTGTATATTAATTATATTGTGTTATTCCTTTCTATAGGTTGATTTTATTGAGCATCTACCTCAAATGCCATATAATGATGTTCTGCTTAAGGTACCAAAGGTATCTACAATAATTTATCAATTTAAGGATGTCACTCTAGATGATGCACCACCCGCTGTAGATGATGCTGATAAACAAGAGGACTTACCACCAATGTAGCCCCCTTGGGGATAATGCGCTCGAGTTTGAGGTCAAGATAGAGGATGGGGTCATAGACATGCTTAGTTAGAGATTAAAGACAATTGTGAGGACTTATCTCCCATATCTTTTACTTAAACTGTGATATAACATAACAAGCCAAACCCATCTTCATCGGTGTCTATGCCCATTTTCACTTCTTTCGGAGAGGAGCCAGTTCTTATGCTGCCACTCCTCTAACTTCACATAAGATATGACCTAGTCATGGTGATGATGATATGGTTAAGGGTCTCACTTAGGTCAAGCTCACTTCCTTTCCTTTTCACATGCCTCTTCTACACAGCTTGCTTAACTTAGGTTTTGATGGCACTCAAATTACACGGATAGATATGGATAAAATGGTGCAGCTTCAGCTTGACTTTATGCTAGATTATTAGAGTACATGTATGTTAGGCAACAAAGGAGGAGATAACCTTAGCTTTGTCTTATATTATATGTTTTTAGCCATTAATCTGTGAATATTTGGTCTGTATTTATATATATACCATTGCATGTGTAATTAAAACTTTTGATATCTTCATTTAGTTAGGTTATCCATTATTGTATATCGTTTGATGATTTGAAAGTTACTAAAATTCATTAAATGATGTATTCTTATTATTGTCTTTGATAATTCTTCTCCTATGCAACTATTGATGGATGGATTGATCATTGAATTGGTGTATTGGATGTTTTTGTAGCATTTTTGGAGTGTTACTATAGGTTATCTAAATTTTGTCCCTACAGATTGTAGCGAAAATTTTATGTGTAAATAGCAATAAAACTTGGCACTTGAACTACCAATTTTACTCGATCTTGAATTTAAATCAGTACTTACCATTATTATGTGTATATATTAGGAAAATATGGACACTTTATGTGTTAGTTTTACTAGAACTTGAACTAGATGCGGTACTTAGAGTGAAGAAAATAAATAAAGAATTCTTTTAAAATATAAGGACTATTTCATTTTGAATTAAAACAGAAGAATTCGAAAACTATATCAATGAAAAAATTGATTATAGAGTCATTATAAGTACGATTTATCTTTTATTATATAATATTAATTAGTATCACTAAAATTGCAAAATATAATCACTTAATGACATATGAATCAAAATCCAAAATTAAACAAAATTTATTTATTGGAAAGGGAACGATTAATTCATTGCAAAAAATTGAATAAATTTTAATCAAATTCATTACCTAAATAAAAAATATAACTTGATTGGAATTCAACTAAAATTGAAACTTAAAGTATTGATTTCAACTCCTATATTTTTTAGAATATTTTCCTAGTTGGTACATTTACAAGAGTATTTTTTTAAATAATATTATTTATTTTCTTTTTATGCGAATCGAATAAATAAATATGTAAATTTGTACAAGTAAGTTTTTTTATTTTTAATTTTCTTAAATTTATGGGATTTACGGTAAAGATGATTTTAGAAAGTATCCAATGAAGTATTTGTTAAGAAATGTATTTTTTTTCCCAAATTTGTGAAGAAATTTTAAATTAATTGACTGTAGATAGACTAAAATCGTAAAGTATGATTTTATTTCCATAAATTTCGAAAAAATATAAATAATTTCTATATTGCTAATTAATCCTAGAATCTTGGTTAAAAGGATACGGTTTTAGGTTGAAAACGCTGTCTAGTCTTGGAGGAATATAAATATAAAATCATATATTCGTTCAAATTTACCCTATTAATTTACAACGAGTGTGTAACAGTGCTGAACTGGTGATAAGAGTTTTAAATTTCGTTTGAGGAATGGTGGTAACTTGTACGAAGTTAGAAGGGTAAATTTGATGGTAAAATATTCGAAGTGAAGAAGAAAGAGAAGTGCTTGTGCGGTTGTTTTGGATTACATGGCGAGTGCCCACATGGTGTTCCAGCTGCAGGTTTCGATACCTTCCGTCATAATGGAGATTTTCCTTGTTGGTTGTGTCTAGTCGTCCCACTCCACTCCGCACCGGTCCTTTTGGGACACTACTTCAACGACAAGCATACATCTCAATTCTCAATCTTTCTCTACTTAATCTTGCTGCATTCTTAGCGAAATAAAATAAATTTATTTAGCTAGCCACTTGTCTTTTTTGGATTCATTTCACTTTCTTGCTATGTCTTAAGCAAGGCAAACAAGAACTAGTAAACCCCATTTTTCTAATCTGAGTTGTATTTGTGCTTTTGTCCAGAAAGATTTCCTGTGCGTCTTCGTAGTCGCTACTTCAAGGACTTTGAAGCAAGGCACGAAATGGCTTCAAGACTAGACTTTTCGGACTGGTGGTGGGCTAAGGACACCAGCAGGGGCACGCCGGTGGTGGTAAAAATGGAAAACCCGAATTACTCCGTTGTCGAGATCGACGGTCCGGATGCCGCATTCCGGCCTGTAGAGAGGAGCAGAGGCAAGAATGCCAGGCAAGTGACATGGGTTTTGCTTCTTAAAGCCAACCGTGCAGTTGGCTGTGTGGCTTGGTTAGCCACTGTGCTGTGGACATTGCTTGGTACAATTAAGAAAAGGTTGATCTTTAGGCAAGGGGTGTCCATAGAGAATGATAAGCTGGGTAAAGCAAGGTTTTTGTTTAGAATCATCAGAGGGTTTTTGTTTACTTCCTTGGCAATTCTGGGTTTTGAAGTAATCGCTTATTTTAAAGGATGGCATTATTTTGAGCATTACCCAGATTTTCATATTCCTCATACTACTTCAGAGTTCCAAGGGTTGCTTCATATGGTATATGTTGCCTGGCTGACATTTAGAGCTGATTACATTGCACCGCAAATTCAAGCTCTTTCAACATTTTGTGTGATTCTGTTCTTAATCCAATCTGTGGACCGCATGCTGCTTTGTTTTGGCTGCTTTTGGATTAAATACAAAAAAATTAAGCCAAGTATAGAAGGGGAGTCGTTCAAATCAGCTGACGTTGAGGGATTGGGATCTGAGTACCCTATGGTTCTTGTTCAGATCCCAATGTGTAATGAGAAGGAGGTAATAGATACAAAGTCTGAATCTCCTTTTCAATTGATATACTCCTTGTTAATTTTTCTTCATTTGTTGAATTTGCACTTGCAGCTTTTAATTTGTTGCATACTCAAATTTAGGATTGTTCCTGATCAGGGGAGTTTGAGTGTTGTTAGAAATCATCATTCAAAACACAGATAATCTTGATTTATGATTTTAGGTAAATTTTTTGGTGTACAGAAATAGGAAAAAGTGCTTGTTATATAATTGGACAAAAGGACATCATGGACATGAAGTCAAGACGGTTTTCCTTGCTTTGATTTATTCATTCTTTATTTATATGTGCATACAAGAATGTTCGCAGTTTGGCTTGTGGAGAGTGTATATAGTAATTGCTCTGACTTTCCATATGTTTGACCGGCTTAATGTGTAGCAAATATACTGTTAAAGAAAATATGCGACGTAATTTTTAGACAAGGCCACATATTTATTTCATCTAAATTTGCTTGATTTTGTGAGTAGAGTCACTCTCACAACAGCATAATATTAGAACAAAAGAAATTGATATTCTCGTAACTTTCACAGTCGAGCTTTCCGGAGAAAAATTAATCTTGCCTCCTAAACTTTCGCAGGTCTATGAGCAGTCCATCTCTGCTGTCAGCCGAATTGATTGGCCAAAGGACCGTTTGTTAATTCAAGTTCTTGACGATTCTGATGATGAAACCATCCAACGCTTGATTAAGGCAGAAGTTTCAAAGTGGAGCCAGCGGGGTGTAAACATAATTTATCGGCACCGCTTGGTTCGAACAGGCTACAAAGCTGGGAATCTGAAATCAGCAATGAGTTGTGATTATGTTAAGGATTATGAGTTTGTAGCCATTTTTGATGCAGATTTCCAACCAAATCCAGATTTCCTGAAGCGAACTGTGCCACACTTTAAGGTAGAGAAAGAAAGACCTGAGATATTTCATTAATTGTGACATCATATTTAGATCTGAGTTACAGTGAAAGTCTCAATCTTGCAGGATAATCCTGAACTGGGACTTGTTCAAGCTCGATGGGCTTTTGTGAACAAAAATGAGAACTTGTTGACCCGACTTCAAAATATCAATCTGTGTTTCCACTTTGAGGTGGAGCAGCAAGTCAATGGAGTGTTCATAAATTTCTTTGGTTTCAATGGAACTGCTGGAGTTTGGAGAATCAAAGCCCTTGAGGATTCAGGTGGATGGCTTGAGAGAACAACTGTGGAGGATATGGACATCGCTGTTAGAGCCCACCTCAATGGTTGGAAATTCATCTTCCTTAATGATGTAAAGGTATATCTATGTCATTTACTTTTTCATTCCATGTACTGAGTCTACTCGTTTGAATTTACCTATGTATTGTCATGCCATGGATAATTGAGCTTTCTGTTTTCTGCTGGAGTTCTAGTACTATCCAGCAGCTCGTCTGTATTTTGTCAGTGAAATTCCTTTGTTATTTTAGTGTTTTTCTTTTTTTGTGGTTTAAGTATCTTGATATCTTGATTCCCAATTTTCAGGTACTTTGTGAGCTTCCCGAGTCATATGAAGCTTACAAGAAGCAGCAACATAGATGGCATTCCGGTCCTATGCAACTCTTTCGGTTGTGTCTTTCGGCAATTATGTCTTCAAAGGTACTGTTAAATCTTGAGTTTCGTGAATATTATATTCTGTCAAACGATGGAATAATGTATTCAAGAGGCTTCTGTTACTGTTATACTACAGATACCAGCATGGAGGAAGGCAAACCTGATATTCCTATTCTTTCTGCTGAGGAAACTTATCCTTCCGTTCTATTCCTTCACATTATTTTGCATAATACTTCCACTAACCATGTTTGTTCCTGAGGCCGAGCTTCCATTATGGGTCATTTGTTATATTCCAGTTTTTATGTCATTCCTTAACATTCTCCCAGCCCCTAAATCCTTTCCTTTCATTGTTCCTTATCTCCTATTTGAAAACACCATGTCTGTGACCAAATTCAATGCAATGATTTCGGGATTATTTCAACTAGGCAGCTCCTATGAGTGGGTTATCACCAAGAAAGCCGGTAGGTCATCAGAGTCAGACTTGCTTGCTGCTGCTGAACGGGATTCAAAGACTATGAATCAGCAACCAGTTATTCACAGAGGATCCTCAGAGAGTGAACTCCATGAATTGAACCTGTTAAAGGAACGGCAAGATATTGTTTCATCGCCTATTAAGAAAACCAACAAGATATTTAAGAAAGAGCTTGCTCTAGCATTCCTCCTCCTCACGGCTTCTGTGAGAAGTCTCTTGTCAGCCCAGGGAGTCCACTTCTACTTTCTGCTCTTCCAAGGGATTACTTTTCTCCTTGTCGGTCTTGATCTAATCGGGGAACAAATGAGATAAAAGTTCCTTAATATCAAGAGACATGCTTGTACTCACGTGCAAAATGGAAGTTTATTCTTCCCAACCCTAGTTTGAAAGGTCTTGGCTACCGTTTGTCAGCCTCATCAAAAAGTCATCATCAAACTAAATAATCTGCCTTCTACAATCTACATATTTGGTGCCAAATATTTACAATTTTTTTTTTTTTGCCTTTTCCTGTTGACCATTCTATATACAATAAAAGAGGCAGTTTTTCTCGTTTCACTGAGGGACATTGCAACCCCTCCTCCGATTCTTGATTGTTTGTTATATCCGATAGTCTACAGGTTGCAGCTAAGGAATTGGTGATAATAGTTCATATTTCGCACTTCTATCTTTCAAGTGTGATATGAATCTTGATTTCACATAGATTGTACTTGGAGAATCCAAGAGGCAGTATTCGTCCAGCCCCTTTCTGTTGATATAATTCATGAAGTGAAAAATGTAAACCTTAAGTGTGTACTCTAAATAATTACAGTTACCCATTGTATTAACATTTGCATTAATTCTCTCTTTAACAAGAATGTTTTTATATATGTTTTGTTTTTGTTAGTACTCAATGCCTATGTTAACACTTCAAGCTTAAAGATTGAGGTTAGTTAGTTATAAAACTAAATAAACTCAACATTGTGTTAAATGAAGGGATGTCAAGTTTATATGAAAATTACATAGTTGAGCTTTTAGATAGATAGTCATGGTGTTAAATTCAACACCGAAATGGTACCAATGAGGTATAATTTTGAAAGCATCAGTTACACCATTTGTACGAAAAGCTAATTCGTAAAAATGTATGAAGTTTCTGTCCACAGCTTTAAGGAGTGCCAAATCGGTACTTGTTGACAAAATCATTTCCTCTGCCAATAGTGCTTCTTTTTTACATCTTGTTGGTAGATATAGGTGTATGGTGGTGTTATGTGACCACTGCTAGAATATTATTAGCTTTTTTGCCCGAAACTAGAATATTATTAGCTTAGTCGGTGCACATGGGAAATGCAACGCAGTCGTGTGGCTCGTGGAAGATAAGTGTCGGCAGGCGGATGAATGTAAGAAACTGGCAAGTGGCAAGTACTGGTTATTCCGTATATATCATTACACGAATCTAATTATGGAGACAGCATGATTGCGGGCTTCGAAATCTTGGTGGGCACAAGGCTGAATCTGGCTTTTGATGATGGGGCTACTACTGTTTTGATTGTGGCCCATTGGGCCCACGACATTTATAATACGTCATCCCAAAAACCATATTTAAGAATCTTTGACGTAGACAGCCTACCCGTAGCTTTGTGAAATCTTATGGCATCCTCCACTAGTTTTCTGCATGTACCTTTAGCTGACACTGCATGATACTTGGTGCAAGTGGGTTCTATTGGGTGGTCTTTACGTAAATGTTTACAACTTTTAGCTTCTTTATAGTAATTCACTATAAATTTTCAAGAAAGAATGAAATAAGATTTCTTCAATGACGTATAAAGTTTAAGTCTCAAAAGGACGACATGAGCGAGAGACTTCTATCCTTTGTCCCCCTTTGTCAAATAAGACTTTCTTTGGCCAATATTATTACGTTGCGTTTCAGTAGGATGCAATAGAATGATCTTTTTTTTTTTTTTTTCCTTTACTGCCGAAGTAAAAGTTTCATTCCAAAAAAAAATTTAAGAGTCCAGTGGATGGAATTCCCAATCCACGAATAGCAAAGAAAATTTTACATAGAATAATGCAACTAAAATAGAGTTGAGAATTTTTCATTAAGTGAAAAAATATTACAATTTTTCTCTAGACACAAGGAGAGAACAATTATACTCTCTTTTAAGATAGAAGTCTCTATAAAATAGGAGAAACTCTCAAAAGATATTATATGAATCTTTTCTCCTTGAAATCTAGATGATAATTCTTGAAAAAGATACCTCTATTTATATAGAGAATCTACCTCCTAAATGCTATTTTATTGAGTGGCTAAGGAGAAAATCTCTCTAATTATCTACTCTACCATTCAATTTAGTTGGTAGTAATTTTGTTGCCTTATTTGACTTTTTCATGCCACAAAAGTAGCTTTACCACATTCACAATCTTCCACTTAAAGCCACTTTTGGTGAATTTGAAAAATCTCTCTTCATGTTGCATACATATTTGATATGTCATATGAGGATCGACACCATATAAACTTGTCAACATTTGTTGGTTTTGTTATGATATTTGCTAAGTTGTCTTTGGTATAAATCTTTTGCATGTCAACACTTCCTTCTTCCACTACTTCTTTGACAAAGTGGTATTGAACTCCTATTTGCTTTGTCCTTGAATGAAAGGTTGGATTTTTTGCAATGTGCAAGGCACTTTAACTGTCATAATATGTAAGATTCTTCTATTTCTTGTGCCTAAGTTCTTCTAATAACCTTTGAATCTAAATCGCTTCCTTACATGCTTGTGTAATTGCCATATATTTGGCTTCCATAATAGATAGAGCTACAACAATTTGTAATTTAGACAACTAACCTATGGCTCCTTCTACAAGTATGAACACATAGCTTGTAGTAGATTTTCTTCTATCAGGATCACCTGCAAAATCCAAATCAACATATCATTTGACAATTAACTTTGATCCTCCAAAACATAATGCAACATCTAAGGTTCCCTTCTTGTATCTATGGATCTTAACAGCATTCCGATGCTCTCTACTAGGATTTTCCATAAAACGATTGACCATTCTAACCGCTTGAGCAATATCCAATCTTGTACAGATCGTTACATACATTAAGCTTCCCACTACCAATGCATACAATACTCGAGTCATTTCCATCTCTCCACTTCATTGCTAGGACACATACTTGAGGATAATTTATAATTGACAAGAAGTGGAGTAGAAGTTAGCTTATAGTCTTGCATGTTGAAGTACCACAAAACTTTATGTTGATGGTTCTTTTGAGAAAACTAAACCTTCTTATCTTTTCTATCTTAGTGAATTTACATCCTTGAAATCTTATATGCTTGTCTGAAGTCCTTCATATCAAATTGCCTAGCTAATTGTTCCTTTAATTCTTAGACTTGATCTTTGTTGGGGCCTAATGTTAACATGTCATCCACATACAATAGCAAAGTAATGAATTCATTATCTCCACACCTTTTTTTTTGTAGTATGTACAATGGTTTGAACTTAATCTATTGTATCTAAAGATAATAATGAAGGAATCAAATCTCTTAGACCAACACTTCGACACTTGCTCAAGACTGTATACAGATTTAGTTAACTTGCAAGCCAAGTTTTCTTTTCCTTGATCTTTAAAGCCTTTTGGTTAGGGCTTGAATATTTCCTCTTCAAGTTCTCCAAAATGAAAAGTAATCTTTACATCTAATTATTCATGATGTAAATCTAATACAGCACATATAGCTAGAACTATTTTGATAGTGGTAAGTTTAACAATTGGAGAAAATATCTCATTGAATAACAATTGGAGAAAATATCTCATTGAAATCAATACCTTCTTTTTTAGCATACCCTTTGACCACAATTCCTGCATGATATCGTTCCACTTAGTCATTGCTATCTCATTTGATCATGTAGACCCATTTATTATTGATGGCTTTTTTACCCTTTTCAAAGTGTAGCAAGCTCCTACGCCTTATTTCTATGTAAGGCTTCTATTTCTTCTTACATTGCTACCATCTAGAGGGAAGCATCTAAACTACTAAAAGCCTCTTAAAAGATTGATGGTTCTCTTTCTTCTATTAGAAGATAATATGCATCATGGCTTGTCATAACATAGTCTAAGTGTCATAATGGTTTCCTTATTTGACGTGTCGTTCGCCAAACTTTTACATCATTTGGTTTTTGCTCCTCATGCTCTTATTCTACTTTAGAATAATCACCTTTTTAGATTTTTCCATCTATCTAAATTGTAGCAGTATCTTTAGAAATGTTGTCATTTTTCTACTCACTTTATAGTTCATTTTCTGGAAAAACTACATCCCTACTAACAATAACCTTATGGGTAGTAGGATCCCACAAGTGATAATCTAAGATTATCCCACAAGTGATAATCCCTTTAACAGTGTCAGCATAATCTAAGAATATGCATTTCCTAGATTTTAGATCTAGCTTTATTCTTGGGAATTATACATTACGTACACAGGACATCTAAACACATGTAAAGAATAATAACTTGGTGGTTTTCCTTTCTAGATCTCCATTGGTGTCTTGAAGCTAATAGCAGTTGATGGTGATTGATTTATCACATAACATGCAGTATTGACTACTTTTGCCCAACAGGACTTAGATAATCTTGATGTCTTCAACATAGCTCTTATTCTATCTACGAAATTTCTATTCAATCACTCTTTTTTACCATTCTATTGAGGTTTATGTGCAATTGTAAATTGCCTCTTAATACCCTCTTGCTTGCAAAATGCAAAATAAATAAATAAATAATTCACCATTTACATATTCTCCTCCATCATCTATCCTCAAGCATTTAATTCTTTTTCCAGTTTCAAGCTCCACTCGTGCTTTAAACTCTTTGAATACTAGAAACACATCTGATTTCTTCTTAATTGGGTATACCCATAATCTCCTCGAGCAATCATATATGAGTGATAAGAAGTATTTTGCATCTCTTAGGGACATTTCTAGTGATTCCCACATGTTAGAATGAATCAAGTCCACTATGTGTTTGCTTCTAACAATTGATCTATCAAACTTTAATTTTTGTTGCTTGCTTATCACGTAGTGCTCATAGAAAGGTAAATTTATTGATTTGAGCCCAGTTAAGAGCTCACATTCTATAAGGACTTTTAAGCTATGTTCTAACATATAAGTCAATTTGCAATGCCACATCATCGTTGTTTCTTCTTGGCTAGGTGTTGCAACTAATGCATATGCCTCTTGCAATGTATCTCCCCAAATCATGTATAGATTAACTATGATCTTTTTTGCCCTCATTAGTATAGATGTGCCTCTTACTACCTTTAGGATCCTACCTTTAATATGGGTCTTGCATTTGAGATCATCTAATTAGCTAATAGATAATAAATTCTTCCTTAAACCCTTT
The DNA here is from genome assembly GCA_037954665.1 of Laguncularia racemosa. Classification (NCBI taxonomy): domain Eukaryota; kingdom Viridiplantae; phylum Streptophyta; class Magnoliopsida; order Myrtales; family Combretaceae; genus Laguncularia; species Laguncularia racemosa. Next base: position 1,936,177 of record JBBMOL010000125.1, read on the forward strand.
AAATGTTGTATCCCCTATATTGTGCGAATAGTACCATCGTGCATTTTTAATCAACAATACAATTCCAACAATATCTAAGGCATGATCATTTCCCATGAGCACAAATCCTTTTAAGATACACTTGTATGTGTAAAACCAATCTCAATGTGGAGCATGTGCCAAGTTGCACCTGAATCCATTATCCAAACATCAATGAGTTATTTTCCCTTTTTGAACCAATCGTTGCTTAACTATACAAAATTTCTCCATCATTTGAGGTACTTACAACACATCCTTGAGTTCAGGTTGTTATAGAAGTCTTTTTCGTATTCTTCTTGTTATGCCAACAATCTTTCTTTAAGTGCCCTCTCTTACCACAATGGTAGCATTTGAAGTTCTTGCTTCAAGATTTTGATATACCATGATTTTGACTCCCACCAAAGCCACATTCCATTGGTTTACCTCTCGTTGCCATTAAAGCTCTACTTGCTTTGAACTTTCTGATTTATCTTCCTCATTCTTACACCTACATTCTTCTTCAAGAATAGCTCCAGCAACATCATCAAAAGATAGAGAATCGACAATATTATTATTTGTTATATTGATGATGAGTTAATCATACAAATCTGGTAAACTCTAAAGTAAAAGCTTTGCACATTCATTTTCTACTATTTTGAAATTTGATGCTATAAGTTAAGTAAATAACTTATTTAGATTGTTGATGTGATTTGTCACCAATGTAGATTCACTCACTCAAAGAATATAGAGTCTCCTCTTTAAGAATATTCTATTGTGAAGCAACTTGACCTCATACAATTTAATGAGTGCATCCTAAATCTCCTTTGTCATTTTCTTCTCTGAAATACCTAACATGACTGAATCTACCACTACTAAATGCAAATTGGCAATAGCATTGTTATCAATCTCCTTCTACTTATCATCAGTTATGTCTATAGGTCCCCCTTCAATTGTTACTAAGTAATTGTCCTTCTTTAAAAGTTCTTTTATCTTTAATTTCCATAAAGAGAAGTTACTCCCACCAAACTTCTTAGCTACCTAATCTCAAAATTTGTTGGCATGGTTTTAACACTAATCTAAATATATATATATATATATCATGAATTGTACCCACAATGTGAATAATGATTGATAACCTATGATAATCTGTGGCTCTAATACCATTGTTAGATATTAGAGTTATAGAATAATATCAAGCAACTAAAATAGAGTTGAGAATTTTTCATTAAGTGGAAGAATATTACAACTTCTCTTTAAACACACAAAGAGAACAATTATGCTCTTTCTTAAGATAGGAGAATACATCTTTCTATAAAATAGGAGAAACTGATAGAAGACGCTATATAAATCTTTTCCCTTTGAAATTGGGATGATAAATCTTATGAAGGATACCTCTATTTACATAGAGAAGTCACGCCCTGAATGTTATTTTATTGGGTGGCTTAGGAGAAATTTTCTCTAATTATCTATGCATACATATACATATGCAACGTCACACATAGGCCTACAATTTGCTAAATGCAATAGGCATATTCATTATTACACATTAATTTTATCTAAAGTCTTAGCACACTTAAAACAACCTTATTCTAGAGTACTCATATTCTACTTATCAAACATGCTTAAACCACATTTCAATAATCAAGACAACCCAAACCACTGATCCATCAACCACATTTCACTTATCTAAAAAATCCTCAAATCCTACAAAGTTCAATCCTATTACCATCTACCTTACACACTTAAATCATATCATACTAATTTTGTCACTTGTTATCCAGCCATCAACAATTAGGTCTATCTAGTACAACATTTTAATTAGTCTCATTCTATTATTTAACATATTGTCAAAACTTCCTTTTAGCTCATTGATTGTATCAACCATATATATATATAAAGATTATCCTAGCTAATGGCTTTTGTATTAGAACTCAATTCTCTGATCTTTGGAATTTTAGGATTATAGATCTTCTCAACCTTAGTAGACCAACTAGTTGAGGTGAACTTCACCTAAAGTGTCTTCAGCCTTAGCCTATGCTATCACCATGTTATGATCATCTTTAAGGTCTTCCTTAGGATCTGCCTTTGACTCCTTAACTAAACCCTCATCTAGCTCTTCAACTAGCTCCTCATGTGCATCCCCCTGTAAATCTCATTGCTTCTCCCCATGTGGCATCTCCTTAAGTACCTCTGGTATGTCATCTTGGGTTATCTCAAGTGGAAACTCCTCTATAGAATTTTGAGTCGGGTTAAATGGCTCCAAGAGCTCATTAAACACCATCTCTATAGGTGGAAAAAAATCAAGGAAACTAATCTACAATTCCTACATGATATTACTTAAGGATACGAGGAACTCCATTGGTTATACAATCCAAGTGTAGAGGGTAAGGTTTACCTTTCTCTAACCTAGTTAGGAAATATAGTATAGGGATCATCATCACTATTCTAATGATACTACATTGGTAGCTATCCTTAAAAGATATTATCACTTACCAGACTCCCAACTCCAAAGTCATAAAATACCTCGAATCTTTTCAACTAGGGTATCAATTATGTCATCTATATATATGAACATTTCCTAGTCCACCATTTCTAAGAGCATGAACTGGATATTTGATTGGGGAATCCTCACCGTGCCATTTAAAGTGTAACCATACATATTGGAGCTTGCCAGTACAAGCCTGTAAGTTAATCCAAGGATAAGTTAGCAAGTTATAGATTTCTATATTATAATTAGATTTCTATAATTATACCAATATGTGTCCTTAAGTTTGATTCTTTTACTACCTACACTCATTATTTAACCTATAACATTAACTAAATTTTAATTAAGAAACTTCAAAGTTAGGTCTTAAAAACCATGCTCAAATACTAACTGAGAACTGTCACACCTTGAAAGTGATATAACCACAATAACTCTACCATGTATACTAACTTATGATAAAGGTAGGCTATTTCGCTTTTATCATAAACTTGATATGCACAAGGCACCAACGACATAGTCATTTTGAAGCATCATCAATCTACCATCATATCATGCTACCAATAAACATATTATATAATAGAATACATATTTATATGGTATTTTATCACAATATTCACAAAAGTTAAACTTGCTCTTTTACAACCACTAGACACCAATCAATCTAGGTTACTCAAAAGGGACTCAACTGATCTAAAATCCAAACAAAACAAAAAGGAAGGTCCATCTATATTAATTTTCATTCCCAAACCTAATTTATAACTAGGTGCACACTTATGGCTAAGTAAATCGTGGCATGTTTACTCTACACCTGTAAAGAAACCTATAGGGGAGTGAGCAAACCATAGCTTAGTATGAGGTGGAAGAAAAAAAGCATATACAAGCATGACAAGTCAAACAAGGTTGTCAATCAATTAACTGAATGCAATGTAATAAATCAAATGCCACCCGCATGATGTTATCTGATCCATTGTGAGATTAAAGAAAATAACCTTACTGTAGTCTAAGTTCGACGAGTTTATAATGCTATGTAATAATTGGTGTCTATGCTTAATATTATGCAATAGGTAAAGGCAACATTTAGCCTCTTTACTTTCCTCCTCTCCTAACCTCATTGGGGCCTCTTTAAATGCATTACTAAGTCTTTTACTACCTATTGCTACCCTCTTAAAATGCATTACTAACCTCATTGTGACCTCTTCTCCTATCACTTAATTCGACTTTAGGGGTGGGAAAAGGCAACATTTAGCCTCTCTTAAAGGTTGCGTTTGGTCAAAAGAGCCCTAATCATGCCCCAATTGGGTTGCAATGCATGTCATTTTAAGGTTTTAGTTCAAGTTTATTTATGTTCATTTCTTAGGTGGTCAACCAATTTGGCAGATACACCATAGTAGAAATCGGTTAGCAAACTTCACTCACATAACATGTAGCTTAGCTACTAAATCACAACTTTAGTATCTAAATACAAGCATCTCATGTGTGCACATCTAATCTATTTACAATAACAAGTAAATATATTCTCTAATCTCTAAATGCAGTAAACCCTTGATCCCACTTACTTGGAGTTGACATTTACATGGAGCATTATAAAAATATTCATTTCATTATACTATTATTTGAAACTACTCATGTATTTTTGAGCTTATACAAACACATCAATATGTAATATGGATTCCATTTATAGAAGTGTCATGCCCCTTTATAGGGGGTTAGGAAAAAAGTCTTTGATTCTCCTCTTATCATGACCTTCACTGCAGTATGATCTTGATTGGGTAGAAACTGCTTAAAGTTGCCATATTACGTGTATATTTGTAATATGAAAACTGCCTTGCAAGTTAGAGTTTGTAAGACTCTATTGCAAAATCCTTTTCTTACATTTATTAGTAATACATATAATTGAATATCAAGAAAATATTTTATGGAATCCAATATTCTATAGCCTACTATTTTACTAGGACCATAGAGAATTTGTATTACCTTACTAAATAGTAAAATTGGATGATTAAACCAATTATAGAATATCAAATCTAATGATAAGGTTCTCAAAATACATAGGTTTATAAATCTTTTGGTCTCTTATCCTAGGTTTCAATAGTTTTCTAATTCTACATCTTCTATCCCTCAAGCTTTAAATTTGGAACATTTAAAACACTTGTTTCTTGAACCTAACCCAATCCCAACTTTTTTATTAACTTGCAATAAATGCTGTTGGGGTGTAATCTATAAATAGCCTAGTGAGTAGAACAGTGTAATCTATAAATAGCTTAGTGAGTAGAACATCTCAAATCACCAATCAAGAAAAAACACAGACAAACAAGTTCGTAACAATAATAATCAAGTGTAACATCACATGTCGTTATATGAAGCCCACATGAGGTTCAAGGATATTTTACTTTTACCCCTCCTTTGACCATAGGTTAAGGATCTTTAGTAGTTCCATTAGAATCCAGGTGTCAAATGTAAAAATGTAACCCAACATATATCCTTGGCTACTCAGGTCTTTCGGAGTCACTAGTTAAGCTCTAAAGACAAATAAAATACACCTCGGGAGAATAATTTGCTTAGCTACTTGCATCTCTAGATGTATGTTACCCAAAATAGAATAATGGGCTTAAATTCTATCAATACATGACGATCCTCACATCACTTAGTTTGTATTGATAGAATAGGACCCTGACTTAGGATATCTTTGCATTACCTATAAGACTGTTGGCAAGAATTTGATATGCGGGATGCTATGCATGTCTCATTTCTTAGGATCTTTTGATATACTTGCCTTAGGTTTATTAGGTGCTCAACCAAAGATACTACAAACCACATCATAGCAAACACATCAAACATCATCGAATTTTTGTCACTTTGCATAAATAAGCTTTAAACAATTACAGTCACACACATAGCACACATGGGTTGGCTATTTTCTTCAATTTAAGTGTAACTACAACTAAGCACAAACAAGGTAAAAATTATTGATGGTACTCACTTGGTGATAAGCTTAACTAGATATATATATTAAGTGAGATTTAAAGTATTTTCCCCTTATTTTGGTGTATTTTTGAAGAATTTGAATTTTAATTGACTAATATTTTGATTTTAGGGCTCTAATGAATAGCTAAATTAAAAAGGAAGAAAAGGAATCCAATTTTACTTAATTTGAAGCTAAATAGAAGAAGTTATGAAGTTTTAAAGCTAAACACGACCCAAACATAACCATGTCTAAAACATGTTGAATTTGAAACATAAAACAGAGAGTTACATAGGGGCTAGCAACAACCATGTTTATTGGTTGTATATCTTTCAAAGATAATTAATTTTAAAGCATGACTTAGATAACCTCTAGACACGATCGTATCTAGGTCATATCTACTATAATGTCTAATTTTCTATGTTTTCGATTGACGATTTTGACACAACTTGAAGCATGATCATGTTAGATAGTGTGTTGGCCTAAAAAGTAGAATTTTTTATGCTCACTATATAAGGGATAGAGGGCTCTTTAATGATGCTTGGTGAGGGTTTTTGAGAGAGAATTCAAATCAATCACCAAGGTGAACAATCAAGGAGATTTAAGATTGAAGGCATTTGAGCTTTAATTCGATGGGTTGCAACCATGAATTCTAATTTCTCTTCCAAACTTTGTGTTTTTTTTTTTTTGTTAATCTTATGGGGGAGTAAACTCTAAACTTAGGTCTTATTTGAATATTATTTTATCATGTGATGAGGATTTGTTCTTAATGAAATCTTATTGATGTTCTTATGTTCAATTGTGTGCTCTGCTGTGATTTCCTTATATTCATATATCTGGAGCATGGATTTATGCTTGATATCATCTAAGCTAATTGAGAAATTGCTTCTATGATTAGATTTATGCAATTGATGAGGTTTGTTTGTAATTCTAGAGATACTATAGCAAAAACCTTCTGTTTTGTGATTGAATTGTTGAAGAGTTCATGTTTCTCATGTAATCTTATGTTGCTATTGATTGAGGAGAGATCCTAATTAATAAACTTAGGGTTAGATAAGTTAATCGACTTAAGAGAGTTGTTAGCTTGAATTATAGAACTCTACAACATAAGAACTCAGTAATGATAATCTTTGAATTCAATGATTTGCATGATAAAATAGGAATAGAATGAGACTTAGGTTGTTTTGACAATTGAATTGAACCTTGTTACTTGCTCTAGTGATCCTTGGTTGGTTTTACTAGAATCATATCAATTATTTAGTTAATAGTTTAGAACTTAAACCTCTCTTAATTGACGGTTAGATAATAGAAACAAAGCTAATACTAGTACTTGGCTTATCTTTGTAGGACAACCTTATGCTTAACACTATATTATAATCATGATAGGTACACTTACCTATTGTTTCATAGCTAAAATTAAGAATGGGTATTTCAATTTTTAAAACTAAGGTTTGGCTATGATTTTGATCAAGTTTTTAGTGTCGTTGCTGGGGACAGGCCAATATTAAGAACACTTAATACCTATTAATCTAGCCATTTTTCTATTTGATTATTTCTCTTCTCCTTCTCACTATGATATTGGTGCTAACGGTTGCTTAACATTGTATTGTGCAGTGTATGTCTAGAAGCCACTCTAAGAAGCTTCTTGATTTCAATCCCGAGCCAAAGAGAACCATTTTGAGATATCGAAAGAAGGATAAGAACATAGCTGAGTCTTCATCAACAATTGTTAAGGAAGAGTTCCAAGAAGAAGACATAGCTAATCTGAATGAAAACCATGCTCAAGAGCTAAATCAAGGAAATTTGAATTTGATTCCCAATCCACTAAGAACCAAATCTAATTTTTCTAAACCAAATTTGGTTAGTATCAACTCTAGCATAGTTCGACCTCAAGTGGATGCAAACAACTTTGAGCTTAAGCCAACTATCATCTAAATGGTATAATGCTTAATTCGACGGGTTGCAAGACAAAGGTCTTAATGCTTATATCTAACTCTTTTTGAAGATATGCAATACTTTCAAGTTTGGTGGTGTTAGTGATGATGCAATTTGCCTTTGACTCTTTCCATTCTCTTTGAGAGGCAAAGCTAAGCAATGGCTAAACTCTTTGCCAAGAAACTCCATCACCACATGGCAAGAGTTAATCAAGAAGTACATGGATAAGTTCTTTCCTCCCTAGAAGATAGCTAAGATCCGAGCTGAAATTTAGTCCTATCATTAATTTGATATGGAGACCTTGTATGAGACTAGGGAGAGATTTAAGGAATCAATGAGGAAATGTTGACTACATGGGATCCTAGAGTGGCTTCAAGTGTAGATTTTGTACAATAGCTTAAATTACCAAACTAGACAAATGATAGACACCACAACTGGTGGCACTTTGAACCACAAGACTCTTGAAGAAAATTTGACTCTCTTTGAAGACATGGCTACAAACAATTATGAGTAGTCAAACACCAGAAGTAGAGAGAAAAAAGTTGGAAGTGTTTTAGATGAGGATGTGGCTACTATAATCATGACCATGGTTGAAGCTTTATCAACAAAGGTTGATGGTTTAATTGTCTCACAACAACAATAGCTAGCTTTTATAGATCCTTCCTTTGGTGAAGAAGCTTGCACTGAGCAAGTAGATTATTTCGAAAATCTAATTTGGCCTTAGAGCAATCCATACAACAATACATATAACCTAGGTTGGAGAAACTACCTAAAATTTTCCTAGAGTAACAATAGTAACATTCCAAAGGGTAATCCTAATCCTCCTCCAAGTTATCAAAGACCACTTAGTTAGAGTTCTAAGTCACCACTTGAAGATTTGTTGAAAAAAATTATCAAAGACTCAGATGAGAGGCAAAAGTCTTTAGACATGATTTTGAAAAATCAAAAGACAACTCCTAGAAATCATGGAGCTTCTATACACGATATAAAAAATCAAATTGGCTAGATTACCAAGATGCTTTTAAAGAGACCTCAAGGCTCACTATCGGATAATACAAAGATAAATCCTAGAGAACATGTCAAAGTAGTGACACTTAGAAGTGGAAAGGAATTACAAGTTGAAGTTCAAGTAGAAAAGAGTGAGGTAACTAAGCCATTGAAAGAGTTAACTGCTAGTAAGGATAAAGAAAAGTAACTTAAATGTCCAGCTATAGAGAAATCATCAATGCTACCTATTCTAGAGTACAAGCTTGCTATTCCTTACTTGACAAGACTTAAGAAAGACAGGATGGATGAACACTATGAAAAGTTTCTAGAGATTTTCAAATAGCTACACATTAATCTTCCATTGGTTAAGGCATTGTCACAAATGCCAAGATATGTAAAGTTCTTGAAGGAGTTGCTATCAAACGAGAGAAAGCTTAAAGAATTCTCCACTATGACTCCTAGGGGAGAATGTTCTGCCATCATTCAGAACAAATTACCAAAGAAGCTCAAGGATCTTGGAAGCTTTACCATTCTATGCTTGATTGGGAATTTATCTAAAGAAGGGGCCTTAGTTAACTTGGGTGCTAGTATCAATCTTATGCCATACCAGATGTTGAAGAAGTTGGGATTAGGGGAACCCAAGCTAATAAGAATGAGCTTACAACTAGTTGATAGATCAGTGAAGTTCCTGATGCGTGAACCCTAGGTATTTCAAACCTAGAACCCGGCGTCGCTATTTGAATCAATTACCCTGAGGACTGTCTCGAACAAGTATGGTGTAACTAGACCTCAATCACACCTGTTAACTGAAACCTAAGTTATCAAAAAGGGTTTCCTAGCAATTCGGTTAAGAATTCCCATGGAAGAGTTCTTTTACAAAAGAACAAAAAGAGGTTTTCGTTTCTATGAAAAGGTGTTTGTTTTAATTCAATAATATTATGTCCATAGCCGACCCCTTGCACGACATATATAGTATACAAATAACAATATGGAAAACCTAAGTTGCCTAATCTATCCTTATCCTCATGTGATAGAGTAGGCAACTAAATAATATAAATCACAAACCAAACAAATAAAAACCAAAATAAACCAAATGTGCTTCTTTGTTTTATTGGTTCAATAAAATTATTTTAGGGCCTCTAAATCATCACTTCTCTCCATGGTCATGTGAATCAAGTTGACAAGTGTTGTGTCTTCTTTAGTGTAACTTGATGATGTGCCTAAATGATCAAATTTAAGCACATGAAACCAATTGAAGAACCACTTCAACAAATCTAAAAAATGGCGTGAAGAACAAACTCCAAATGAACCCTAACTATATGAACAACTTGCTCTGATACTAAATTATGATGTGCCTAAATGTTCAAATTCAAGCACATGAAACCAATCGAAGAACCACATCAAAAATCCCAAAAATGGCATGAAGAACAATTTCCAAATGATCTCTAATTGCATGAACAACTTGCTCTGATACCAAATTATGATGTGCTTAATTGACAAAAGCATATACACACAACAAATGAATCAATTCCGATCAACAACCACTCTACAAGTGGTGAGAACCCTAAATCCCTTATGAATCCAATTTGTAAATCAAACAACCTTAATACCAAATGATGATATGCTCAATAGGATCAAGCATACAACAAAAGATCTAATGGAAATCCAATCACCAAGACTACTAAAATTTCGTGAATCCCTTCTGCAAAAGGCTTCCACGTAAAATAGCAAATTCCACTAGCAATTGAATAATCACAATGACAATTCACTTATGGATCTAATTCCACTAAATTGCAAGCAATCCAATGATAGAAATGACCCTAAAATGACGTGATAATCAAGAACAAATAAGAACAACCCAAATCACAACTAGATATGACACACTAGCATGAAATGGAATCAACTTAGGAATTGATATTACTCACAAATCCTTAAGTTGCCACTTGCCACAATCCTTGAAGAATTGATAAGAGTCTTATGAAAATTTGGTGTATGAACCCTAATTCTCACAAAAGAGGCAGCAATTTTGTTTTTATCTCTCAACCTCCTACAAATCCTACTTAAGCAAGTATATACTTGCTTTACTTATGGTTAAAATGACTAAACAATTATATCTATACCACTAAAAGGTGGCCAGTCTTAAATCCCTTAATTACAACCAAATAAAACGTCCCAAAAAGCTTAAAAAAATGGTTCAAAAATAAATTACAAATACAAAAATAATCTTTAATAAGCCACCTCTTTAATGGAATCCATCGGTCCAACTCATCTTTGGTTTAGGTCAGTCCATGAATAACCTACAAGCTGAGTCTTAGTGAGTTTGTCCATCGCCCTGTAAAACCCAACAAGTATGCCTACTGGAATACACAATACATAAGTAATAGAAAAGATGTTAATATACAAATAATTCCAGGGTTGGTTTGTTTAAAGAAGACCCTCATCGCTAGGATTTGAAATCCTTTGGCTCTTGCCCTAATGATAGGTCTTGTAAGATTTTGATTCCTATCATCTCTTTGGGCCTAAAAACGATTTGTTCTCAAATCTGATAGATCAAATGCAGTAGAGACTCTGTATCCGCCTAGCAAGTTATCTAAAGAAGTATCACTACAGAATCCCAGTATTTGAAATACTACAGGGGGTGATTGTTTTCTCTCATTCATTTCTAGGGTATACCTCATCTGCAATACATATAATGGTCCATTATCCACTAAGACCTCTCCTATCTCAACTCGTTCCATTGATATTGTTTCCTCTTTTCCTGATTCACCCCTATGTCTTTGACCCTCTTGGCCCTCTAATGGTTTGCTCAACTGCTCTTGAACCTTTGGAACATCTGAAAGTGGACACAATTGCATCTGAACAGTTTGGTCCTTTAGAGTTTGGCTCATCTGATTATGAACCTTAGGAACCTCTGAAGGTTGGCACATCTGTGTCTGACAAGTTTTGTCCTCTATAGGTTAGCTCATGTAACTAGGAACCTCAAGAACCTCTAAAGGTTGGTATATCTACTTCTGCACAGTTTGGTCTTCTAGAGGTTGGTTCATGTGGTTATGATCCTTAGGAATCTCTGATGGCCTATAGATCTGTTGTTGAACCTTTTAAACCTCTAAAGGTGACATTGGATTCAGAATGATGCGTTTACCTTCCTTCTAGAATACATATGTATTCCTAAAGCCATCATGTAAGACCCTCCTATCATATAACCATGGCTTGCCAAGCAATATATAGGATGTACACATAGGAAGAATATCACATTCAATCTCATCACAGTATTTATCCTTTATACCGAATGGTACCTAGCCCTTTGGGTTACATAAAGACTCCCTTGATCATTTAACCAATATAATGTGTAGGGTTTGGGATGCGGGGTAGTTACAAGTTTCAATTTCGATACTAATGATGTAGCTACAACATTAGTACAACTACCACCATCAACTATAATGACACATAGGTTACCTTGTACCCTATAAGAAGTATGGAACAAATTTTCCCTTTGCTCATCATCCTTAGTAGTAAAAGTAGTTAATGTCTGGCGCAATACATTAGTTGAAAGAAACATTTCACTTAACATGATTGCGTTTAATTCCAAAACACAAAAACAAAACCCTATACTCTATGGTTCAAATAAGCAACCAAGTCAATAAATGAGTCTTGCCACTTCAAGTAAAGTCAAGTAAATGTAGCATAAACAATCACTTCCAAGTAGTTAAGTTATTAAATTCAACTAACAAGTGTTTAAGTAATGATTTTCAATTACTTTCACACTTTAATGTTGGTTTTTGAATTCAAATTTCACTACTTCAACTTTCCTTTTTTGCCACGGTTTCACACTACAATTAGTCACAATGTGCAGCATCTTACACTACACACAAATGCACAATTCACACCGCCACGTACTCCTCTCACTCATGGTATAAGCACTCACCACCACTACATACACCACGTTTGCAATCCCCTTCACTCAACACACAAACACAACGCCACACACACACACCCTTCACTTAACACACAAACACAACGCTACACACACATACCCTTCACTTAACACACAAACATAACGCCATACACACACTCCCTTCACTCACGGTGCAGCACACACACACACACTTCACGTTGCACTTCTTCCACTTCAAATACAATTGCAAACCGCAACTTATAGAAAAAAGGCAGCTCAATTCAAATTCAAATTGTTTCACTTATTGCAACCTTTCCATAATTGGTAAGAAGCAACTTTCAAATTCAAATGACCACACAATAACTTCTACCACTTAATGTGTGTTTTGAAAATTAAATAGCTTCCATATACTCCACACAATTCAATTATGAAAATGCACAATTGTACTCCTTATGTCCGAAAACAAACAAGCAAGGATTACACTTCCACTTTCTTCACAATTGAGGTACTTTCTAATTCTAAATTTTGAATCAAGAAATGCACTTTTACTCCTTCCCTTCACGGAAATTCTCAACAACAAGGAGCTATAACAAAACCTCCAATTCGACTTCAATAAACAACAATTTCAACTTCTCAACAATACAATCAAGTAACTCAATCCTCAACATATATAATTTTGGATAAAAAATAAAAACCCTAATTGACTATGAAGATCATGAATCAACCAACACTAAATCCCTTCTCTTAACTTGTGCTTTGATACCAAATTATGATGTGCCTAAATGATCAAATTCAAGCACATGAAACCAATTGAAGAACTACTTCAACAAATCCCGAAAATGGCGTGAAGAACAAACTCCAAATGAACCCTAACTATATGAACAACTTGCTTTGATACCAAATTATGATGTGCCTAAATGTTCAAATTCAAGCACATGAAACCAATTGAAGAACCACATCAAAAAATCCCAAAAATGGCGTGAAGAACAATTTCCAAATGATCCCTAATTATATGAACAACTTGCTCTGATACCAAATTATGAAGTGCTTAATTGACAAAAGCATATACACCCAACAAATGAATCAATTCTGATTAACAAACACTCCACAAGTAGTGAGAACCCTAAATCCCTTATGAATCCAATTTGTAAATCAAATAACCTTAATACCAAATGATGATATGCTCAATAGGATCAAGCACACAACACAAGATCCAATGGAAATCCAATCACCAAGACTACTAAAATTGTGTGAATCCTTTATCCAAAAGGCTTCCACACAAAATAGCAAATTCCACTAGTAATTGAATAATCATAATGACAATTCACTCATGGATCTAATTCCACTAAATTGCAAGCAATCCAATGATAGAAATGACCCTAAAATGACGTGATAATCAAGAACAAATAAGAACAACCCATATCACAACTAGATATGACACACTAGTATAAAATGGAATCAACTTAGGAATTGATATTACTCACAAATCCTTAAGTTGCCACTCGCCACAATCATTGAATAATTGATAAGAGTGTTATTAAAATTTAGAGTATGAACCCTAATTCTCACGAAAAGAGGGAACAATTTTGTTTTTATTTCTCAACCTCTTACAAAACCTACTTAAGTAAGTATAAAATACTTGCTTCACTTAGGGTTAAAATGACTAAACAATTACATCTATGCCACTAAAAGGTGGTCGGTCCTAAATCCCTCAATTACAACCAAATAAAATGTCCCAAAAAGCTTACAAAACAAATGGTTCAAAAATAAATTACAAATACAAAATTAATCTTCAATAAGCCAGCTCTTCAATTGAATCCGTTGGTCCAACTCATCTTCGATTTAGGTCGGTCTATGAATAACCCACAAGCTGAGTCTTAGTGAGTTTGTCCATTGCCCTGTAAAACCCAACAAATATGCTTATTGGAATACACAATACATAAGTAATAGAAAAAATGTTAGTATACAAATAATTCTAGGGTCAGTTTGTTTAAAGAGGACCCTCATCGCTAGGATTTGAAATCCTTTGGCTCTTGCTCTAATGATAGGTCTTGTAGGATTTTGATTCCTTGGCTTGTAAGTCTATGACTAATCCTTGTAGAGCTTCGTTCATCCTCTTAGCTCTAGCTCGGGTCATCGGGCCTCCAATACCATGTAATGGATCATGGGATTTTGGTTCCTTCCTTTTAGATGCTAGCTGATCCTCATCATTCCCTCCTTCCTTGAAAAGATTCATCTTTGAATCACCTGCATCATAAGGAATAAGATTAGAAATGTTAAATGTAGCACTTACATTACCATAGTAGCTTGTTAAATCTATCTTATAGGCATTGTCATTTATGCGCTCTACCACTTGGAAAGGTCCATCACCCCTTGGATGCAACTTGGATTTATGTTGTTCAACAAAACGTTCCTTCCTTAAATGCACCTAAACCCAATCACCTAGATGGAATACAACTTTGATGCGTCCTTTGTTGGCTTGACGGGCGTAATGTTTATTCTTCTTTTCAATGTTAGCCCATACCTAAGTATGTAAATCCCTAACAAATTCTACTTTCTTTGTGCCATCAAGATCAATAAACTCATTAGCAGGTAAAGGCAATATATCCAATGGAGTTAAAGGATTGAAACCATATGCAACCTCAAATGGAGAGTAAGATGTAGTAGAATGTATAGTCCAATTATATGCAAACTCTACATGAGGCAAACATATTTCCCATTACTTCAAATTTTTATCAAGCATAGCACACAGCAATGTGGAAAGTGTTTTGTTAACCACCTCTATTTATCCATCTGTTTGAGGATGTGCCATAGTGGAAAACAATAGTTTAGTGCCTAGCCTATTCTATAAAGTGCGCCAAAAGTGGCTAAAAAACTTCACATCTCTATCACTCATGATAGAGTTAGGTAAACCATGTAATCGAACGATCTCCTTAAAGAATAAATCAACTATATGTCGTGCATCATTAGTTTTAGAACAGTCAATAAAATGAGCCATTTTACTAAACTTATCAACAACAACAAATATGTTATCTTTGCTATTCTAGGACCTAGGTAAACCTAATATGAAATCCATGGAAATGTTAGTCTAAGGTTGACTAGGCATAGGCAATGGGAGATACTCCCATGGGGCATAGCTTTAGATTTAGCCTTCCTACATGCAATGCATTTGTCACACACAATTTGCACATCATGTCTCATCCTGGGCCAATAAAAGTGTTCATGCAAAATATCCAAAGTTTTCTTCACACTAAAATGTCCCATGAGATCACCCCCATGTGTCTCTCTCACCAACAAATCTTATATGGAACTCTTAGGCACACACAATCTATCCTTCTTAAATAAATATCCCTCATGCCTATAGTAGTCCGCATACCCACTTTCAGAACAAGCAGCCTAAATCTGACTAAAATCAGCATCATGTTCATATAAATCTTTCATACTTTCAAACCCAAGCATCTTAGTATGTAAAGAGGTTAACGGAGAATACCTCCTAGATAGTGCGTCGGCTACTACATTTTCCTTTTCTTGCTTGTATTTGATGATGT
Source organism: Laguncularia racemosa (assembly GCA_037954665.1). Taxonomy (NCBI): domain Eukaryota; kingdom Viridiplantae; phylum Streptophyta; class Magnoliopsida; order Myrtales; family Combretaceae; genus Laguncularia; species Laguncularia racemosa. Next base: position 1,951,986 of record JBBMOL010000125.1, read on the forward strand.
ATGGAAAGGTTTCAATAAACTCCAACCATTTGGCATGCCTCTTGTTCAGCTTTCCCTGTGTCTTCAGGTACTTCAAGCTTTCATGATTGGAATGGATGATGAACTACTTAGGCTATAGATAATGTTGCCACATTTGCAAAGTCCTCACAAGGGTATATAACTCCTTGTCATACACTGGATAGTTTAGAGCATCACCATGGAGTTTCTCACTGAAGTAAGCTATTGGTTTGGAATCATGCATTAACACTCCACTAATACCCTTCTCGGAAGCATCACATTCGATCTCAAAAACTTTATTAAAATTAGGTAATACTAACAAAGGAGCGTTAGTTAACTTACCTTTCAAAGTTTGGAGTGCCTGCTCATGTATTTTGGTCCATTTGAATTCGGCATTCTTTTTTACAAGATCATTTAGTGGAGTAGCAATGGAGCTAAAATCTCTCATAAATCGTCTGTAGAAGCTGGCTAGATCATGGAAGCTCTTGACATCATTGGCGTTCTTTGGCGTTGGCCAATCCCAAATTGCCTTCACCTTCTCGTCATCTATAGCTATTCCATCTGCACCTACAATAAAACCAAGAAAAACCAGACTCCATACAAAACGTGCACTTCTTTAAGTTGGCATATAATTGGTTTTCCCTTAAAACAGTAAACACACTTTGTAGATGTTGTACATGATCATCCAATGTTTTGCTATAAATCAGGATATCATCAAAATAGACGGAAACAAATTTTCCTAAGAATTGATGCAAAACATGATTCATTAATCTCATGAAAGTGCTAGGTGCATTTGTCAACCTAAAAGGCATTACCATCCATTCATATAGTGATAAGATCACACTATACTTATATTTTCTTTTGGGATTTATATTAAATTTATTTCAATATTATAAGAAAATATAAAGAAATGGTACTTAATGGCGTTTATTGTGAAAATTCAAGTTTTGAGGACCTAAAAGTAAAATACAAGTTAATTGGAGGAGTTTTTTTACAAAATTGGAAGAATTGCATTGAAGGACGCTGGCCTTGAAGCCGACCATAGCTATTTATGGGATGTCCATGCGAAAATCTCTCCAAAACCTTATCTTGATTGATTTGCTGACTCAATTCCTCATCAGATCAGCCTTATCCTCATCCTCTTTGGATCTATAAATAGACCCCTTGTGTGAACCTAGGAATTCATTCTTGTTTGGAGGATTTTATCTTCTCTTTAATTCTTTTTCATTTCATGTTATTCCAAATTTTAGTTTGAAGAAAGAAGGTTACCTTGTTGAAGTTTGCGCTCAATTGAAGAATTTTAGGAATCATTTTGGAAGATTGAAGTTCTACAAACTCTTGAAGATTATAGCAATTGTTTCATTTAGTTTATTTTCCTTTATGCAATTTATCGGTTTATTTTTATTATTCAATATGAATTCCATTGCACCTATTCATTTAAATTGTTTTTATGCAATCCACACCATAATGTTCTAAATCATCTCTATGGGAAACATGATGAAGCCATAATTCAACTAAAATGATC